>JALGBA010001256.1:0-67500 GCA_023970755.1 Azemiops feae | reverse complement strand
CGGTCCACACAAACAAGCAAAGCCCCATCCGCAGGGTGCAGGCAGCACACAAAACCACACACACTCCAGTCCGCGGAAAAACCTCTCTCAATGGAACCGGTCCCTGGTGCCCAAAAGGTTGGGTGCCTCTGCCTCAATGGACAGAAAGCACTCCATTTCCTATTGCTGCGACCAAAGTGGAGGATTTCAAAGCGTTTCTTGTACAGCATCTCCGCCGTATTAAAGTCAAGTAGCCTAGATCAGGCGTAGGCCACCTTGGCTCTTTTATGACTGGTGGACTTCAACTCCCAGAATTCCTGAGCCAGCATGGGGGAACTATGGCCCCCTCATGACTGGTGGACTTCAACTCCCAGAATTCCTGAGCCAGCATGGCTCAGCTTGGAAACCTCTCCCTTCCCCTCAGCACGGCTGGCTCAGGAATTCTGGGAGTTGAGTCCATGAGTCATAAAAGAACCAAGGTTGCCTACCTCTGGCCTAGGCCTAGGGCGCTTTATGACTGGTGGACTTCAACTCCCAGAATTCCTGAGCCAGCATGGCTCAGCTTGGAAACCTCTCCCTTTCCCCTCAGCACGGCTGGCTCAGGAATTCTGGGAGTTGAAGTCCATGAGTCATAAAAGAACCAAGGTTGCCTACCTCTGGCCTAGGCCTAGGCCGCTTTATGACTCGTGGACTTCAACTCCCAGAATTCCTGAGCCAGCCTGGCTCAGCTTGGAAACCTCTCCCTTTCCCCTCAGCACGGCTGGCTCAGGAATTCTGGGAGTTGAAGTCCACCAGTCATAAAAGAGCCAAGGTTGCCTAGCCCTGGCCTAGGCCTAGGCCGCTTTATGACTCGTGGACTTCAACTCCCAGAATTCCTGAGCCAGCCTGGCTCAGCTTGGAAACCTCTCCCTTTCCCCTCAGCACGGCTGGCTCAGGAATTCTGGGAGTTGAAGTCCACCAGTCATAAAAGAGCCAAGGTTGCCTAGCCCTGGCCTAGATCAATATTCCACCCGTATTAATGATGGAATCAGAGAAAAAATGGCTCCCGCCATCATCTGGAGAGACCCCCTGGCAGAAGACTGAGGTCCGTCGACTCACCCTTCAAACCTCGCCACCGTGCTCCCTCACTAGTGGCTGCCTGGCAAAAATGCTTTGTAAAGGCCTTTGGAAAAATCGCCCTCTGAAATCGCAGCCGTGGCCTGGAATGGAGTCCAAAGTTTTCCAATCCCAAATGAGGTAGAGGGGATCTCATTCAACCTAACACGCTCTTGCAGTGGGAACGATCAAAGAAGGTAAAGCCTTCTAATAAGGCCTGATGCCCTCAGAGGTGACCAAACACTCCTGGTCAAAAGAGAACTGGATGGTGGAAGTGGAATGGAGTGTCTTGGAAAAGGGTATGAGTGAAAGCCGAGCAGGAACATTACCCGTGGGGCAGCACTATACAATTGCATTCATCATACCTAATGCAGCTCGTCCTGTCCTGGGTAGGCTGTTCTATAACAATAACAATACTAGAGTTGGAAGGGACCTTGGAGGTCATCTAGTCCAACCCCCTGCTCAGGCAGGAGAACCTATACCATTTCAGACAAATAGCTGTCCAGTCTCTTCTTAAAAACTTCCAGTGTTGGAGCATTCACCGCTTCTGGAGGCAAGGAGTTCCACTGGTTAACTGTTCTAACTGTCAGGAAATTTCTCCTTAGTTCTAGGTTGTTTGTCCCTTTGATGAGTTTCCACTTTTCGCTTCTGGTCCTGCCTTCTAAGCCAGACAGTGGTTAAGTGAGTTTTGTCCCATTTTACGACTTTTCTTGCAACAGCTGTTAAGTGAATTGTGATGTTAGTAACCCGGTAGTGAAGTGAACCTGGCTTTCCCCCCCCCCCTCTCCCCATCGACTTTGCTTGTCAGCAAGTCACAAAAGGGGATCACACGACTCCAAGAAACACTGCAAGCCTCCTAAATAACAAGCCAGTTGCCAAAGCATCTGAATTTTGATCCTTGACCCAGGTGACGCCTCTACGCACCGGGGTGGTTTTTGTGGTGCAAATAGGAGGAGGATCGAGTATTTATTATTATATTATTTATTATACATATTTATAGATAGATAGATAGACAGACAGACAGACAGACAGACAGACAGACAGACAGACAGACAGACAGACAGAGATAGATAGATAGATAGATAGAGAGATAGAGAGATAGAGAGATAGAGAGATAGATATGATAGGTAGGTAGGTAGGCAGACATGATAGGTAGGTAGGTAGGTAGATATTTATATATATATATATTTATATTATGTTTATATTTATATATATAGAGAAATATATATAGAGATTTAGATATATAGATAAATAGATATAGATATTATATATTATATTATATTATATATTATATTATATTATTATATTATATTATATTATATTATATTATATTATATTATATTATATTATTATATTATATTATATTATATTATTATATTATATTATATTATATTATATTATATTATATTATATTATATTATATTATATTATATTATATTATATTATATTATATTATATTATATTATATTATATTATATTATATTATATTATATTATATTATATTATATTATATATATTCGCCACCTTGAGTAATTTATAAGAATAATAAAGGTGGGATAAAAAAATCCAATCAATGCAGTATCTCTTCTCTTGGTGCAAGCAGAATTCCCAGAGGCAAAAAAACCTCCCTTTCTACCTCCTCCTAGTTGCACCTGAGCCCAACAAAGTGAGAACATCCGGCTAGCAAAAGGTTGGAGGGCCACGAAAGCAAATAGCCGTGGCACCGGAGCTCAGCTAACGAACTACTGCCTGCTTTTGGACCCATTTTTTTCCACCTGTACTTAAAAGTATCCTGCCCAGCCGTCTCTTGTTCGACATACGTTTAGCACACCCATAACGGAGCACAATATCCCCGTTGCTAAGCCAGACAGTTGTTAAGTGAGTTTTGCCCCATTTTACGACCTGTCTTGCCACAGCTGTTAAGTGAATCCCTGCAGTTTTTAAGTGAATCGTGCGGTCATTAAGCAAATCCTGGCTTCCCCCCTTGACTTCGCTTGTCGGAAGCCGGCTGGGAAGGTTACCAAACGGTGATCCCAGGAGGCTGCAACTGTCGTAAATACGAGCCGGTTTCCGAGTGTCTGAATTTTGATCGTGTGACCACGGTCGTAAGTGTGAAAAATGGTCACAAATCAATTTTTCGGTGCGGTTGTAGCTTTGGACGGTCACTAAACGAATGCTTGTAAGGGGAGGACTACCCATATTAGTTCATTAGGGGGCGCCAAAGTTTGAAATATTGCTAAAACTTTTGAAACCTCTATGGAACTGAAGCCCTTCCGTGTAGGAACAAGTTGAAGGCAACCTGGGTGGGTTAAATCAAAGAAAAGATTAAATAAAAAGGAAGTCATAAAAGCAATGCAGACAGTATACCTGGAGAAGTGTTAAAATATAGTGTATTTGTTTAGAGGGTGTTGGAGACAGCTACTTCCAGGAGAAAGTTAAAGTTCTCACTATGGAGTCAAAACACTGACTTGAAAACTTGTAAACAAATGTGACTTTTTTTTAAAAAAAAATATTTTATTGCTTTTAAAGTAATGACAAAGAAACCAACCCCCCACACACAAAGATAAAAATACACACATTGTCAAAAACAAAAAAAATAAAAACCTGCATAGAAAACGTTTTCTTAAGTGGAAAAAAAACCATAATAAAAGAAAAGGGTATATATATCATCTTCAGCTGTAAATAGTTACAATTCTATAAAAACTATTTAATGTAACCGTTATTCATGAAGATATCTATTGCTAATCCACTTACGTAACTGTCCTTTTAAAAAATAGTTACGTTAAAAAAAAAGGGGGGGACTTAATGCATACGGGAAGGCTGCAAATGTTGCCGTTTCTGTAGATTTAGGGAAAAATACCCAAATTGCAAGACTCCAGAGGATTAATTTGTTAACTAAGCCTGGGCAAGTGTTTGGCAGAATTCTAACTGAAAAGGTAAAAAGAGGTGAAAATCAGCAAAAATATACTTTATGCCAGACGAGGGAGTACAAAGATTAGATGTTTGTTTTTCAGCAATTCGATTGAAAAACGTATGAACGCGAGAAAGAAAGGTTGGTATAGATTTGTTAATTTAGAGCATATGTGCAATAAAGTGAATAAACTTGGGTTATGGAAGATTTTGCGCCAATATGAGGAGCTATTTGCTGGATATAATAAAAATATATGAAAGTGACTGCACTATGATGAAAGTAAAACCTGTAACAATTGGAATAATTAAGTTAGAGAATAGTAAATAATAATAATAATAATAATAATAATAATAATAATAATAATAATAATAATAATAATAATAATAATAATAATAATAATAATAATAATAATAATAATAATAATAAAGTTGGAAGGGACCTTGGAGGTCATCTAGTCCAACCCCCTGCTCAGGCAGGAAACCCTACACCATTGCGGACAAATGGCTGTCCAGTCTCTTCTTAAAAGTCTCCAATGCCATTAAAGAACTTTGAAGCTTGGCACCAGGAGAGCAGAGGGCGAATAAAAAGCTACTTGCATTATCTTAGGTCCACACCTTTATTCCCAAGAAAATAACAGAATTCAGAATTGAGATGTGTTTGAATATTAATAATAATAATAATAAACTTGGAAGGGACCTTGGAGGTCATCTAGTCCAACCCCCTGCTCAGGCAGGAAACCGTATACCATTTCAGACAAATGGCTGTCCAGTCTCTTCTTAAAAACTTCCAGTGTTGGAGCATTCACCGCTTCTGGAGGCAGGTTGTTCCACTGGTTAATTGTTCTAACTGTCAGGAAGTTTCTCCTTAGTTCCAGTTTGC
The DNA here is from genome assembly GCA_023970755.1 of Azemiops feae. Lineage (NCBI taxonomy): Eukaryota > Metazoa > Chordata > Lepidosauria > Squamata > Viperidae > Azemiops > Azemiops feae. Next base: position 62,636 of record JALGBA010001256.1, on the reverse strand, counting down.
TTCTGTCCTTGATGAGTTTCCATCTGTTGCTTCTTGTCCTGCCTTCAGGCGCTTTGGAGAATAGCTTGACTCCCTCTTCTTTGGGGCAGCCCCTGAGATACTGGAACGCTGCTATCATGTCCCCCCTTGTCCTTCTCTTTGTTAGACCAGACATACCCAATTCCAGCAACCGTTCCTTATATGTTTCAGCCTCCAGTCCCCTGATCATCTTTGTTGCAAATCCTTTGCAGTAACGCATTAGACAGATGCTGGAATGTGTCTTTTTCTAGGAAGATGTGCAAACCACGGTCTCCTCCGTGACGCTCTGCAGAAGCCAAAGTTGGACTCTGACGAAGCGGGACAGGAAGATCACAGAGGCCTTTTGAGTGTTGATGATGCAGGGCAAAAATACGCGAAGACCCGTGGGTGCTCCTTTGGGTGGGTGTTTTTGCCGAGTGTGCCTGTGTGCCTGTCTTCCCGCTCCCTCCTTCCCACTTCGATCTCCCGAGGAAAAGCAAATTCTTGCACCTTCTTGTCCCTCGGTGGATTTTTATGCGAACATTCGTAGCACTTGCGTAGCATCCCTGCCGCTCGGTTTATCTCTCCGGGCTTGGCGTGGCAGCTGAATTGGCGAATGCTTCTCCACCCCTCAGTCGTTTCATCCTTTCCGCCTCTGCTCCTCAGCTGACTCAGCTGGGACCCCTTGCCGAGAGAGGGAACCCCGTGGGAACGGGCCAGAGAAGGCACGACTCTGCTCCCCACAGCACTTGGAAGAGTCAGACATTAAACTCTTTCATCTCCCGAAGGTTTTTTCCCACGGCTTTTTTTACATCTGCAAAAAGACCACTGAAGAATGTGAACCACAGAAGAGAAGGACCAGGGGAGACATGATAGCAGTCTTCCAATAGTTGAGGGGGTCTCACAGAGAGGAGAGGGACAACCTATTTTCCAAAGCACCTGAAGGCCAGACAAGGAATAACGGGTGGAAACTGATCAAGGAGAGATTCAACCTAGAAATAAGGAGAGATCTTCTGACAGTGAGAACAATCAATCAATAGATGGTCTTCAGAAATTGTGGGAGCTACATCACTGGAGGCTTTCAAGAAGAGACTGGACTGCCATCAATCAGAAATTTGTCTGAAATGGTATAGATTCTCCTGCTTGAGCAGGGGGCTGGACTAGAAGACCTCCAAGGTCCCTTCCAGCTCTTCTATTCTATTCTAAAAATGGTGTAAGGTCTCCTGCTTGGGCAGGGGGTTGGACTAGATGACCTACAAGGTCCCTTCCGACTCTTGTTATTCTATTTTAGATCAAAGCTATATATGTTCCTCACAGGTTACGCATGCAACTGAATTGTTATTTAATGACAGGAAGCAAAGGGAAAACATATTGATGAATATCAGCATTCCAGATTTCTAAATACAGGAAGTCCTCAACTTAACGACCTTTTGTTTAGTGACCGTTCAAAGTTACAACGGTGCTGAAAAAAAGTGACTTATTTTCGCACTTACAACCGTAGCTGCATTCCCATTGTCACACGATCAAAATTCGGACACCTGGCAACTGGCATGTATTATTATTGTTGTTGTTGTTGTTGTTGTTAATAATGATAATGATAATGATAATAATGATAATAATAATAATAATAATAATAATAATAATAATAATAATAATAATAATAATAATAATAATAATAATGTTGGAATGGACCTTGGAGGTCATCTAGTCCAACCCCATGCTCAGGCAGGAAACCCTATACCATTTCAGACAAATGGCTGTCCAGTCTCTTCTTAAAAACTTCCAGTGTTGGAGCATTCACTGCTTCTGGAGGCAGGTTGTTCCACTGGTTAATTGTTCTAACTGTCAGGAAGTTTCTCCTTAGTTCTAGGTTGCTTCTCTCCTTGATTAGTTTCCATCCATTGCTTCTTGTCCTGCCTTCAGGCGCTTTGGAGAATGGCTTGACTCCCTCTTCTTTGGGGCAGCCCCTGAGATATTGGAACGCTGCTATCATGTCCCCCCTTGTCCTTCTCTTCATTAAACTGGACATACCCAATTCCAGCCACCATTCCTTATATGCTTTAGCCTCCAGTCCCCTAATCATCTTTGTTGCTCTTCTCTGCCCTCTTTCTAGAGTCTCAACGTCTTTTTTATATCGTGGTGACCAAAACTGGATGCAGTATCCCAAGTGTGGCCTTACCAAGGCCTTGTAAAGTGGTATTAACCCTTCACGTGATCTTGATTCTATCCCTCTGTTAATGCAGCCTAGCACTGTGTTGGCTTTTTTGGCAGCTGCAGCACACGGCTGGCTCCTGTCTAAGGGATCGTCCACTAGGTAGTCCTTAACTTTCGTCTTATTGTTCAACATTATGGCAAGGCTGAAAAAAAGTGAATTACAACCAGCCCTCACATACATGACTCTCACACCGTCCCTGAGATCATATGGTCGAAATTTAGGTGCTTGGCGCAACCGGGCATGTATTTATGACAGTCGCAGCATCCCAGGATCCCCTGGTCACCCTTTGTGATCTCCCCAGGAGGCTTTCAACAAGCAAAATCAAGATGGTTAGATTACGTCATCAACACAATGAGCGTGAATTTGGGTGGGTTACTCTGGGAGACAATGGAGGACGGGGGGAGAGAGCCTGGAGTGCTGTGGTCCATGGGGTCACAAAGAGTCGGACACAACTTAGCGCCTGAAGAAGAAGAAGAACAAAACTAACCTGTAGCCAGAATGTTAGGATGATGTGAGGATTCATGAACCTTTGCCCTGATTTTATCTTCCTGGGCTCCAAGATCACCACAGATGGGGACTGCAGCCAAGAAATTAAAAGACGCTTGCTCCTGGAGAGGAAAGCTATGGGAAATCTAGACAGCACACTAAAAAGCAGAGACATCACCCTGCCAACAAAAGTACGTATAGTCAAGGCCATGGTTTTCCCAGTTGCAATGTATGGCTGTGAAAGTTGGACCCTAAGAAAGGCTGAGCGCCAAAGAATGGAGGCCTTTGAACTATGGTGCTGGAGAAGACTCCTGCGAGTCCCCTGGACTGCAAGACGATCAAACCGGTCAGTCCTAGAGGAGATCAACCCCGACTGCTCCTTAGAAGGCCAGATCCTGAAGTTGAAACTCAAGTACTTTGGCCACCTAATGAGAAGGAAGGACTCACTGGAGAAGAGCCTGATGCTGGGAAAGATGGAGGGCAAGAGAAGAAGGGGACGACAGAGAATGAGGTGGCTGGATGGAGTCACTGAAGCAGGAGGCCTGAGCTTCAATGGACTCCAGAAGATGGTAGAGGACAGGAAGGCCTGGAGGAACGTGGTCCATGGGGTCGCGATGGGTCGGACACGACTTCGCAACTAACAACAACAACAACAAATTCTGAAGGTTCCAACTGTGATCCTTCCTACTTGTGGAAGTGTTCCCTCACTGACTTTTTAAGCAGACTACAAGCTTGTAAAAACAAAACGAAACAAAACCAAAAAAAGCCCCTGCAATCTAGCATCCTGACTCACTCTAGGGACAAGCAACTGCCTTTGGGGAACACACAAACACACAGAGAGAGCAACAGCCCTGTTGTCGTTGACTCAGAGATAATCAAAAGCGATCAAAATAGCTTAATCTCCAGCGAATGCATCCAGATTCTTTTAAAACTGCCCAAATAGGTGGCCATCTCTTTTTTTTTTTTACCCTTTCGGTTCCAGACTTCAGCTGTGCACTTTGTCACACGGAGAAAAGAGAAATGTGGGGGAAAAAATAAAATAAAAGTTCTACATTTCTTCAAACGCCTTGAAGACCCACAAAGGTCTCGGCTGGACACCAAAAAGACATGTCCAAAAGTAAGGGCCCTGCAGAATTTTAAAGCTCCTTTAGGGTGCAGGAAATGTGATGGTATTAGACGGGAAGTAAGTTACAAAGAAGAGGGTGTCAGCTTATTTTGCAAAGCACCCGAAGGCAGGACAAGAAGCAACGGTTGGAAACTAATCAAGGAGAGAAGCAACCTAGAACTAAGGAGAAATTTCCTGACAGTGAGGACAATTCCATCAGTGGAACAACCTGCCTCCAGAAGCGGTGAATTCTCCAACACTGGAGGTTTTTAAGAAGAGACTGGACAGCCACTTGTCTGAAATGGTATAGGGTCTCCTGCTTGAGCAGGGGGTTGGACTAGAAGACCTCCAAGGTCCCTTCCAACTCTGATGAGGTTCTATGTTCTAAGCTACTTAACCTTGGCCTCCTCTTTTGAGGTGGAGCAAAGCTGTTAGGTTAAAGGAAGGGGTTTAATTGTAAAATTCCATCACAGAAGGACCACAATAATGGGAAGGTGAGTCTCTCATTGTAAAACTTTTGATCTCAGGACACTGTTTTGAATAGAGAGGTTGAGACAAAAACAACAGAAGTGACAGAAATTGGTTTTAAATGCTTAGTCTCAAAATGCACAGTGTTGTTCTGTTTGTGTTCAAAGGTAAACGAGGGATTTCCTGCCCAGGGTAAGCATAAATTTCAATTATATGTGGTTTAACTGTATTTTTTTTAAAAAAGCAAAGAGCCCATTAACACTAAATCATACAAGTCCGTCTCACCCTTAAAACCTTGGTTATAAAAGGGAAGGAAATAAATGTAGATTCAGAGGCAGCATGGAATAATTTCTAAGTGAATGTGGGGTTGTGGTTTTTGGGCTTGTTTGTTTTTTTGCATTTTGATCATTATTTTGTTTATTCATATTCGTTTCATATTAAATTAATTACATTAATACTAATCATTAATTAAGTCCTTTTCATTTCACTCTAAATTTCCTCAAGATTTCAACCTTATCCCCCAAGTCAGTAGAAACGAATTCTTTACTTAAGAATAAGGATTATGTGGGGTTTCAGTTCTGGGGAGAAACACCAGAAATTCCGAAGCAGTGAGAACATAAACAGTATATTGTATATAAAATAGCATATAATATCTATATGTATGTATCTATATCTATCTATATCTATCTATATCGATAGATAGATAGATAGATAGATAGATAGATAGATCGATCGATAGATAGATAGATAGATAGATAGATAGATAGATAGATAGATAGATAGAGATAGATAGATAGATAGATAGATAGATACAGTAGATAGATACAGTAGATAGATAGATAGATAGATAGATAGATAGATAGATAGATAGATAGATAGATAGATAGATAGATAGATAGATAGATAGATAGATAGATAGATAGATAGGTAGATAGGTAGGTAGGTAGGTAGGTAGATAGGTAGATAGATATAGATAGATAGGTATGTATGTATGTAGGTAGGTAGGTAGGTAGGTAGGTAGATAAGATAGATAGATAGATAGATGAAAGATAGATAGATTAGATAGATAGATAGATGAAAGATAGATAGATAGATAGATAGATAGATGAAAGATAGATAGATAGATAGATAGATAAGATAGGTAGATAGATATAGATAGATAGATAGATAGATAGATAGATAGATAGATAGATAGATAGATAGATATAGATATAGATATAGATATAGATATAGATATAGATATAGATATAGATATATAGTATAATATTACAATATAGTATACAGGTAGTCCTCAACTTACAACAGTTTGTTTAATGACCGTCTGAAGTTACAACAGCGCTGAAAAAAGTGATTTATCACCATTTTTCACACTTATGACCTCCCCGTGGTCACGTGATCAAAATTCAAACAGTTGGCAACTGACTCGTATTTATGACGGTTGCAGTGTCCAGGGGGCACATGATCACCTTTTGCAACCTTCCGACAAGCAAATTCACTTAACAAACATATCACTAACTTAACAACTGCAGTGATTCACTTAATAACTGGCAATTTGCAAAATGGGGCAAAACTCACTTAACAAAGGTCTCACTTAGCAACAGAAATTTTGGGCTTAATTATGGTCGTAAACCGAGGACTATATATAATAGTATATATAAATATCTATTATATCTATCTATCTATCTGTCTGTCTGTCTATCTCTATCTCTGTGTGTGTGTGTGTGTATATGTCTGTCTATATACTGTATCTCTATCTCTATAATTGTCTATATATCTACATATCTATATCTTTATATCTATGTCTGTCTATCTATATCTCTGTATGTCTACCTATCTACCTATCTACTATCTATCTATCTATCTATCTATCTATCTATCTATCTATCTATCTATCTATCTATCTATCTATCTATCTATCTATCTATCTATCTATCTACCTACCTACCTACCTACCTACCTACCTACCTACCTACCTACCTATCCATCCTAGCTCAGAGTTACCCTGTGGTAAGATGGGCAGCTAATACATTTAATAAATACATATTATATTGAATCAAATGTTTCTATTTTGATGGATCTCTGTTGAATCAAATGGTCGATGGCATTTGGTGTTCGTAGCAGCTTTAAAAACTACAGACACGAATGAAAAATGAAGGCAGTAACACGGCAAAGAAAACACGAATGAAAAACCGAAGACAATGATGTGAGGTAGAAAAGTGGAGATTAATTGTTTCCGGTGACGGAAAAGCCTCTGTTTGGCTGAGTTGAACGCAATAAAAACACCAAGCAGATCTTCTGAGGAAAGGTGTTGCAAGGCAGAAAAGCCTTCGTAAGAATTTATGTATTTATTTATTTAAAAAAAAATTATATGGCCGCCCAATTGAGACACAGTGACTCGACAGCTTGCAAAGATAAAACCCCAGTAGAAAAAAACCAATAAACCCTCCCGCTCTGGTGACCACAATCACCTCAGCCATTTGATGGGCTCCACATCACCTTGGGGGGTCTCCAGACCCTTTGGCAAAACCATGTCTTCAGGGCCTTTTGGAAGAGTGTCAAAATGGGAACCAATCTTATCTCCGCAGGAATAGAATAGAATAGAATAGAATAGAATAGAATAGAATAGAATAGAATAGAATAGAATAGAATAGAATAGAATAGAATAGAATAGAATAGAATAGAATAGAATAGAATAGAATAGAATAGAATAGGAAGGGACCTTGGAGGTCTTCTAGTCCAGCCCCCTGCACAAGCAGGAGGATCTCAGAGTCCTAGTGGACAATCCCTTAGACAGGAGCCAGCCGTGTGCTGCAGCTGCCAAAAAAGCCAACACAGTGCTAGGCTGCATTAACATAGAATCAAGATCACGTGAAGTGTTAATACCACTTTAAAAGGCCTTGGTAAGGCCACACTTGGAATCCTGCACCCATATTTGGTCACCACGATGTAAAAAAGATGTTGAGACTCTAGAAAGAGAGCAGAGAAGAGCAACAAAGATGATCAGGGGACTGGAGGCTAAAACATACAAGGAACGGTTGCTGGAATTGGGTATGTCTAGTTTAATGAAGAGAAGGACCAGGGGTGACAGGATAGCAGTTTTCAAGTATCTCAGGAGCTGCCACAAAGAAGAGGGAGTCAAGCTATTCTCCAAAGCACCTGAAGGCAGGACAAGAAGCAACGGATGGAAACTGAACAAGGAGAGAAGCAACCTGGAACTAAGGAGAATCTTCCTGACAGTTGGAACAATCAACCAGTGGAACAACCTGCCTCCAGAAGTTGTGAATGCTCCAACACTGGAAGTTTTTAAGAAGAGACTGGACAGCCATTTGTCTGAAATGGTATAGGGTTTCATGCCTGAACGGGGTTGGACTAGAAGACCTCCAAGGTCCCTTCCAGCTTCTATTCTATTCTATTCTATTCCATTCCATTCTATATTCTGTTCTGTTCTATTCCATTCCATTCCATTCTATATTCCATTCCATTCTATATTCTATTCTATTCTATTCTATTCTATTCTATTCTATTCTATTCTATTCTATTCTATTCTATTCTATTCTATTCTATTCTATTCTATTCCATTCCATTCCATTCCATTCCATTCCATTCCATTCTATTCTATTCTATTCTATTCTATTCTATTCTTCTATTCTATTCTATTCCATTCCATTCCATTCCATTTCCATTCCATATTTTCTATTTATTCTATCTATTCTATTCTATTCTATTCTATTCTATTCTATTCTATTCTATTCATTCCATTCCATTCCATTCTTCCATTCCATTCCATTCCATATTTTCTATTCTATTCTATTCTATTCTATTCTATTCTATTCTATTCTATTCTATTCTATTCTATTCTATTCTATTCTATTCTATTCTATTCTATTCTATTCTATTCTAAATGTTCCACAGGGAGGGAGCCACCGTGAAGAAGGCCCCCCTCCTTGGTCTCACGCGATGGACTTCCTTTAGAGGGGGACCTATCACATCCCCTGCCTCCCTGCTCTGGTGGGTCAGGTAGATATGGCTGGGCAAAGAATACCAGTAGACCCTGAGGCTGGATCAGGCTGAGTCCACATCTAATCTGGGACTCTGGTGTCACGTAGTGGGCAAACAGATGCATCCAGAAAAGAAACAACCCTGGACAAAAGGACAATAACCCTCTTTTGCAGTTATTCCCTAGCAGCTGATCTTCACGGCCGGCCATCTGTGGTTTTATACAGGGGGGTAAAGAGCCATCAAGTTGAATAGCCTCTTTCCCCAGAGAACATCTGTTGCCTCTCGCTGTGAATCCTGAGATATTTCGTGGCACCAATTGGTCCCTTCACACACGGCCAGGGCTTCCCTTTGTTGTCCTGTTACTTAGCTTTGAGCTCTCCTCCTCTGAGCTCCATTATTATCAAATGAATAATATCGGTAGAAAAGCAAGAAGAAGCGGGAGAGCGTATCAATAGACGGAGGGAGGGAGGCTCCAGGCTTGCAAGACAGATTCATATAAAGGAGAGTTTCTCAACTTCAGCCATTTAAAGATCCGCGGACATCAACTCCCAGAATTCCATGGGGCTGGGAGAATTCTGGGAATTGAAGTCCATGCAACGTAATAATGCTGCTCTAGACCAGAGGTTTCCAAGCTTGGCAACTTTAAGACTTGCGGACTTCAACTCCCAGAATTCCACAGGGTTGAGGGAATCCTGGAAGTTGAAGTCCACGCATCGTAAAACATTGTTCTAGGACAGGGGTCTTCAAACTTGGCCCTTTTATGACTTGTGGACCAACTCCCAGAATTCCTCAGCCAGCGTGCCTGGCTGAGGAATTCTGGGAGTTGTAGTCCACAAGTCATAAAAGGGCCAGGTTTGAAGACCCCCTGCTCTAGACTAAAGATCCTAGCTTGCATAGAACAGTGCAAACATGCTGGAAGTGGGACATATTCAATCTAGCCAAGGCTTAACAGATCTCTTTTCTTATGTTTTGGTGCCAAAACAAATATATATAAAATTGAACCTCTGAATTTTCGAAGTTTCCCACTCAACTTTTGCTGGCACGATCTGTAGGGTTTAAGGGAAGACTTTAGACCTTGACAACTAAGCTTGATTGAAAGGAAAGCTAATTAGCGCTGGCCCTTGCAAGGCGAGCATTTCTCGGAAAGCACGGTCACACAGGAATCAGCTAACGCTTTTGGCTGTCTCGTTTTAGGATTAGCAGCTCGCCTGGAAGAGAGCCTAAATCCCATCGTTAAGCAATGAAATAGTGGGTTGATTCTGTGGCGATTGGGAACCAGCTATGCACGTCTCCAGCCCAAGCGATCCATGGCCATCATAAAATCGGCATGGCTTTTATAGGTCTTCCTGGTTTGTAAATAGCAATTATAAACAAGGATTGCCGTTCACCCATAAATTGGGTCTCCCCTAAAGGCCCCTGGCTTGAGCCTTCCCCATCAGACAAACGGGTAAGTCCTGCCTTGGGCATGAAAGCCATCTGGGTGACTTTGGGCCAATCACCAGGAGACGGTGAGTTCTAGTCCCGCCTCAGGCATGAAAGCCATCTGGGTGACTTTGGGCCAATCACCAGGAGACGGTGAGTTCTAGTTCCATCTTAGGCGTGAAAGCCAACTGGGTGACTTTGGGTCAATCACCAGGAGACGGTGAGTTCTAGTCCCGCCTTAGGCATGAAAGCCAGCTGGGTGACTTTGGGCCAATCACCAGGAGACGGTGAGTTCTAGTCCCAATCACCAGGAGATGGTGAGTTCTAGTCCCACCTCGGCATGAAAGCCAACTGGGTGACTTTGACCAATCACCAGGAGACTGTGAGTTCTAGTCCCGTCAGGCATGAAAGCAACTGACTTTGAGGAGACTGTGAGTTCTAGTCCCGCCTCAGCATGAAAGCAACTGGGTGACTTGAGCCAATCACCAGGAGACGGTGAATTCTAATCCCGCCTCAGGCATGAAAGCCAACTGGGTGACTTTGGGCCAATCACCAGGAGACGGTGAGTTCTAGTCCCGCCTCAGGCATGAAAGCCATCTGGGTGACTTTGGGCCAATCACCAGGAGACGGTGAGTTCTAGTTCCATCTTAGGCGTGAAAGCCAACTGGGTGACTTTGGGTCAATCACCAGGAGACGGTGAGTTCTAGTCCCGCCTTAGGCATGAAAGCCAGCTGGGGACTTTGGGCCAATCACCAGGAGACGGTGAGTTCTAGTCCCACCTTAGGCGTGAAAGCCAGCTGGGTGACTTTGGGCCAATCACCAGGAGATGGTGAGTTCTAGTCCCACCTCAGGCATGAAAGCCAACTGGGTGACTTTGAGCCAATCACCAGGAGACTGTGAGTTCTAGTCCCGCCTCAGGCATGAAAGCCAACTGGGTGACTTTGAGCCAATCACCAGGAGACTGTGAGTTCTAGTCCCGCCTCAGGCATGAAAGCCAACTGGGTGACTTTGAGCCAATCACCAGGAGACGGTGAATTCTAATCCCGCCTCAGGCATGAAAGCCAACTGGGTGACTTTGAGCCAATCACCAGGAGATGGTGAGTTCTAGTCCCACCTTAGGCCTGAAAGCCAACTGGGTGACTTTGAGCCAATCACCAGGAGACGGTGAGTTCTAGTCCCACCTTAGGCATGAAAGCCAACTGGGTGACTTTAGACCAGTCCCTCTCTCTCAGCCCAATCCACCACACAAGTTTGTTGTTGTGGGGGAAAATAGAAAGAAGAAAGAGTATTACGTATGTTCGCCGACTTGAGCTATTTATAAAAATAATAAAGGCTGGAAAGAAAGAAGGAAGGAAAACAAAAAAGAAAGAAAGAAAAGAAAAAAGAAAAAGAAAGGAAATAGAAATAAAGAAGGAGGGAGGAAAGAGAAGGGAGCAAGGAAGGAAGGAAGGAAGGAAGGAAGGAAGGAAGGAAGGAAGGAAGGAAGGAAGGAAGGAAGGAAGGAAGGAAGGATAAAAACCTAATAAATAAATAGAATAAATATTTAAGGAACGAACATTCCCTTTCCTTTGGTTCATTTCCTTTTAGTGACAAACCCATAGGGTTCTTGAGGACAAACCAACAGTTATTAGGCTATAAAAATCTGGGGTTGGGGGAGGAGGGAGGGGGGAGGGAGGGGGGCTTCTGACAGACCCCCATGTTCTTTTATTGGAGTTCTCAAAGCAATTGGGGAAAGGGGGAGGCCGGGAAGCCAGGCAGCCCCCCCCCTCCAGGCCTGGCAAGGCTGAATAGCTCTCCTTTTGCAACAGCTGCAAGTTTAGGAGCATCTATTCTATTCCAAGGTCTCAGCTCCAGAGAGAAACTTGATTCCCGAATTGCAAGGAGTCTCCTGGAAATCTGTTCCAGCCTCAGATCCACTTTCAGCTGCAGAAAAGGGTCTCTGTGCAAACTTTCTATTTGCTCTTTGTATTAGTCTGGAGAGGCTTTTGATACCTGTTATGGAAAGTTTTATATTCTCACTCTCTCTTTCCCTCCCGCCTCCCTCCCCCTCCACTCTCCCTCCCTCCCTCCCTCCCTCCCTGGTATAGGTTCTCCTGCTCGAGCAGGGGGCTGGACTAGAAGACCTTCAAGGTCCCTTCCAACTCCTATTCTGTTCTTTTTTCCTTCCTTCCTTCCTTCCTTCCTTCCTTCCTTCCTTCCTTCCTTCTTCCTTCCTTCCCTCCTCCCTCCCTCCCTCCCTCCCTCCCTCCTCCCTGGTATAGGTTCTCCTGCTTGAGTTGTGGGTTGGACTAGAAGACCTCCAAAGTCCCTTCCAGCTCTATTCTATTCTATTCTATTCTATTCTATTCTATTCTATTCTATTCTATTCTATTCCATTCTATTCCATTCCATTCCATTCCATTCTATTCTATTCTATTCTATATTCCATTCCATTCTATTCTATTCTATTCTATTCTATTCTATTCTATTCTATTCTATTCTATTCTATCCATCCTTCCTTCCTTCTTTTTTCATTTCTCATTCTCTCTTTCTCATTCTTTCTCATTCTTTTTCTCTGTCTCGTTCTCTCTCTCGCTCTCTCTCATTTTTTCTTTCTTTCTTTCTTTCTTTCTTTCTTTCTTTCTTTCTTTCTTTCTTTCTTTCTTTCTTTCTTTCTTTCTTTCTTTCTTTCTTTCCTTTCTTTCTTTCCTTTCTTTCTTTCTTTCTTTCTTTCTCATTCTTTCTCTCTCTCTCGCCCCCCATCCCGGTATCTCTCTGCCTCTCTCTCTCTCTCTCTCTCTCTCACACACACACACACACACACACACACACCAACACCACACCAAGAACGTTACTTTTACAGCTCCTTGTAAAAGCTTCCCTGGCTGGGCTTATCCATTACCCTCTTTAAAAACACACCCACACCAGAGACGTGCCAAGAATTAGTCAAACCTAAATGTCGATAGTGCACTAAGTTTGTAAAACTATTTGTAAAACTGTTTGTAAAACTATAGTTTGTAAAACTATTTCGACCAGCCCGATCTTATGATCTTTTTTGCAGTGATTCTTAAGCGAGCACCATGGCTGTTACACAAACCCAGGGTTTGCTATAGATGCGGTTTTGCAAAAACCAACCCCCCAAAAAACCAGAAATAACAGCTGGTTTTCAGCAAAACCAGGGTCAAACGTGGTCATGTGCCTGCGGGATGCTGCAGATGGCTGTGAATGCGTTCACACAACTGCAGTGGGATGGGGGTGGGAAATATGGGTGACTGGTTCACCCAGTTTGTCAAGTAATTGATTTAGGGGAGTTTCTGGCTACAATTTTTTTTTTGTAGCCAACGTTTCATTTAGTGACCGTTCGAAATTGCGACGACACTGAAAAAAAGTCACTTACGACGGTTTTTCACAACTGACAACTCTTGCAGCATCCCCCACGGTCACATGATCAAAATTCAGACGCTTGGCAACCGACTCGTATTTATGACGGTCGCCGTGTCCTGCAGAGTCACGCGATCCCCTTTGGCGACCGTCTGTCAAGCAAAGTCAATGGGGGAAGCCCGATTCGCTTAACCACCATGTTCCTAACTTAAGGCCTGCGGCGATTCACTTAACAACGATGGCAAGGAAGGTCGTAAAATGGGGCGAAACTGACTTAACAAATGACTCGCCTAGCGACAGAAATTTTGGTCGTTAAGTTGAGGACTGCCCGTACCCGGGAAAGTTCCTTTCTTCCATTGCCCAGTATAGATACGTCTGCACCAGGGGTCTTCCAACTTGGCCCTTTTATGACTGGTGGACTTCAACTCCCAGAATTCCTCAGCCAGGCACGCATGCCTGGCTGAGGAATTCTGGGAGTTGAAGTCCACCAGTCATAAAAGGGCCAAGTTGGAAGACCCCTGGTCTGGATCCAAGCCCGCAGTTTCATCAAAATGGCCGACTGAGGAATTCTGGGAGTTGAAGTCCACGAGTCATAAAAGGGCCAGGTTTGAAGAACCCTGGTCTGGATCTAAGCTTGCAGTTTCATCAAAATGGCCGACTGAGGAATTCTGGGAGTTGAAGTCCACGAGTCATAAAAGGGCCAGGTTTGAAGAACCCTGGTCTGGATCCAAGCCCGCAGTTTCATCAAAATGGCCGACTGAGGAATTCTGGGAGTTGAAGTCCACCAGTCATAAAAGGGCCAAGTTTGAAGACCCCTGGTCTGGATCCAAGCCCGCACTTTCATCAAAATGGCCGACTGAGGAATTCTGGGAGTTGAAGTCCACCAGTCATCAAAGGGCCAAGGTTGAAGACCCCTGGTCTGCACGGTCCTATCCTGGCTTGATATGAAGGCATGGCATTCCACCAGTCCAGTAGAAATATGGACCCAACCCTCTTTGTTGGGCAGTTATCCTCGACTTACAACGACAGTTTTGGGGACCAGAGTTCTCACTGCCAATGAAGTCAGTTGTTTAGTGAATGGCAGCCTATTGGATGACCTTTTTTTTTTAACCACGTGGTTCAGCAAATCACTGCAGTCGTTCAATGAATCCTGCGGGTGTTAAGCAAATCCAGCTCCCCCCACTGACTTTGCTTGTTGGAAGCTGGCTGGGAAAGTCACCAATGGTGCCCCCCCCAAAAAAAAGACAGGCTTTCATTATAACATAGCTAGCGGATCTGCCAAATTAGTCAACATTGAAAAAAATCAGTCAACTGTCTTGGAAGGATTGAACAAGCGGAACAATCTTAAATGTGGGATTGTTGTTTGTAACTTATGATTAATTATTGTAACCATGATTTATCACCTATGACCTATTACTTGTAGTTTATATGCACACAAATTCCTTGTGTGTCCGGTCACACTCGGCCAATAAAGAATTATATTTTTACTCCACTCCACTCCACTCCACTCCACTCCACTCCACTCCATTCTATTCTATTCTATTCTATTCTATTCTATTCTATTCTATTCTATTCTATTCTATTCTATTCTATTCTATTCTATTATGTGTTGAATTTATCAATTTCCCGGCTAGGCAAATCATGAAAAAACTACTTCAATGCTTTTTTCTTTTTCTTTTTTTTATAAAGATGATACTCAAAGAAAGCCAACTGGGTTTGTTTTTTTTATTTCTGCAGCTCCAGAAGGAATTGTTCACCTGTTATTAATAACTGACAAATTTTGAGACGGAAAAATAATTGAAACGGTGCAAAGCACCCTGCCAGAGAAAAAGCAGAGAAGGAAAGAAAAAAAAATCCATTTCTAATTAAAACTCTTCTTGGAATTCCGAGGAGTCAAAATTATAATTACTGGTCCTGGATGCTGTCCAGACATTAATAGAGTCCCTTTAACCTTGGAGAAACATTACAGGAGATTTTTTAATTATGTGCAGTTTAGACGTTGAGAATTTAGATGCACTGCAGAAAGTAAAGTTTCTTCCAGCTCTTTGAATTTGGGGAGGGGAGAAAAGGAAGGAAAGACAATCATCATCATCATCATCATCAAAGCTAGACATGACCGAGTTGCTAAATTAATCCACTGGGCATTGTGTAAAAAAAACGACTTGCCTGTGTCCGAAAAGTCGTGGGAACACAGGGTGGAAAAAGTTGTTGAGAATGAGAGGGTGAAGATCTTGTGGGACTTTCGAATACAGACAGATCGCCATTTGGGACACAATACGCCGGATATCACAGTTGTAGAGAACCGAAGCGTACAGCTGATTGATATCGCTGTACCAGGAGATGCCAGAGTCAAAGAAAAAGAACTGGGAAAAATTACAAAATATCACGACCTGGCCATCGAAACTGCGCGATTATGGATGAAACGTGTAACAGTGGTACCCATTGTCATCGGGGCACTGGGAACTATGTCCAAAAACTTTGCAAAGCACATCAAGAAACTGCAGCTTCCTGCAATAACTCCAGCAATGTTACAAAAAACTGCGCTACTCGGAACATCTTATATTTTCAGGAGGTACCTGGTTGACACCTAGGATGCTGGTAGCAACCCGTGTCAACCATCAGCGCCAGCCAGCTTGAATGTTTAGTTGACTGAGGTTCACGTCTAATGAATAAAAGATAATAATAATAAAGTTGGAAGGGATCCTGGAGGTCATCTAGTCCAACCCCCTGCTTGAGTGAGGCTGGGTGCAAGAGCACAAGTAGTGCAATTTAGGAACACGATATCGTTGAGGTGGCCTGTAAAAATCCACATGAACAAATGTTCCACACAGGACGACACCCTGGAAAACTGCTCTGATCTGCACATAGAAACTTTGGCCTCGTTAAGGGAGTTTTGAGCCATTTTACGTTCTTTCTTTCTTGCCCCGGCTGTTAAGTGAACCATTGCCGTTCTTCAGTTAGTAACATGGTTGTTAAGTCAATCTGGCGTCCCCCCCCCCTTGATTTTTACCTGTCAGAAGGCAGCAAAAACCGATCATGTAACCCCAGGACGCTGCGACCGTCATAAATACGAACCAATTGCCAAGCAACCACATTTTGACTACATTGACCACAGGGCTGTTGCAAGAGTTGTGAGTGTGAAAAACTTTCACACGTCACTTTTTTTCCAGTGTCATTGTACCTTTGCACAGTCACTAAATGAACCGTTATAATTTGAGGACTACCTGTATGGCATCTGTGCAGTCCTGAGCTCACACCGCGTTGTATTTTTTTAGAAGTGCAATATGTGGAAAGGTAAGTAAATACGTGGGTAATAATCAGATCTTCTGTACAAGTAAACTGTAGTTAATTAAATGTAATTTTAAGTAAGATTAAATAAAACTGCTGGCTCTGGGCCTCCCCACTGCTTTTTCTTAGCTTTGACAACTTTGAGGAGGATAAATTCCATCTTGGGGGGAAAAAGGTATGCAGCCCTCACGGGTTGCCCATGGCTTCACCAGCGTAAAAACAGTCGACAGGGTGACTGAATTAATCCATTTTCTGAGTTCACACACTACTTTCTCCTGAATCCTGAACTAATGAAGCAGGCTGAATTCACAAGCATGCATGAATCTGCAAAACAAAACAAAACACCCTGATAAAGGTTAATACCGATTTTGCCATGAGGTAAAAACACGATCGCAAAACCTTTCATGGATGTAGAGTTAATAATAATAATAATAATAATAATAAAGTTGGAAGGGACCTTGGAGATCATCTACTCCAACCCCCTGCTCAGGCAGGAAACCCTATACCATTTCAGACAAATGGCTGTCCAGTCTCTTCTTAAAAACTTCCAGCGTTGGAGCATTCACAGCTTCTGGAGGCAGGTTGTTCCACTGGTCAATTGTTCTCATTGCCAGGAAGTTTCTCCTTAGTTCTAGGTTGCTTCTCTCCTTGACTAGTTTCCATCTGTTGCTTCTTGTCCTGCCTTCAGGCGCTTTGGAGAATAGCTTGACTCCCTCTTCTTTGGGGCAGCCCCTGAGATACTGGAAGACTGCTATCATGTCCCCCCTGGTCCTTCTCTTCATTAAACTAGACATACCCAATTCCAGCAACCGTTCCTTATATGTTTTAGCCTCCAGTCCTTTAATCATCTTTGTTGCTCTTCTCTGCACTCTTTCTGGAGTCTCAACATCTTTTTTACATCGTGGTGACCAAAACTGGATGCCGTTAATCTACGGCCAAATTTCTGCTGCTAAGCCAGACAGTTGTGGAGTGATTTTTGCCCCATTTTGCGACCGTTTCTTGCCTCAGTTTTTTGAATGAATCACTTCCGTGGTTAGTAACTCAGTTGTAAAGTGAATCTGGCTTTCCCATTGACTTTGCTCCTCGGAAAGTTGCAAAAGATGAACACATGACGTCAGGACATTGCAACCGTCATAAATATGATCCGGTTGCCAAGTGTCTTGAATTTTGATCATGTGACCCTAGGGATGCGGCGAGGGTGGTAAGTGGGGAAAAGGGTCATAGGTTACTTTTTTTTCATATTTTTCATACTGCAGCCAATTTTGGTCACTATATCACAAAAAAGATGTTGAGACTTTGGAAAAATTTCAGAGAAGAGCAACTAAGATGATCAAAGGCCTGGAGACCAAAACATACGAAGAACGGCTGCGGGACTTGGGTTTGGCTAGTCTAAAGAAAAGAAGAAACGGGGGTGACATGATAGCAGAGTTTCAGTATCTGAGGGGCTGCCACAAAGAGGAGGGGGTCACATTATTCTCCAAAGCATGAGAGGGCAGGACGAGAAACAATGGTTGGAAACTGATCAAAGAGAGAAGCAACCTAGAATTAAGGAGAAACTTCCCAACAGTGAGGACAATTAACCAGTGGAACAGCTTGCCACCAGAAATTGTGGGCACTCCATCACTGGAGCTTTTAAAGAAGAGATTGGACAGCCATTTGTCTGAAATGATATAGGTTCTCCTGTTTGAGCGGGGGGCTGGACTAGAAGACCTCCAAGGCCCCTTCCAGCTCCTATTCTATTCTATTCTATTCTATTCTATTCTATTCTATTCTATTCTACTCTACTCTACTCTACTCTATTCTATTCTATTCTATTCTATTCTATTCTATTCTATTCTATTCTATTCTATTCTATTCTATTCTACTCTATTCTATTCTATTCCATTCCATTCCATTCTGCATTCTATTCTATTCTATTCTATTCCGTTCCGTTCCGTTCCGTTCCGTTCCATTCCGTTCCATTCCGTTCTATTCTGTTCTATTCTATTCTATTCTATTCTATTCTATTCTATTCTATTCTATTCTATTCTATTCTATTCTATTCTATTCTATTCTAGTCTAGTCTAGTCTAGTCTAGTCTAGTCTAGTCTAGTCTAGTCTATGCCATTATAATTTCAAATGGTCATTAAATGAAAGGTTGTAAATCAAGGACTACGTATACTTAACTAGGCCGTGTTATCTGTGTGTTTGTTTTGGCCTTTCTGCTTCTGGGCAATTCAAAAGCTACTCAATCTCTACCTGATCCCCATCGGCTCTCAGTTCTGTTTCCCCCACAAGCCATTTATCACTCTGGAAAGAGAAGAGACCTCTTTGGCTTTAACTTTGTCGGTAGCTTTTCATCATAACCTTTGGGCAAAACATCAGATACCAGCACGGCTTTATTTTATGAAATGCTTTGGATAGGAAGGCCTGTTTCAATTATTGTACTATAAAGATTGAACTCACCTTAAGGGAACTATGGGGAGGATAAATGTGAGAACATTTAGAAACAGCAAGGATGCAAGAGGAACACAGGTATAAGACAGGTGTGTTCCCAGCCATAGTCTGAAACAAGAACTAAGCAACTGTAAATCTAGAGTCAGTCAACACAAGTCAACTCCGTTCAGCTCAACTCAACTGTACTCAACTCAGCTCAATTCAGCTCAACGCAGTTCAGCTCAGCTGAAGCCAAGTCACCTTAACTCGGCTCAACTCAACTCAAGACAGTTTAGCTGAACTCAAGCCAAGTCAGCTTAGCTCAGTTCAGCTCAACCCAAGACAGCTCAACGCAAGGCAAGGCAACTCAGTCCTGCTCAATTCAGCTCAGCTCAACTCAACTCAAGCCAAGTCAACTCAACTCAGCTGAAGCCAGGTCAGCTTAGCTCAGCTCAGCTCAACTCAAGACATATCAACTCAAGCCAAGTCAACTCAGTCCAGCTCAATGGAATTCAGCTCAACTCAACTCAAGCCAAGTCAGCTTAGCTCATCTCAAGACAGCTCAACTCAAGCCACGTCAACTCAACTCAGCTCAAGCCAAGTCAGCTTAGCTCAGCTCAGTTCAAAACAGCTCAACTCAAGCCAAGTCAACTCAGTTCAGCTCAGTTCAGCTCAACACAGCTCAACTCTGATCAATTCAGCTGAACTCAACTCAGTTCAGATCAGCTCAATTCAATTCAACTCAGCTGAACTCAACTCAAGGCAGCTCAAGCCAAGTCAGCTTAGCTCAGCTCAGCTCAGCTCAGCTCAATTCAAACAAGCAAGCCAGCTTAGCTCAGCTCAGCTCAGCTCTGCTCAGCTCAACTCAACTCAACTCAACTCAACTCAACTCAACTCAACTCAACTCAACTCAACTCAACTCAACTCAACTCAACTCAATTCAATTCTAGCTCAGTTCAGCTCAATTCAATTGAAGTCAACTGAACTCAACTCAAGGCAGCTCAAGCCAAGTCAGCTTAGCTCAGCTCAGCTCAGCTCAATTCAAACAAGCAAGCCAGCTTAGCTCAGCTCAGCTCAGCTCTGCTCTGCTCTGCTCTGCTCAACTCAACTCAACTCCTCAACTCAACTCAACTCAACTCAGCTCAGCTCAGCTCAGCTCAGCTCAGCTCAGCTCAGCTGAATTCAATTCAATTCAATTCAATTCAATTCAATTCAATTCAATTCAATTCAATTCAATTCAATTCAATTCAATTCAATTCAATTCAATTCAATTCAATTCTAGCTCAGTTCAGCTCAATTCAATTGAAGTCAACTGAACTCAACTCAAGGCAGCTCAAGCCAAGTCAGCTTAGCTCAGCTCAGCTCAATTCAAACAAGCAAGCCAGCTTAGCTCAGCTCAGCTCAGCTCTGCTCTGCTCAACTCAACTCCTCCTCAACTCAACTCAACTCAACTCAACTCAACTCAGCTCAGCTCAGCTCAGCTCAGCTCAGCTCAGCTGAATTCAATTCAATTCAATTCAATTCAATTCAATTCAATTCAATTCAATTCAATTCAATTCAATTCAATTCAATTCAATTCTAGCTCAGTTCAGCTCAATTCAATTGAAGTCAACTGAACTCAACTCAAGGCAGCTCAAGCCAAGTCAGCTTAGCTCAGCTCAGCTCAGCTCAATTCAAACAAGCAAGCCAGCTTAGCTCAGCTCAGCTCTGCTCAACTCAACTCAACTCCTCAACTCAACTCAACTCAACTCAACTCAGCTCAGCTCAGCTCAGCTCAGCTCAATTCAATTCAATTCAATTCAATTCAATTCAATTCAATTCAATTCAATTCAATTCAATTCAATTCTAGCTCAGTTCAGCTCAATTCAGTTGAAGTTAACTGAACTCAACTCAAGGCAGCTCAAGTCAAGTCAGCTTAGCTCAGCTCAGCTCTGCTCAACACAACACAACTCAACTCAACTCAACTCAACTCTTCCTCAACTCAACTCAACTCAGTTCAGCTCAGCTCAGCTCAATTCAATTCAATTCTAGCTCAGTTCAGCTCAATTCAATTGAAGTCAACTGAACTCAACTCAAGGCAGCTCAAGCCAAGTCAGCTTAGCTTAGCTCAGCTCAGTTCAGCTCAATTCAATTCAATTCAGTTTTACTGAACTAGCTCAGTTCAGCTCAATTCAATTCACCTCAACTGAACTCAAGTCAAGGCAGCTCAAGCCAAGTCAACTCAGGTCAGCTCACTCAGCTCAATTCGACTCAATGCATTTCAACTCAGCTCCTCTGTCTACACGTGCTGAAACCAGACAAGAAAGCTATAAAGTTAGCGGTAAAATTAGCTTAGCATGGTTTAAGGAGGAAATGTGTGTGGTTAAATAAAATTGATTTGTGGAAGACAAAGCAGTGGGATATGACCTTTTGAATCATGGCTGAGGATGCGATAAAGACAGCGTCACAAACAGGGGGGTAACACTGAATTCTCCAAATTGGAAACAATGGTTGGAAACTGATCAAGGAGAGAAGCAACCTGGAATTAAGGAGAAACTTCCTAACAGGGAGGACAATTAACCAGTGGAACAGAAGTTGCCTTCAGAAGTTGTAGGTGCTCCATCACTGGAGGTTTTTAAGGCTAGACAGTCACTTGTCTGATATGGTATAGGTTCCCTTGCTTGAGCAGGGGGCTGGACTAGAAGACCTCCAAGGTCCCTTCCAGTCCAGTCCAGTCCAGTCTAGTCTAGTCTAGTCTAGTCTAGTCTAGTCTAGTCTAGTCCATTCCATTCCATTCCATTCCATTCTATACAGGCGATATTGAACACTGCCAGTGAGGGTAAGTCACTGCCATGTCTGGGCCAAATCCTACTTAGCAAATTTCTGTAGCAATACAGCAACAGGGGCAACAGAAGACAAGATGGGTGGGGAGTGGGGTCTAATTTTAACCCATCTCTGTTCCTTTGGCATCTGACTGTAACTGCAAATTATGTCAAGGGCTCTTATTGCAGAGGAAGAACGATGCGCAGCTGGGAAGGGAGGGAGGAAGACACATGCGGACGGAATGTCTTAGGAGAAAATCCAAGACAACTGAGGCTGTCACAAGTGGGCAGCTGGCTACAAAGGCTAACCAGCTCCGGTCAAACCAGCATGTGTCGTGAAGCATCAGAGGAGAGAAGCAAGCATCCAACTGCATAGGAAGCAGCTGCCAAGAAGGCAGAGGAGATAGCACACGGAATCAAGTTCATGTGCAGTGTTAGTACCACTTTACAAGGCCTTGGTAAGGCCACACGTGGAATACTGCATCCAGTTTTGGTCACCACGATGTAAACAAGTTGTTGAGATTCTAGAAAGAGTGCAGAGAAGAGCAACAAAAATGATCAGGGGACTGGAGGCTAAAACATATAAGAAACAGTTGCTGGAATTGGGTATGTCTAGTTTAATGAAGAGAAGGACGAGGGGGGACAGGATAGCAGCCTTCCAATATCTCAGGGGCTGCCCCAAAGAAGAGGCAGTGAAGCTATTCTCCAAAGCGCCTGAAGGCAGGACAAGAAGCAACGGATGGAAACTCATCAAGGAGAGAAGCAACCTGGAACTAAGGAGAAACTTCCTGACAGTTGGAACAATTAACCAGTGGAACAACCTGCCTCCAGAAGCGGTGAATGCTCCAACACTGGAAGTTTTTAAGAAGAGACTGGACAGCCATTGGTCTGAAATGGTATAAATGGTTTCCTGCTTGAGCAAGGGGGTTGGACTAGAAGATCTTTTAAGGTCCCTTCCAACTCTGTTATTTTCTCCTAGCGTAAAGCACAGCAGTGCCAGGGTGGCCCAGAGCTTAGTCTTGACGAGAGGGAGTCCTAGAGAGGCTCCTTTCGGGGGGGGGGGCACTTTGCTTTGGCTTGCTGCGACAGAGCGCCGAGGATCTGCTGAATTCACCTAGTCCTGGGGTAGGCCACCTTGGCTCTTTTATGACTTGTGGACTTCAACTCCCAGAATTCCTGAGCCAGCATGGCTCAGCTTGGAAACCTCCCCCTTTCCCCTCAGCATGGCTGGCTCAGGAATTCTGGGAGTTGAAGTCCACGAGTCATAAAAGAGCCAAGGTTGCCTACCCCTGACCTATACTATACCTATGCAGAAACCTATTCTGACATTTGTTTTTTAAATCCTGGTCTAAGATCTGACTTGATTTCAAGTGAGAAGAGTAGAATAACACAAGTAACTTTTAATGTTTTTAGGAATTAATTTTGGTGTCCACAACTGCAATGGGAGTGAGGGAATTATACTGCCATTTCCTGGCCTATACAGTAGTCCTGAATTCTGGGAGTTGAAGTCCACGAGTCATAAAAGAGCCAAGGTTGCCTAGCCCTAATCTGGGGGAAGAAGATGGGGGAAACTTTGGCACTCTCGCCCAGCATTTGCTGAGGGCAGAGGAGGAGGAACTGTTCCATCTCGCGGGGGGGGGGGGGAAGCAAAGTCTCCTGCAAGTCAACTGTGGGTCATGGTTGCTTTTGTGGATGCGTCCAGCATGGAAGCTCTTTGGGGGGGGGGAGAAACGGTTGCTGTTCCTCAGCTTCGCCCATGTCGAACTGACCTACCCTGGAGACCTTGGCAGGTCTCCATTTAAACTGAATGAGAGAACAGGAAGGAAGCCCAAGAAAAACTCCGAAAGAACAACTGCCCCACCCCACTTTTAAAAGAAGGCGCACCCCCAAAGTACTACCCCCTTTTGAGGGGGGGCATTCCTTGAACCAACACCCATGGCCTCCCTGTCAATGGGAAACCTTCCTTCCTTCCTTCCTTCCTTCCTTCCTTCCTTCCTTCCTTCCTTCCTTCCTTCCTTCCTTCCCTTCCCTTCCCTTCCCTTCCTTCCTTCCTTTATCCCTCCCTCCCTATTTCTCCTTTCTTCTCC
Source organism: Azemiops feae (assembly GCA_023970755.1). Classification (NCBI taxonomy): domain Eukaryota; kingdom Metazoa; phylum Chordata; class Lepidosauria; order Squamata; family Viperidae; genus Azemiops; species Azemiops feae. Next base: position 38,993 of record JALGBA010001256.1, on the reverse strand, counting down.
TTCCCCCTTCCTTCTTCCCTCCCTCCTCTTTCTCCTTTCCCTCTTTCTCCTTCCTTCCTTTCTTCCTCCCTCCCTCCCCTTTCTCCTTCCCATCTTTCTCCTTCCTTCCTTCCTTCCTTCCTTCCTTCCTTCCTTCCTTCCTTCCTTCCTTCCTTCCTTCCTTCCTTCCTTCCTTCCCTCCCTCCATATTTCTCCTTCCTCCCTTTTCCTTCCTTCCTTCCTTCTTTCCTTCCTTCCTTCCTTCTTTCCTTCCCTCCCTCCCTCCCTCCATATTTCTCCTTCCTCCTCCTCTTCCTTCCTTCCTTCCTTCCTTCCTTCCTTCCTCCCTATTTCTCCTTTTTTCTCCTCCCTCCCTCCCTCCCTATGTGTTATCTAATATGAATTATTCACACTCACAAACACACTGGTCTTAGTGCAATCATGGAAACAGGAAACAAATCACCCAGCACAGGCATCCCTCCAACTTATTTTTTTTAATTTAGAGGGGGGGGGAAATGAATACGACCGAAGTTGAATATTACGGGGTCTGACACAGATCTTGCTTCTCTTGATGTTTGGTAAACTGCGTCTCCTCCCAGACTGGCTGAGTCCTTTGCCTTGTCCTTTTCTATTCCTTCCCTGTTCTTAGAGTTTGCAAACCACACGTCAAGTTTCATTCCTCTTTCCTGCCACCAGACCACCATCCCCCCCCTCAAAAAAAAAAATCAGGTACAAGCAGACCCAAGGAAGCTTTGAGGCCACCCCTCTTCTTTCCATCAGAACAACAAGGGCCATATGGGAGCCGGTGCAGACAATCAGCTTGGCAACTTGACAAAGAGCCACCTGCCTTTTTTGCAGGCCATAAAACTACACTTTTATGAGGAAGGGCCATTTCTAGGAGGTCAGTAAGTCACGCTGAGAAAGAAGAAAGAAGAAAGAAGAAAGAAGAAAGAAGAAAGAAGAAAGAAGAAAGAAGAAAGAAGAAAGAAGAAGAAGAAGAAAGAAGAAAAGAAGAAAAGAAGAAAAGAAGAAGAAGAAGAAGAAGAAGAAGAAGAAGAAGAAGAAGAAGAAGAAGAAGAAGAAGAAGAAGAAGAAGAAGAAGAAGAAGAAGAAGAAGAAGAAGAAGAAGAAGAAGAAGAAGAAGAAGAAGAAGAAGAAGAAGAAGAAGAAGAAGAAGAAGAAGAAGAAGAAGAAGAATGAAGGCTAAAAGACTTTAGGAACTTTCTGGGTGCGCTTTGAAGAATCCACAAGGGCCAGCTTGTAAAAGAAGAAGGAATTTAAATCCTTTTTACAGATTCCTCCCCCCCCAGTGATTAAACCTCCTGGGCAACCTTAGTGGACACACAGAGAGGAAGAGAAAAAAGGCAGTTGAGTGTTTTACCAAAATGATACGAAGTGATCACAAAGCAGAGGGGCTCAAAGAGCAAAATAAAAATACCCCTGATTCACTTGCTTTGCCTTTGGGGCATCAAAATCTGTTTTTGTTTTTGTTCTATATGGGAGAAAGGAAGGAAGAGGGGAAAGGAAGGAGAAGAAAGGAAAAATAGGGAGGGAGGGAGGGAGGGAAGAAGGAAAGAAGGAAAGGAGGGAGGGAAGGAAGGGGAAAGGGAAGGAAGGAAAGGAAGGGAGGAAAGAAGGAAGGAAAGGAAGGGAGGGAGGGAGAAAGAGGAAGGGAGGAGGGAAGGAGGGAGGGGAAAGGAAAGAAGGAAGGAAGGAAGGAAGGAAAGGAAGGGAGGGAGGGAGAAAGGAAGGAAGGGAGGGAGGGAAGGAGGGAGGGAGAAAGGAAAGAAGGAAGGAAGGAAAGGAGGAAGGGAGGGAGGGAGGAAGGGAGGGAGAAAGGAAGGGAGGGAGGGAGGGAGAAAGGGAGGAAGGAAGGAAGGTTTCCCATTGACAGTGGAGGCCATGGGTTCGAGGAATGGGGCCCCATTCAACAGGGCATAGTACTTTGGGGGTGCACCTTCTTTTAAAAATGGGGTGGGGCAGTTGTCTTTCAGAGTTTTTCTTCCAACTCTATTATTGTTATTGTTAAGTCATTTAGACCCAAACAATCTGAGTTATTAATTAATTATCTGGGTGAGCTGGATAAGGGTGTTTGATGCACTCATTATTGACTGAGTTAACTATGATGATGCAAACACAGGATTGCACAACATAAGTTTCAGATTCGTTCTGGGTATTTGCTTTATTATAAAAAGGGTTTGTTTTCAAGCTGCACTTGCATAATTGGCTAAGCTCGGTTAGAATTAACCTTGATTAGTTTATTGTACTGAGTGAACTGAGGCTGTTTGATTCGTTTATTGTTCAGTGCATTGTGTGAATCCAGAACATGGGTTAATTCAGGGAGCGGCTTAAGTGTTGTGTATATGGAATTAAAAAAAATAAAAATACTTGCCCTACACTGTTTATTGCAACACTATGCCACTGATTCAGTAAAGACAACTGAACTTTAACAGCAACCAAAATATTCAAGCCATTTACACAATTATAATGCTTTGTTGCATAAAACAACGTAACTACTAATCGGAATAGTAGCGTTTTTATTTTAGTCACTGTCCAGGACCAAAGAGCATTCAATAATAAAACTACAGCCAGTTCATTTGATAATAATCTAATCTATATACTGAGAGAAATGTTAAAGAGATAATAACACAAATTTTAAAAACATGATAGCAGTATCGTTAAATTTGTAAGATTACGAGGACAGGACAGAACACAGCGGAGTATAGATTTATATAATTTGTATGTTAACGTATGAAATTATATGAAATAACTAAAATAGTTAGGAATAGTTAACATGAAATATACAAATATACAATCATTATCTTATTACAATCTACACCCATAATATCGATGTTGTAATTATATAAATCTATAAAAGCATGGTGTAAAATACAGCAGTACATGTATAGAAAGGAATATCAATAACGAAAAAGCTAAATAACGAAAATAATGCAAATGTATGAGCAAAGTCATGCTTTGGCAAGATAATGAAGAAATAAGTATTTACATTAATAAAAATAATAGATAAATTCTTCAATTAACCAGCCATGGATCCTTGTTCAAAATTCTTCCATTCTGAGATTTTGATTCTATATACACAGCACACAACTAGGTCATGAAACATAAATGTGTGTTTTGTGAACACACACAAGCGACCCACTTAAAAAACCCATAGTGGGTTAGATTTAGCTCCAAATAGACCTGGTTTTGTTTATGAACAAAGGTCACTTCCCCCCATTCAATACTATGAATTTACAATAGTGGACTCTTCTTCATAAGGAGATAGATGCAAAATCCTAGAGTGGTCTCATTTTCATGGGTCCCCCTGGGTCTTCTGGTTAGTTTTAGCTTCATTCAGGGGTGAAACCCAGCTTGTTGTTGTTGTGAAGGTGCTGGACTATAAACTAGTAGACAAGTTCTAGTCCCACCTTAGACATGAAAGCTGGCTGGGTGACTTTGGGCCAATCACCAGGAGATGGCGAGTTCTAGTCCCACCTTAGACATTAAAGCTGGCTGGGTGACTTTGGGCCAATCACCAGGAGATGGCGAGTTCTAGTCCCACCTTAGACATTAAAGCTGGCTGGGTGACTTTGGGCCAATCACCAGGAGATGGTGAGTTCTAGTCCCACCTTAGACATGAAAGCTGGCTGGGTGACTTTGGGCCAATCAGCAGGAGATGGCGAGTTCTAGTCCCACCTTAGACATTAAAGCTGGCTGGGTGACTTTGGGCCAATCACCAGGAGATGGTGAGTTCTAGTCCCACCTTAGACATGAAAGCTGGCTGGGTGACTTTGGGCCAATCACCAGGAGATGGTGAGTTCTAGTCCCACCTTAGACATGAAAGCCAGCTGGGTGACTCTGGGCTGGTCATTCTCTCTCCGCCCAACCCAAAGGGTTATTGTGAGGAAAATATAAGGTAGAAGCATTCGGTATAAACACAATGCGTTTCGTTTCATTTTTGAGTTGCACAAAAGACAGCATAGGCAGGATGTATTGTGTGAAGGCAGTGTGTGTGGAAGAGCCCTTAATAAGGCCCTAATTTCTCTGTACTGGTAGTCCTTGACTTACAACATTTCATTTAGTGACCATTCAAAGTTACCAGGGCACTGAAAAAAGCGACAACTGTTTTTCACAGTTACGAGCTTTGCACAATCCCCATGATCATGTAATCACAATTCAGGCCCTTGGCAACTGGCTCCTATTTATGATGGTTGCAGTGTGTCCCGGGGGGGGTCACGTGACCTTCCGACAAGCAAAGTCAACGGGGAAAGCCAGATTCACTTAACAACCGTGTTACTAATTTAACAACTGCAGTGATTCAAGAACGGTGGCAAGGAAGGTCACGAAACGGGGCAAAACTCACTTCACAACTAGCTTGCTTAGCAACAGAAACGTCGGGCTCCATCGTGGTCGTAAGCCGAGGACCACCTGTCTGTTGTGTGAAAGCAGTTTGCATTGAAGGGCCCTTAATGAGGCCGTAACTTCTGTTAATTCCATAACTTCCAAGTGTTTAGGCACATCCCCTCCTTCCTCATTGTGACCCCTTTGGTGAAACCCGCCGTAAAAAGGGACACTGTTGAAAACTTTGTCAGCTATTTAAAAGTTTTAAACTGCACAATTTTTTTTTTGTGGCGGGGTGTGTGTGTGTGTGTGTGTGGGGAAACAAGAACGAAAAATTTAATAACAGGGAGAAATAATCCCCCCCGCTCCCAAACAGACAAACAAGATGATCCGGGAATACAGTGGAGCCTAAGATTTCTGTCCTTAAGCAAGTTTGGCTCCCCTGTACGAACTTTCTCGCCGCCATCGTTAAGCGAATCACTGCACTTGTTAAGTTAGCAACACGGTCGTTATGCGAATCCAGCTTCCCCCATTGACTTTGCTTGTCAGAAGGTCCCAAAAGGGGATCACGTGACCCCCCCCGGGGACACTGCGACCGTCATAAATATGAACCACTTGCCAAGTGTCCGAATTTTGATCACGTGACCCTGACGATGCTGAAAGGGTCCTAAGTTTGAAAAACGGTCACAAGTCACATTTTTCAGGGCCGTCGTAACTTCGGTCGCTAAACAAACTGTTGTAAGTCGAGGACTATCTGTAACTTTGAATGGGATGCTGCAAAGGACGGTCATAAGTCTCATTTTTGAAGGCTGTTGTAACTTCGGTCGCTAAACAACCTGTTGTTAAGTCGAGGACTATCTGGAACGTTGGGATGCTGCAAAGGGCGGTCATAAGTCACACTTTTCAGGGCCGTCACAACTTTGGTCACTAAACAAACTGTTGTAAGTCGAGGACTACTCTGTGACTTTGAATGGGATGCTGCAAAGGACGGTCGTTGAGTTGCATTTTTCAAGGCTGTCACAACTAAACTGTTGTAAGCAACCTAGAACTAAGGAGAAACTGCCTGACAGCGAGGACAATTAACCAGTGGAACTACCTGCCTCCAGAAGCTGTGAATGCTCCAACACTGGAAGTTTTTAAGAAGAGACTGGACAGCCCTTTGTCTGAAATGGTATAGGGTTTCCTGCCTGAGCAGGGGGTTGGACTAGATGACCTCCAACGTCCCTTCCAACTTTATTATTATTATTATAAGTTGAGGACTATCTATAACTTTGGGATGCTGCAAAGGACGGTTCTAAGTCCCACTTTTCAGGGCCGTCGTAACGTCGGTCACTAAACAAGCTGTTGTAAGTCGAGGACTATCTGTAACTTTGAACGGGATGCTGCAAAGGACGGTCACAAGTCACATTTGTCAGGGCCGTCGTAACTAAAGAAACTGTTGTAAGTCGAGGACTACCTCACATTGTAGCCCCCCCCCGCTCTTTTGGCGCCCCCTTGACGGGTCTCCCCCAGCCCCTTTTCGCCGCTTTGCCCTCAAGCTGCGTCCCGAGGGAGCCTCCTCGGTCCACGGCTCGCCGGCCAGGAACGCCCCGTCCTCGCGGGACGCTTTATCCCCGCGGACGACCCCCGCTCGCCCACCCGCTCTTCCCGCGGCTGTTTCGCCGCCTCCCGGCAGGGGACGAACGGACCGAGGGGACGGACCGAGCCGGCCCTTTTCCGCGGCCGCTGCGCCCTGGCGGACGGCGTCGTCGTGCGGGGGGGTCTCGCCTCCGCGTCCCCCCCTCCCCTTTCCTCCCCTCCCCGACGCCGCCGCCGGGCCTTTATTCCCAGCCGCGCCGGCGCGCCGCCCCCTCCCCACTCCTGGGCGGGCGGGCGGGGGGGTGAGTGGGTGGGTGGGTGGGTGGGCGTCGCCCCCCACCCAGCGCCTCCCCTGATTGGGCGTCCCCCTCCCGGGCCGGAGGCGCGCGCCGACGCCGCAGCCCTCGCTCGACGCCGAGCCGCGTCGGTCATTGGCTGCCGCCCCCTTTGTCAGGCGAGCAGCTGCGGGCTCAGCTCCACATTTGAATGGAGCGAGGGGAGCGGCCAGGAGCCGCGTCCGTGGGCCAGCCGCCTTCCCGGAGCCCCCCGACGCCGCCGACGCCTCTCCCGGAGCAGCCGAGCCACCGCGGGGGACGGCCGCCTCCAGCCGGGGCTGCTAGCTGAGCGCCGCGGAGGAGGAGGAGGAGGAGAAGGAGCCGAGCGGCCGATCAGCACCGGGCACCGCACCGCCTCGCCTCGCCGCCGCCGCCGCCGGGCAGGATGGTTTTGGTTCACGTCGGCTATCTTGTTCTTCCAGTGTTCTCTGTGCGAAACAGAGGTATTCTCGCTTTATCGTGTCCGTTTCTCTGGCCAGCCTGCAAAACGGCTGCCGGGGTCGTGTGAACGCCTTCCTTGCGGGTCAGAAGGGAGAAGGGGGAGAGGTCGAGGGGGCGGGGAGGGGGAGGCAGAAAGAGAGAGAGAGAAAGGGGAGGGAGGCAGAAAGAGAGAAAGGAGAGGAAGGGAGGGGGAGGCAGAGAGGGAAAGAGAGAAAGAAGGGAAGGCAGAAAGAGGGAGAGAAAGAAGGGAGGCAGAAAGAGAAGGGAGGGAGGGAAGGAGATAAAGGGAAAGAAGGAGGGAGGGAAGGCAGAAAGAGGGGAGGGAGGGAGATAAAGGGAGGGAAGGCAGAGAGGGAGAGAAGAGGGAGGGTGGGGAGGTAGAGGGAGAAAGGAGGGGGAGGGGAGGCAGAAAGAGGGAAAGAAGGGAGAGGGAGGGAAGACAGGGAGAGAAGAGGGAGGAAGGGGAGGCAGAAAGAGAGAGAAAGGGGAGAAAGGAGAGAGAGAGAAGGGAGGGGGAGGCAGCGAACGCGTGTCTGTCTTGGGCAAGGCGAGGGGTCCCGCGGAAGGAACAATACGCCCCCTCCCCCCCTCCCTGCCTCTCCCCCCCCCAAGGCGAGCGAGGGGGAGGAGAGCCGGGGGGGGGAGGCTTGCAAAGCAGGATCTGGCGAGGAGGACAAAAGTGCGAAGGGGGTCGCGGGGGGGGGGGCGACCCCAGCCTTCTGCTGCTGCTGCTGGAGAGGCGGGGGGATCCGGATGGAAGGATCTCCTAATCAGGGATCCAGGCGGGGCAGAGGAAGGCGGATCGAGGAAGGGGAGCGGGGGGGGGGGATCCACAGCACTCCCCAAGATCGCGGGGGTGGGTGTGTTGGCGGGGGTCGCTTGGGGGGGGTGGCTTGAGCTTCGGGGGCTCCTCCCGGGTTCGGGAAGAAGAATGGGTAGCCCCTCCCCTCGTGCTCCCCCCACCCCCCTCCATTTTCTCTCTGCCGGTGGACCCCTCCCACTGCTTTCTCCCCCCCCCCGCGCCTAACAATAATCGATCCCTCGCTGCCTCGATCCTTTCTCTACGACCCAGATCGTAACCAGCTTCTTGGGGGGCTGGGGGGGGGGCTGGGTGGCCGGGGGGGGCAGGCGGAGTTGCTTTTGGGGGGGGAGGGTCGAGCAGGCATGCCCTACCTGCTGCCCCCCTTGGGAGGGGTCGTTCCGTGCAGGAATAAGGGGGTGGGGGTGTCTCTGCAATGGATCCGGATCCCCTCGGAATCCGGAGGAAGCTTTGTAAAACGGGTGGAAGCGCCTCTCCTGCCTATTTCCCAGCCCCCCCAGTCCCCCCCTTTTTTCCCTCTGCCTCCTTGTGAACTCTGCTTAACCCCCCCTCCCCGCCCGGGGATCTATTTTTATATTGGCTTCTCCCGCGAATTTGATTCCTTTTGAGGCGGGGGGGGGGGGCTGGGGGGGGGGGGGGGTGTCAATGAGGGCTCTGCCCCTCCTCTTTTTTGTTCCGGTTATGGTTTCTTTACCGAAGTGCATTCTCTCTTAGCTTACCCCCCCCCCCCCCCCCAAAAAAAACACCCCCCCCAGTGATCTCTGCCCCTCCTTTCCCCCGTTTGGGATCTCCACCTGGCCATCCCAACTCTTGCGCCTTTTAAGCCGAGATTCACCACGATTGCCTGGAGAAATCCTAAACCTCTGGCTTAAAAGAGGGTCTCTCTCTCTCTCTCTCTCTCTCTCCCCCTTTCCCTGATTCCAAGGGACTTTTAATATGGGATGTGTATATCTGTGCATATTTCCACCCCCCCTCCCTCCCTCCCCCGCATATATTTCTCAGTTCCACCCGTTTCCCATAAAGCAACACAAAAGGACTGGAGTCTTTAATTCCTCCCTTCCATTTGGCTCTATTTCTTCCCTCTTCCCCCCCCCCCATCCTTTTAATTTTCCTTTTCCTTCCGGATCCCAAACGCATTTGGCTCTTCATCATTCTTTCTGTCTCCGCCCCCCCCTCCTACCGCCCCCCTACCCCTTGAGATTACAGACCCTTCTAGAGTGGGTCAACTCCCCCCCCCCGGACCTTTTTTAACTTTTAAGAAGAGGTTGCTTTTACTACACCCAGCCTGGGAGGCTCATTTCCACCAAGGTGGAGGAGCCTTAGAACAGGGGTCCCCAACTCCCCTAGGCTGTGGACTGGTACCGGTCACGGCATGCCACCCAAACAAGCAAAGCCCCATCCGTGGGATGCAGGCAGCACACAAAACCACGTGGAAAAACCTCAGAACTGGTCCCTTGTGCCCAAAAGGTTGAGGACCCCTGGTTTAAAGTCTCCTGCTTGAGCAGGGGGTTGGACTAGAACAAGGGTCCCCAACCGACCGGGCCACGGCATGCCAGCAATGGGTCCACCCAAACAAGCAAAGCCCCATCCGCGGGATGCAGGCAGCACACAAAACCACGCACCTTCGGGTCCACGGAAAAACCTCTCTCCACGGAACTGGTCCCTGGTGTCCAAAAGGTGGGGGACCTCTGGTTTAGAGTCTCCTGCTTGAGCAGGGGGTTGGACTAGAACAAGGGTCCCCAACCCCCGGTCTGTGAACAGGCCACGGCATGCCAGCAACCGGTCTGCACAAACAAGCAAAGCCCCATCTGTGGGATGCAGGCAGCACACAAAACCACACATTCTCCGGTCCGTGGGAAAACCTTTCTCCACGGAACCCGCTCCTTGGTACCGGTCCCTGGTGCCCCCAAAGTTGGGGACCTCTGGACGAAGGAGAAAGCTTTAAATCCACGAGCAGAATCCTGCCCCTTCTCCTCACCTCACTTTTGACAAACCTCTTCCCTTTTGAAGGCTCCCCATCTGATCTTGGCTAAAAAAAGGTGGGAGGCTGGCCCTTTAAGACAGCAGTGGCAGCTGGAACTCAAAAGACCCCCCCCCCCTTGCCCCAACATTGCTCCATCTCTTGCAATTCTCTCCCCCCCCTCTCCGCCCTCCTCCCCCCCTCTCCCCACGTATAACATAAACTGCTTAATTTTGCACATGTCGGCATTATGCTTTCTTGTACGGCAGCCTCCTTTTTAGTGTGATGATGGGACGACCGGTGGGCTTCTTCTTGCATTGATCCAAACTTGTTTTTTTTCCCCCTTTATTGTTTTTGATTTATTTATTGAGTTTTTTCTTCATTGTGTAGATCCGTGAATGGTTCACCTGCTGCCCTGTTGCCTTGTAGTTCTCTGGCTCTGCATTTTAGCTCTAATGTTGACACCCCTTTCTTTAACCATTTCCTGTACCCATCTGAGGAACCCGCAGTGGCATTTTAAGTAGAAGTATCCTCTCTCTTCTGCAGACCCAAGGGCAGAAAGGTGGGTGGGTGGGGGCAGGAAAGCAAACTTAAAATTGCTAAGCCTTTTCAATGGGGGAGTGAAATTCCTGATCTTTCTTGTGTGGCTTAGAAATGGGGGGGGGGAGACAAAAGATTAAACACAAAGCCACTTAGGTCAAAAAAGAAAGAAAAAGAAAGAAAGAAAGAGAAAGAAAGAAAGAAAAAGGTTTTCTGAGATTTATTGATGAAGATGTGACCTTCATCACAATCAATTTTTAAAAAAAATAAATGGGCAGGATATAATTTCAGAATGAGTTCTTGTAAACTGGGGATAAAAAATTCTGTTATGTTCTGCTTTCTTTCTTCTTCTTCTTTTTAAAATTGCTTTTGTTTCGAAAGAGACGAGGGTTCTTTGCTCTTTGGGTTTTGTTAAGTACAGAACACACCCACTGAGAATCCATTGCAAAGGCATGTGACATTTGGATTATCCGAGTCTTTTTTTTTGAGAGAGAGGATACTGACACTTAAAACCGAAGCCCTGAAACCACCAAGCTTCTTGTGGAAAAAAAATAAAATAAAAATAAAATAAAATAGCAGACAGACCTGATTGTTCAATCATGTTTCTCTTTAGCTGTCATTGTTGTAGATTAGGAAAAAAACAAAACAAAAAAAAACCAGGCCATTTTCAATATAGCTTGTAGTTTTATAACGCCATTTTTTTTGTATCTTCATCCTGTTTAGAGGAATACATTTGCACTGTAAATTCCTGTTCAGTGGATTCATTTTGCTTTCGTTGTGGTGCTCTGCTTTGATCAACACTACACAAATCTCCGCTTCAGACCTAAAGATTGTTTTGCATCTGCGTTTCCTCTTCCAATGCACAATAGCTTCCCAGTTTAAAAGAAACCCTGGCTCTTAAAAAAAGAATTGGATTTACAACGTGGCCATTAAGAGCGGGCACACACTGGGGCTGGTCCCAAGCTTTATTTAAATTTATTTCCCTGCTGATAACAGGAAAGCTAGCTTTCCACGGGTGCACGCAAAAGGATACCGCACCTTTGCACACTGCATGTGACATATGAATGCCGCACAGACGGGAACATATACCCAACCAAACACAGCATCTTTGGCCACAAAATTGGGCTTGCAATGTTGTCTTAGAAAGCTGGTCCCAAGCCAATGGCTTTCCAGCCCCCCAAATTTGGCACCCGCTATTTGACTGCCCTCACCGGGCACTCTAATCCAATGGTGATATTTGGGGGTCCTCAGAGGCTGCACCCAGGGTGTGGGGGCGACGCAGGGCAGGGAAACCCCCAAACCCACCCACCCCTGGCCTAAAAGAGGCTAGAGAAAAGCGGATATAAGGCTTGAGCAAAATGATCCTCCATTCAACAGGGATAACATTTCTTTCTGCTGTGCTGGATTTTTGACTTCCTGTTTTTATTTTGTGGGTAAATTTTTTTCTGTATCCAGATATCCTTCGGTTGTGTACCTCTTCCTTTTTTTTCTTGTACTAAAACTTGGAGCATGGTCTGTATTTTTTTACATTACCTAGTTCCCTCCTGATTGTAAATTCTCTTTTGTAGAGACATACTTGCTGAAAATGTAATTGTGTGCCCGTAGCCTTTATACATCTACTCATTTTATGCTGCTTCTGTTTTGTTGCCTCTTCACACTGGCATGGTTGGGGCCCCTGTTGCCTTTTGTATTGTGTGCATGACAACATTGTTACGACACAGTTCCACTAATACTAATATACACAATCTCTCAATAAAGAACTAGTTTTCCTCTTATTAACCCTAGTGTGCTTTTTCTATTGCTGTTTTCCCTCATTTATCCGTTGTATTCCTGCTGTTTTAGATTTATTTCCCCCCCCCTCGCTTTCCCATAGCCTTACCACCTCTCCCATTTGAGTGAATGAAAAGACATTTATTATTATTATTATTATTATTATTATTTTTGGAGGGGTGTTATGGTGTGAAGTCTTGGGTGCCCATTAAACCGTTCTCTCTCCCATTCTCAATACACATCCTATATTATGTTGGGGATTGTCCCCTCCCTGCCCGGGGGTGACTGTATCCAGGCTAAACCACGGAATTTCTATTTCTGCCTATAAAATGAAAATATAAACACACACGTCAATGCCTATTTGGGGAAAGCAGGAGTTGGGCATCCTCGTTGGGCATCCTTTCCATATTTTATCCATCATTACACCGAGGTGGAGGTTACCAAGGGAAGCAAACATCAGAGGGCAGGTAATTCTCAACTTACGACCGCAGTGGGAGCCCAAAATTTATGTCGCTAAGCGAGGCGGTTAAATGAATTTTGCCCCGCTTTTACCACCTTTCTGGCCACACTTGATAAGTGAATCCTCACAGTTATTAAATTAATAACATGGTAGTGAAATGACTCCGGCTTTCCCCATTTTTGGAAAGTCGCAAAAGGGGGGGGAATCACGTGACCCCCCCGGGGACATTGCACCCGTCATAAATATGAACCCGTTGCCGAGGGTCCGAATTTTGATCACCTGACGGGGGGGGGGGAGATGCTATAATAGTCCCCAGGAGGAAAAATGGTCCTCCTTGGTGATCCCACCCCCCCGCAGTGCTGTTGTAACTTTGAATGGTCCCTAAAACGAACGGTCGTAAGTTGAGAACAACCTGTACTTAATGGACATGGAGGCACGGGCCCTTGAAGATTCTGGTTTTTGAATGGGTGTGTTGGCCCGGTCCTATGAATCAAACTTTTCCCCCTGGACTCGGGTGTGTGTGTGGGGGGGGGCATGTGTGCATGCACGCTACATGTGCATATACATCGATGCAGATACACGGATGCTAGGAAAATAAATACACAGCTTGGGATTTATTCTCCAAAGCTTTATTGCAGAACCAATACACGGACTCCTTTGGGAATGAATTTTTTTCCTTTCTCCATGAGGCGTGTCTCCAAAAATAGGGGGGGGCAGCCCTAGAAGATGGGACCCCCAGATAGGCACTCAGGGGCCAATGGACCTCTGGATTCTTTCATTTTTAAAGGGCTCCTTTTGCCTCCCTAAACAAAATGGAGAAATATAAAAGCTGTAGGAGATTCCTTTGCCCCCACCACCATCTCTCTCTCTCTCTCTCTCATTCTGTTTCTCTCATTCTGTTTCATTTTTCATTCTCATTCTCTCATTTTCTCCTTTTTTTTTCATTCTCTCATTTCTTTCATTCTCTCATTCTCTCTTATTCTCTCTCTCATTCTCTCCCATTCTCTTTTTCATTCTCATTTCTCTCTCATTCTCTCTTTCATTCTCTCTCATTCTCTCTCCCATTCTTTTTCATTCTCTCTCATTCTCATTTCTTTCTTTCATTCTCTCATTCTCTCATTCTCTCCCATTCTCTTTTTCATTCTCTCATTTCTCTCTCTTTTTCATTCTGTCTCTCATTCTCTATCATTCTCTTTTTCATTTTCATTCTCATTCCTCTTTTTCATTCTCTCCTCCTCTCTCTCTCCTTCTCTCCCAATTCTCCTCCTCCTTCTCTCCCTCCTTCCCTCTCCACTCCCATGTAAGTGGGATGAAAAGCAACATTCACATCAGCATCTGCTCAAATGTTCCGGTTCGATTGATCGCCTTCCTCTCTGCGAATTCCGGTGAGTCAGGGGGAGGCAGGCACAAACATGGTTAAATTTAGGTCAGTGCTTAAAGCTAGCTGCACAAATTTGGGGCCTTTGGGGAATCCTGGCCAATGTCTCTCCTAGGTCAGGGACCACCGCCCTCTTCGGACCCTTTTTCCGTGGATCCCTCTCTGCTCTGCCCTCCTCAAAACCCCCCAAGGCTTAGATCTCGGCCCACACCAACAGCATCACCACACAGGTTAGCTTGCATGTAGTGGGAGAACATGCATGCCTCTGTCTGGCCATGGAGGGATCTGCTCATCCTTCAACGATGTGACTTCTTCTTCTCTTTAGTTCTTTCCTCATTTCTCCCACCTCCCCTGTTTGTCTGCTCCTTCCATTCTCTAATTTCCCTTGGGGTGGGGGGTGGGGGAAGACGATCAACCATAAAGCAAGCCACTCAACCCAGACCTATTAGATCCCGGATCCTGGCCAAAGAAAATACTGTATATAACCCCTTGGCAACTGTTTCCCCCCCCTCTCTCCGCCACCTCCCTTTGCGAGAGTTCCCCGTTCGCTGCATCGGCACGCAAGCGTGTCCAGATCTGCTCCCGGAGATTAATGTTCACGCAGGTAACAACTCTGGGTCTGCTGGGCCTCGGAAAGTAGCTTTGGGGGCTCTGCTAAGTCCAGAAAATCTGCTGGGTTAATGGGGATGCCTTGCTTAATCATTTGTCACCTGTATCCGGGGGTTAACCTGCCTTGGAAGCACATCCATGTCACGCCTTGCCGTGTAAGTCATCGGAGGCCTCCATAATTCATCCCTCATTGAGAAACGCATTCCCTGCCCATGTCTTGGGAAACAATGAACAGGCTGTCCTTTGTGTTCCACCGGCCCAGAGCTGCTGGCTGGACACAGGCGGTCCTCGGCTTAACAACCACCCCAAATCTCCGTCGCTAAGCGAGACCGGTGACGAGAAGGTTGCCCCGTTTTTACCCCCCTCCCTTGCCACCGTTGCGAAGTGCATCGCGGCAGTGGGTTAAGCCGGTAACCCGGTTGTTAAGTGAATGTGGCTTTCCCCCCCCCCAATGACTTTGCTCATCAGGAGGTCGCAGAAGGGGACCCCGCGGGACTCTGCAACCGTCATAACTATGAGTCGGTTGCCCAGCGTTCGAATTCTGATCACGTGACACTGGGGGATGCTGCAACGGGCATAAGTATGAAAAAGGGTCCTAAGTCAATTTTTACAGTACCGTTGTAACGTTGAACGGTCACTTAGCGGTTGTAAGACGAGGAATTACCTTTGCTTTCTCAGGGAAAAAGTTCTGGATGGGGTGTGAAGGATCACGTCACGCTTATCTGGTAGGGCTTCTCTGAAGCTACTGGTTTTCCCATCACATGTTCTAGATTTCCTTCCATGTGCCCACGGATGCGAATCCTGGTCGATAAGGAACGGTTGCTGGAATTGAGTTTGTCTAGTTTAATGAAGAGAAGGATGAGGGGGGGACATGATAGCAAGTCTTCCAGTATCTCAGGGGCTGCCCCAAAGAAGAGGGAGTCAAGCTATTCTCCAAAGCGCCTGAAGGCAGGACAAGAAGCCACGGATGGAAACTGATCAAGGAGAGAAGCAACCTGGAAAGCTAAGGAGATATTTCCTGACAGTTAGAACAATTAACCAGTGGAACAGCTTGCCACCAGAAGTGGTGAATGCTCCAACACTGGAAGTTTTTAAGAAGAGACTGGGCAGCCATTTGTCTGAAATGGTATAGGGTTTCCTGCCTGAGCAGGGGGCTGGACTAGATGACCTCTAAGGTCTCTTCCAGCTTCTATTCCTATTCTATTCTATTCTATTCTATTCTATTCTATTCTATTCTATTCTATTCTATTCTATTCCATTCCATTCCATTCCATTGGACTAGATGACCTCCAAGGTACCTTCCATTATTATTATTATTATTATTATTATTATTATTATTATTATTATTATTATTATTATTATTATTATTATTATTATTATTATTACAATCACAATCACAATCACAATCATATTATCATCATTATTATCATTATCATTATTATCATTATCATTATCATTAAGAGGTAAAAGAAAGGCAGAGAGTACGATCCATCACCACCTTCATTATGGAAGCACAAAACCATGGACCGGCTGGAAAATTACACGCAGGCAGTCCTCGACTTAACAACCGTTCATTCAGTGACCGTTCAAAGTTACAACGGCACTGAAAAAAGTGACTTAGGACCGTTTTTCACACGACCGTTGCAGCCTCCCCAGGGTCACGTGATAAAAATTCAGACGCTCGGCAACAGACTCGCATCGATGACGGTTGCTGTGTCCCCGGGGAGGAGTCACGTGGTCCCCTTTTTGCGACCTTCTGGCCAGCAAAAAGTCACTGGGCAAATCCAGATTTGCTTAACAACCGTTAGTAATACGGTTGTTAAGCGAGTCTGGCTTCTCCGTGGTCTTTGCTTGTCAGGAGGTGGCGGTGATTCGCTTCGCGCCCGGCAAGGGAGGTTGGCGAAAACGGGGCAAAATTCGCTTCACAGGTATTTCGCTTAGCGACGGAAATTTTGGCCTCCACGGTGGTCACAAGCTGAGGACCCACCTGCATCGCAAAATGTTCCTTTCTTGTTTTGGAGACCGTTAAATGCTCAATCTCTGGTGTAAAAGCTGGAAAGGAGACCAAGTGTGCAGAAAGCTGAGTTATCACTGTGCGACGGCGCCATCGAGACTCGGCCACATTTAAATCAAGGGCGATTGGTTGTCCAATCTCTTCTTAAAAACTTGGAAAGTGTTATCCTATTATGGGGATCGGCTTCTCTCTCTCTCTCTCTCTCTCTCTCTCTCTCTCCCTTTCTCCTGTCACCCTCTCTCTCTCCCTCCCTCTCCCTCTCTCCCTCTCTCCCCTCCCCCTTTCTCTCCCTTTCTCCTGCCCTCTCCCTCTCTCCCTCCCTCTCCTCTCTCTCTCTCTCCCTCTCTCCCCCTCTCTCCTCTTCCTTCTCTCCCCCCCTTTCCTTCTTCCCCTCTTTTCCTTCTCCCTTCCTTTCCCCCTTCTCTCTCTCTCCCTCCTCCTCCCTCTCTCCTCCTTCTCTCCCTTCTCTCCCTCCTCTCTTCCTCCCCTCTCCCCCCTCTCTCTCCCTCCCTCTCTCTCCCCCCTCTCTCTCTCCCTTTCCTCCCCCTCTCTACCCTCTCCCCCCTTTCTTCCTCTCTCCCTCTTTTCCTCTCCTTCCTCTCCCCCTTCCTCTCTCTCTCTCCCTCCCTCCCTCTCTCTCTCCTCTCCCTCTCTCTCCATCTCTCTCTCCCTCTCTCTCTCTCCCTCCCTCCCTCTCTCTTCTGTCCCCCCCTCTCTCTCCTGTCCCACTCTTCCTGATTCTGGTTGGTAACCTAAGACCCATTCTGTGCCCTTTCTCAGATTTCCTAATCTTTGCAAGCAAAGCCCTTGCCAGGAGCTTGACTGAGACGGCAGAAGAATTTAGGCTTAAAATTGTCAAATCAAGGGACAGGTGGCCGGCTGAGCGCAGTAGCTTCCCGACAAGGATTTTGCTGCTTTACGTAAACCAAACAGACCCGAATGTATTTCCGTGCCCTAAAAAAAAAAATCATACTGGCTTAGCAACCACATGACATTAGGCAGAGGAGACTCTTGACAAATATAGGTGTTGGTGCTTAGGAATAACTCGTCCCCAAGAAGATGCGGTCAAAAAACCAAAAACCAAACCCAAAGCAAAACAATGCAGCAGCATGGCGAAAGACAGAAGGCCGGGCCATCTGTGACCAAGTCAGTCAGGATATCCAGAGGTGTGAAAAAGTGTCACAACTAAAAGAGATGATCTAAGGTCTGATTGGAGGTATCTTTTAGAGCCTATTAAGGCTTGGAGTGTTGGCATGATCTTAAACCATGAAAATGAGTGATACAATACAGTTATTCAGTGGAATTATGTGGACAGCTGGAGCCATATGAATAGAATAGAATAGAATAGAAAATATGGAATGGAATAGAAAATATGGAATGGAATGGATGGATTAGAATAGAATAGAATAGAATAGAATAGAATAGAATAGAATAAGAATAGAATAGGATAGAATAGGATAGAATAGGATAGAATAGGATAGAATAGAATAGAATAGAATAGAAAATATGGAATGGAATAGAATAGAATAGAATAGAATAGAATAGAATAGAATAGAAATAAAATTAGAATAGAATTCAGAATGAATAGAATAGAATAGAATTCAGAATGAATAGCATAGAAAATATGGAATGGAATGGAATAGAATAGAATAGAAAATATGGAATGGAATAGAATAGAATAGAATAGAATAGAATAGAATAGAAGAATAGAATAGAATAGAATAGAATAGAATAGAATAGAAGAATAGAATAGAATAGAATAGAATAGAATAGAATAGAATAGAATAGAATAGAATAGAATAGAATAGAATAGAGCTGGAAGGGACCTTGGAGGTCTTCTAGTCCAGCCCCCTGCTCGAGCAGGAGATAACATTCCCGTGGTCTTTGAATGACCTTCATCTTTCAAAGCCAGGTGTGGCTGATGTTTCACTGCTTTTCCTTCAGGTGTCTGGCTCCACTATTCTTGCGCAATACAGGTAATCCTCCACTTACAACAGTGCATTTAGCAACTGTTCAAAGTTACAACGGCATTGGGAAAAAATGACTTGTGACTGTTTTTCACACTTAGGACCGCTGCAGCATCCCCTACGGCAGGGATGTCAAACTGTCACTTTTAACCAACATTACAAGTATAAAATTAACCAACTATACAGATATAAACCTGAAAATGCAAGGGCAATGGGTAGGGAGACATATACACATATATTTATGAATGAGGGTGTCGGTTCTAAAGACCTTAAGAGTGATAAAAGTTGGGTTTGATGGTTAGGGAAGGGAACTTGTAGAGTGGAATAGCAATAGCACTTAGACTTATAGACCGCTTCACAGTGCTTTACAGCCCCCTCTAAGCGGTTTACAGAGTCAGCGTATTGCCCTCAACCATCTGGGTCCTCATTTTACCGACCTCGGAAGGACGTAAGGCTGAATCAACCTTGAGCCCCGTCAGGATCGAACTCCTGGCTGTGGGCAGAGTTTGCCTGCAATACTGCATTCTAACCACTGCGCCACCAGGGAGGGAGGGAGGGAGGGGGAAGGAAGGAAGGAAGGAAGGAAGGAAGAAAGGAAGGAATAGCAACAGCACTTAGACTTATATACCGCTTCATAGTGCTTTACAGCCCTCTCTAAGCGGTTTACAGAGTCAGCCTCTTGCCCCCAACAATCTGAATCCCCATTTTACCGACCTCAGAAGGACGGAAGGCTGAGTCAACCTTGAGCTGGTCAGGATCGAACTTCCTGGCAGTCAGCAGAATTAGCTTGCAATACTGCATTCTAACCACTGCGCCACCAGGGTTCATGTGGAATCAATGCTTTGTTTATCTTCATAATTAGAATAACAGAGTTTGGAAGGGACCTTGGAGGTCTTCTAGTCCAACCCCCTGCTCAAGCAAGAGACCTATATCATTCCGGACAAATGGCTGTCCAGTCTCTTCTTAAAAGCCTCCAGTGATGAAGCACCCACAACTTCTGGTGGCAAGCCGTTCCACTGATTAATTGTTCTCATTGTTAGGAAATTTCTCCTTAGTTCCAGATTGCTTCTCTCCTTGATTAGTTTCTATGGTTAGTTCCAAACAATGGTTGGAAACTGAGCAAAGGGAGAAGCAACCTGGAATTGAGGAGAAACTTCCTGACAGTGAGGACAATCAACCAGTGGAACAGAAGTTGCTTCCAGAAATCGTGGGTGCTCCATCACTGGAGATTTACAAGAAGAGACTGGACAGCCACTTGTCTGAGATGGTATAGGTTCTCCTGCTTGAGCAGGGGGCTGGACTAGAAGACCTCTAAGATCTCTTCCAGCTTCCCTTCCCTTCCCTTCCCTTCCCTTCTTCCTTCCCTTCTCTCTTCTCTCTCTTCTCTTCTCTCTTTCTCTCTCTTTCTCTTCCCTTCTCTTCCCTTCCCTTCCCTTCCCTCCTCTCTTCTCTTTCTTCTCTTCTTCTTTCTTCTCTTTCGATTCTCTTCTCTTCTCTTCGTCTCTTCTCTTCTCTTCTCTTCTCTCCTCTTCTCTTCTCCCCTCTCCTCTCCTCTCCTCTCCTCTCCTCTCCTCTTCCACTCCACTCCACTCCACTCCACTCCACTCCATTATATTCCATATTCCATTCCTTCTGGTCCTGCCTTCAGGTGCTTTGGAGAATAGGTTGACCTCCCCCTCTTCTTTGCGGCAGCCCCAAATAGATGCATATTTTCACTATTGATCACGGGTGTGAACTTCTTTCTTGGTGTGAAATGTAGGTGAGCTTGATGAGGGCCTTTTCAATGTGTGTTTATTTCTTGCTTGGTATGAAATACGTGGTGCTGTAAAGGTTCGTGATATAAATAGATGGGGTTTTCTGATGGATTTTTGTTTCTGCTACCAATGTAGCCTTCACCACTGTCTTGAGGCACAATATTGTCAAGGCATAACCTCACTGTGCCCTGAACTGCAGTGGGAATTTATCTATCTATCTATCTATCTATCTATCTATCTATCTATCTATCTATCTATCTATCTATCTATCTATCTATCTATCTATCTATCTATCTATCTATCTATCTATCTATCTATCTATCTATCTATCTATCTATCTATCTATCTATCTATCTATCTATCTATCTATCTCTATCTACCTACCTACCTACCTACCTACCTATCTATCTATCTATCATGCATCTATCATCTATATCTATCATGCATTATCATGCATCTATCTATTTCTATATTTCTATCTATTTGTCAATCATGCATCTATCATCTATCTATATCATGCATCTATCTATCTATCATCTCTATCTATCATCTATCATCTATATATATCTATCATCTATCTATATCTATCTCTCTATCTCTCTATCTATCTATTTGTCTGTCTATATCTATCTATCATCTATCTCTCTCTCTCTATCTCTATCTATCTATCATGCATCTATCATCTATCTATATCTATCATGCATTATCATGCATCTATCTATTTCTATATTTCTATCTTTGTTAATCATGCATCAATCATCTATCTATATCATGCATCTATCTATCATCTATCTATATCTATCATCTATCTATATCTATCTATCATCTATCTATATCTATCTATCTGTCTGTCTGTCTGTCTGTCTGTCTGTCTGTCTGTCTATATCTATCATCTATCTATCTATCTATCTATCTATCTATCTATCTATCTATCTATCTATCTATCTATCTATCTATCTATCTATCTATCTATCTATCTATCTATCTATCTATCTATCTATCTATCTATCTATCTATCTATCTATCTATATCATGCATCTATCATCTATCTATATCTATCATGCATTATCATGCATCTATCTATTTCTATATTTCTATTTATCTATTTGTCAATCATGCATCTATCATCTATCTATATCATGCATCTATCTATTTATCATCTCTATCTATCATCTATCTATATCTATATCTATCATCTCTCTCTCTCTCTCTCTCTCTATCTGTCTGTCTATCTCTATCTAATCTATCTATCTATCTATCATCTATCTATCTATCTATCTATCTATCTATCTATCTATCTATCTATCATGCATCTATCATCTATCTATATCATGCATTATCATGCATCTATCTATTTCTATATTTCTATCTATCTATTTGTCAATCATGCATCTATCTATATCATGCATCTATCTATTTATCATCTCTATCTATCATCTATCTATATCTATATCTATCATCTATCTATCTCTATCTCTATCTATCTGTCTATCTATTTATCTATCTATCTATCTATCTATCTATCTATCTTTTGTCAAGAGAATCTATTTGTCAATCATGCATCTATCATCTATATCATGCATCTATCTATTTATCATCTCTATCTATCATCTATCTATATCTATATCTATCATCTATCTCTATCTATATCTATCTATCTATCTATCTATCATCTATCTATCTATCTATCTATCTATCATGCATCTATCATCTATCTATATCATGCATTATCATGCATCTATCTATTTCTATATTTCTATCTATCTATTTGTCAATCATGCATCTATCATCTATATCATGCATCTATCTATTTATCATCTCTATCTATCATCTATCTCTATATCTATCTATCTATCTATCTATCTATCTATCTATCTATCTATCTATCTATCTATCTATCTATCTATCTATCTATCTATCTATCTATCTATCTATCTATCTATCTATCTATCTATCTATCTATCTATCTATCTATCTATCTATCTATCATCTATCTATCTCTTGTGAAGAGAATCGGTTGAGTGCAGTGATTAAAGGTAGCAGACTAGAAACCAGGAGAGCTATGAGTTCTAGTTCTGCCTTAGGTGCAGAGCCAGCTGAGTGACCTTCGGCCTGTCACACTCACTCAGCCCCAAGGAAAAGGGCAACCACCTCAGAAAAGCAGTGCCTAGTAAACTGCCTGGATTTACCTATGTACTTGCCAAGGGGCAAGGCTGACTCAAAAGAGCCATATACAGCTAGTCCCCGACTTAACGACCACAACAGAGTCCAAAATTTATGTTGTTAAGTGAGACATTTGTTAAGTGAATTTTGCCCCATTTTACGACCTTTCTAGCCAAAGTTAAGTCAGTCACACGGTTGTTAAGTGAATCTGGTTCCCCCATTGGCTTGGCTTGTCAGAAGGTCGCAAAAGGGGATCACATGACCCCCCGGGACACTGCAATCGTCATAAGTATGAGTCGGTTGCCCAGCATCCAAATTTTCATCATGTGAGCACGGGGAGGCTGCAACGGTCGTAAGTGTGAAAAACGGTCGTAAGTCACTTTTTTTAGTGCCGTTGTAGCTTTGAACGGTCACAAAAGGAACTGTGAACAGGAAGTCCTCGACTTACGGCTACAACTGAGCCCCAAATTTCCATTGCTAAGCAAGACACCTGTTAAATAAGCTGTGCCCCGTTTTATGACCATTCCAGCCCCAGTTGTTAAGTGAATCATGCACTTGTTAAGCGAATCTGGCTTCCCCCTTTGACTTTAATTGCCGGAAGCCGTCTGGGAAGGATGCAAAAGGCGATCCTGTGACTCCGGGACAATGCATCCGTCAGCAGGACAGGTCAGTTGCTGACTGTCCAAATTTTGGTCAGTTGCCTTGCAAGCATGCACGACGCCATTCCATCAAATCTTGCTGGAGCCGGAGCTGGCAACCATTTGGTATTGCAGTAAATGTTTGAGGCAGTATTATGGGGGGAAAGGCAAGTGATGAGATAGGAAGGAAGGAAAAGAAAGGAGAAATAGGGAGGGAGCGAGGAAGGAAGGAAGGAAGGAAGGAAGGAAGGAAAGAAGAAAGGGAAGAAGGAAGGAAGGAGAAGAAAGAAATAGGGAGTGAGGAAAGAAGGAAGGAAGGAAGGAAAAGAGGAGAAATAGGGAGGGAGCGAGGAAGGAAGGAAGGAAGGAAAGAAGAAAGATAGGGAGGAAGGAAGGAAGGAGAAGAAAGAAATAAGGAGTGAGGAAAGAAGGAAGGAAGGAAGGAAGGAAGGAAAAGAGGAGAAATAGGGAGGGAGCGAGGAAGGAAGGAAGGAAGGAAAGAAGAAAGGGAGGAAGGAAGGAAGGAGAAGAAAGAAATAGGGAGTGAGGAAAGAAGGAAGGAAGGAAGGAAAAGAAAGGAGAAATAGGGAGGGAGTGAGGAAGGAAGGAAGGAAAGAGAAGAAAGAAATAGGGAGAGAGTGAGGAAAGAAGGAAGGAAGGAAGGAAGGAAAGAAATAGGGAGAGAGCAAGGAAGGGAAGGAGGGAAGGAAGAAAGGAAGAAGAAAGGACAAATAGGGAGGGAGCGAGGAAGGAAGGAAGGAAGGAAGGAAAGAAGAAAGAAATAGGGAGAGTGAGAAAGGAAGGAGAAGAAAGATAGGGAGTGAGGAAGGAAGGAAGGAAGGAAAGAAATAGGGAGGGAGCAAGGAAGGGAAGGAGGGAAGGAAGGAAGGAGAAGAAGGGAGAAATAGGGAGGGAGCGAGGAAGGAAGGAAGAAAAAAGAAAGGAAGAAAAAAAGAAAGAAAGAAAGAAAGAAAGAAAGGCACCCTCCCACCGCCACACCCAAGAGGTCTTGGATTTGCATTAAAAACAGAATTAGGTGATTTGCAGGCCTCGATTCACCTGGCGTTAATGACTCTCTCTCTCTCTCTGTTCAATCTGTCAGTGGAAGATGCCTTGCAGCCTCTCCTTCGACAGCCTCTCCGTTGACAGCCTTTCCTTTCTAAAAGTAAGGGACAAGGCCAACCTGGTGAACGGGTGATCTCAAGGAAGTGTCCACGTTCCCAGCAGAAGGGACAGCTGCTAGGAAGGGTCCAGCAGCTGGAGGTGGGCTTTTTCCAACGGGAAAAGCCTTCTTAACAAATCCCCCCCCCCCGTTGTAGAAAGATTTGACTTTTGATTTAGCTAAAAGCAGGAAGATGCACGGAGGGTCTCCCATGCTATGGATGCTCTGTACCAGCGGTGGGTGCCACAAGATCAACCCTTAATGAAACTGAACAGCAAAACATGACAATTGGGGCTGGACTAGAAGGCCTCCAAGGTCCCTTCCAACTTCTATTCTATTCTATTCTATTCTATTCTATTCTATTCTATTCTATTCTATTCTATTCTATTCTATTCTATTCTATTCCATTCTATTCCTCCAAATTCTATTCTATTCTATTCTATTCTATTCTATTCTATTCTATTCTATTCTATTCTATTCTATTCTATTCCATTCCATTCCATTCCATTCCATTCCATTCCATTCCATTCCATTCCATTCCATTATTATTTTATCTATTCTATTCTATTCTATTCTATTCTATTCTATTCTATTCTATTCTATTCTATTCTATTCTATTCCATTCCATTCCATTCCATTCCATTCCATTCCATTCCATTCCATTCCATTCCATTCTATTCTATTCTATTCTATTCTATTCTATTCTATTCTATTCTATTCTATTCTATTCTATTCTATTCTATTCTATTCTTCAAATGCAATAGCACCTAGTTCTTTTTTTTTTTAGAAATAAGCAAAATAGGGGAAGGATCCCTCCTTTAAAGAGGGAGAGTGCAGAGGCCTCATTTCCACCGTCCTGCAGTCCTTCTTCTTAAGCAGGCCCTCCAGGGTGCAACACAATGGTTTGCTTCCGGGGTAGGAGGAAGATTAAAATACAGGCAGTCCTTGATTTAATTCGTTTAGTGACTGTTCAAATTTACAGCAGCACTCAACAAAAAAAAAATGACTTATGACCGTTTTTCACACTTAAGACCGTTGCAGGCATCCCCCAGGGTCACATGATCAAAATTCACACGCTTGGCAACTGTCTCGTATTAATGACGGTCGCATGAGCAAAGTTGATGGGGGAAAGCCCGATTCTCTCTACAACCGTTTTTCTAATTTAACAGCAGTCGTGATTAACTTAACAACTGTGGGGAGAAAGGTCGTAAAATGGGGCCCAGCTGACTTAACAACTGTCTGAGTAACAAACCTGTCGGGCTCCGTTGTGGGGGTAATTCGAGGACTACCTGTATAAAATTTAAATTGCTCAAGGAACGCAAGACTTTCTACAAGGGGGAGGTCGTAGATTAAAAAAAAAAAAAACCACTCAGCCAAAAACTGGGGTGTCAGACACTTAATTTTTGCAACTTTAATTCTGGTGTCAACTTTATTGAAACGGGGACTTAGAAGGTTATGGTTGCTAAAGGTGCGGAAAAGATGTTGAATCGGAAACATCTCAACCCCCAAATGACTCAGTTCAGCCCTAAAACCGGTATTCCATGTTCTTGGAAGCAGTAAAGCTTGGATGCAGGTCCACCATTCTCAATGGGAACCGATGGATTCAGGTTTCAGATAAGCTTTAGACTCAAAACATACAAAACATATAACATCAACGTGGCAACATTGGTAAGTTAGGAGAAGGCAGACAAGTGGAGAGACATACATTAAGAGATTCTGGTCAGTCAAGGCAAGAAGAACTAAATGCACAGGTGGAGAATTCAGAGGTCTTCAAACTTGGTCCTTTTATGACTTGTGGACTTCAACTCCCAGAATTCCTCAGCCAGGCACGCGTGTGCCTGGCTGAGGAATTCTGGGAGTTGAAGTCCACAAGTCATAAAAGGGCCAAGTTTGAAGACCCCTGGAATAGGTGGCGCCTGGCTCAATAGTAGCAACTGTGAGAGGGACCTCGGAGTCCTAGTGGACGATCCCTTAAATAGGAGCCAGCCGTGTGCTGCAGCTGCCAAAAAAGCCAACACAGTGCTGGGCTGCATTAACAGAGGGATAGAATCGAGATCACGTGAAGGGTTAATACCACTTTACAATGCCTTGGTAAGGCCACACTTGGAATACTGCATCCAGTTTTGGTCTCCACGATGTAAAAAAAGATGTTGAGACTCTAGAAAGAGTACAGAGAAGAGCAACAAAGATGATTAGGGGACTGGAGGCTAAAATATACAAAGAACGGTTGCTGGAATTGGGTATGTCTAGTTTAATGAAGAGAAGGACGAGGGGGGACATGATAGCAGTCTTCCAATATCTCAGGGGCTGCCCCAAAGAAGAGGGAGTCAAGCTATTCTCCAAAGCACCTGAAGGCAGGACAAGAAGCAACGGATGGAAACTAATTAAGGAGAGAAGCAACCTAGAACTAAGGAGAAACTTCCTGAAATTAGAACAATTAACCAGTGGAACAACCTGCCTCCAGAAGCAGTGAATACTCCAACACTGGAGGTTTTTAAGAAGAGACAGGACAGCCATTTGTCTGAAATGGTATAGGGTCTCCTGCTTCAGCAGGGGGTTGGACTAGATGACCTCCAACTCTGTTATTCTGTTAAATTGGCCCCTTCCAACTCTGTTATTCTGTTAAATTGGAGGAAAGTGTTGCGAAACTGGTTCTATGACAGTGAAATACATCCACTTCCAGGAACAATGACACTTGTAAGCAGGAATGTACATAAGTCAGAGCAGAAACTGTAATCAACATTAGTAGATAATTGTTAAAGAACTGTGGTGGGGAAATGATGCATTGAAAAAGGTGACATCATGCACCTGGGTTGGGAAATGTGCTAGGCAGCATTAAGTGGGATAAAGTCAGAAAAGCAATTTTAATTAGGGTCTTACTTACCTGCTTTTCAGTTGCCCAGATGTTAATTCTAATGGCCAGGTCCATAATAATAATAATAATAATAATAATAATAATAATAATAATAATAATAATAATAATAATAATAATAATAATAATAATAATAATAATGGCTGAGGAATTCTGGGAGTTGAAATCCACAAGTCATAAAAGGGCCAAGTATGAAGACCCCTGATCTATACCATCTCAGACAAATGACTGTCCAGTTTCTTCTTAAAAACCTCCAGTGATCGAGCGCCCACGATTTCTGGTGGCAAGCTGTTCCACTGGTTAATTGTCTTCACTGTCAGGAAGTTTCTCCTTAATTCCAGGTTGCTTCTCTCTTTGGTCAGTTTCCAACCATTGTTTCTCGTCCTTCCCTGTGGTGCTTTGGAGAATAGTTTGACCCCCTCTTCTTGGTGGCAGCCCCTCAAATACTGGAACTCTGCTATCATGTCTCCCCTGTTTCTTCTTTTCTTTAGACTAGCCAAACCCAAGTCCTGCAGCTGTTCTTTGTATGTTTTAGTCTCCAGGCCTTTAATCATCTTAGTTGCCCTTCTCTGAACTCCACAACCGGAGTGAATCACTTAACAGCAGTGGCAAAAAACATTGTAAAATTGGATGCAACTCACTCCACAAACGCCTTGTTTATAGCAATGGATATTCTGTTCCCAATTGTGGTTGTACGTCAAGGGCCACACACACAGACACACAACAACACATACAGACACACAAACACACACACACACACACACACATCGTGAAATGGGGAAAAAGGTGCAGGAACAGGAGCCGTTTGGTTTATTTCCTGGATTCTGCCTGAGATGGCGCGGATCCTAACTGGACCACCGTGGAATTTTGAAAATAATATTTTCACTTGGGGGGAAATAAATACAATTGGACAGGTTCCCTGCCTACTTTTGCAGAGGCTCAGAGAATCCAGATTGTGACATATCAGGAAGTGTGACGGAGTGGTGTACAATGCTGGTGCATGGAAGTGAACCATTTCTCCAGGGAGAAGAACGGCTGTGTCATGCAAACTTGGTAAAGGTAGTTAGTTATTTGTCTTGCGAATGGGGTCATTGCAGCTTGCTCCGTCTGATTTAGGGTTTAGTGTGTTCCACGTGTCCATCATATCAGTCAGCACTGAGGGGGAATTCGATCAGGTGCAGCATCTTCCAGATTTGAGCTTTCTTATGTTTCTCTAGTCCAGGGCTTTTCAACCTTTTCACCCATTGTACCACTTTTAGGATATGGCAACATCCGAGTACCACCAGCAAGGTGTCAAAAACTTGATGACCAAAAAAAAAAAAAAAAAAAGTGATAAAGTACAGGTAGTCCTCGACTTACAACAGTTCGCTTAGTGACTGTTCGAAGTTACAATGGCACTGAAAAAAGCGCCCCCCAAGCCACAGCCGAGCAAGACACCTGCCTGCCCGCCCGGCGGCGCTCTTCCTCCTGTCTGAGGTTTTCATTGTTGTGAGCATTTCTGTTGAGGATTGGCAGCGCGGGTGGGGTGGGGGGGTGTTTGGTTTTTATTCCCCCCATCTGCTGGGTGGTTGCAGCAGGTTTTGGTCACTTCACATGACCCTGGGACACTGTGACCATCATAAATATGAATCAGTTGCCAAGCATCTGAATGTAAATCACAAGACCCTGGAGATGCTGCAACATTCCAGCTGATCGGTGCTTCTTCTGGGCTCAGCAGAAGCGCCAGGATCGGCGCCGAGCTCCAGCTGGAGCCTGGCACTGATCCTGGCGCTTCCACTGAGCCCTGACAGCCACGAAGAAGTGCCGATCAGCTGGAAAGCAGCACTGATCCTGGCGCTTCTGCTGAGCCCTGACAGCCCCGAAGAAGCGCCGATCAGCTGGAAAGCGGCACTGATCCTGGCACTTCCGCTGAGCCCTGACAGCCTTGCAGCTCCAGCCATCTCTCGCTCAGGCTTATGTGGTGCTGCCACCGGTTCAGCTCATTCCCCTCCCCCGCTACCACTTTTCTAGGATGGTCGCGTACCACCTGCCAGGTGCCAATGTACCACAGGTGGTACCCGTACCACTGGTTGAAAAGCCCTGCTCTAGAGCAGAGATGAAAACAGGTACTGTCCCTTTAAAACCAAAGAGTGGCATAGGACAGACCTGTACAGAATCATAGAATCATAGGGCTAGAAGGGACCTTGGGAGGTCTCCTAGTCGTCAAGGCGAGAGATTTTATACCAGGGCTCTCTGACCTTGGCAACTTTAAGATTGGTGGACTTCAACTCCCAGAATTCCCCAGCCAGCATGTGGACCCAGGGCTGGCTGGGAAATTCTGGGAGTTGAAGTCCACTAGTCTTAAAGTTGCCAAGGTTGGATACGTATGCCATAAGGCTTATACCATCTCAGACAAATGCTTGTCCAATCTAACTCTGAATACCTCCTGTAATGGAGCAGCCATAACAGAATAGAATAGAATAGAATAGAATAGAATAGAATAGAATAGAATAGAATAGAATAGAATAGAATAGAATAGAATAGAATAGAATACGGAGTGGAGTGGAGTGGAGTGGAGTGGAATGGAATGGAATGGAATAGAATAGAAATATACAATAGAAATGTAGAGTAGAATAGAATAGAATAGAATAGAATATAAGCTGGAAGGGACCTTGGAGATCTTCTAGTCCAACCCCCTGCTCAAGCAGAAGAACCTGTACTATTTCAGACAAATGGCTGTCCAGTCTCTTTTTAAAAACTTCCAGTGTTGGAGCATTCATAACTTCTGGAGGCAGGTTGTTCCACTGATTAATTGTTCTAACTATCAGAAAATGTCTCCTTAGTTCCAGGTTGCTTCTCTCTTTCATTAGTTTCCATCTGTTGCTTCTTGTCCTGCCTTCAGGTGCTTTGGAGAAGAGCTTGACTCCCTCTTCTTTGGGGCAGCCCCTGAGATATTGGAAGAGTTGCTACCATGTCCCCCCTCGTCCTTCTCTTCATTAGACTAGAGATACCCAATTCCAGCATCCGTTTCTTATATGTTTTATCCTCCAGTCCTTTAATCACCTTTGTTGCTCTTCTCTGCACTTTCTAGAGTCTCAACATCTTTTTTACATCGTGGTGACCAAAACTGGATGCCGTATTCCAAGTGTGGCCTTACCAAGGCCTTGTAAAATGGTATTAACACTTCACGTCATCTTGATTCTGTCTCTCTGTTAATGCAGCCTAGCACTGTGTTGGCTTTTTTGGCAGCTGCAGCACACGGCTGGCTCATATTTAAGTGATTGTCCACCAGGACTCCGAGGTCCCTCTCACAGTTGCTACTATTGAGCAAGGAACCACCTGTACTATACCTGTACATTTGGTTTTTCTTGCCTAAATGTAGAACCTTACTTTTTTCACCGTTGAATTTCATTTTGTTAGATAGTGCCCAGTGTTCAAGTCTGTCCAGGTCCTCCTGTATCTTAAGCCTGTCTTCTGGAGTGTTGGCTATTCTTGCCAGCTTGGTGTCGTCTGCAAATTTGATGAGTTCCCCATCTATCCCCTCGTCCAAATCGTTGATGAAGATGTTGAAGAGCACTGGGCCCAGGACAGAGCCCTGGGGCACCCCACTGCACACTTCCCTCCATGTAGATGCGGTTCCATTGAGGACCACACGCTGAGTATGGCCGGTCAGCCAGCTACGAATAACATATGTTAAAGCAATGAGTTGTTGGCTGAGAGTTTAGTGTGAGAGTTTCAACCAGCTGTTACAGCTGTGCCTTTCACATCAGCCCAAGAGGATCAGGTTTTGGAAGAGCATCAGGCCATTTTTGCACATCTGGCTGTTGCTCACAGCCCAGCCCACTTCATTATCTCACTTGGGAGTTGAGAATCCTAAAGACTTTGCACGCCAAGGGAGGCGAGACCCAGTGCTTTACAAAAATGCCAATAACCAAAAGTCCTTTATTAAAACAATATTTCAAATCTCTTTCGCCCTCAGAAAACCCCCCTCTTTGGCAGGGAGATGGAAATCCCTCAGCAGCTCAATTAGGTGGAGAACCCAGATGCTGCGTGTTTGGAAGATAAGTTGGGGGAAGGAAATAGTGAAATTAAATTCCTTTCTGTAACACAAGTAGAGACAGAGTCAGTTTTGGACACCACGATGTAAAAAAGATGTTGAGACTCTAGAAGGAGTGCAGAGAAGAGCAACAAAGGTGATTAAAGGACTGGAGGCTAAAACATATAAGGAACGGCTGCTGGAATTGGGTATGTCTAGTTTAATGAAAAGAAGGACTAGGGGTGACATGATAGCAGTCTTCCAGTATCTCAGGGGCTGCCCCAAAGAAGAGGGAGTCAAGCTCTTCTCCAAAGCATCTGAAGGCAGGACAAGAAGCAACGGATGGAAACTAATCAAGGAGAGAAGCAACCTGGAACTGAGGAGAAACTTCCTGATAGTTAGAACAATTAACCAGTGGAACAACCTGCCTCCAGAAGCTGTGAATGTTCCAACACTGGAAGTTTTTAAGAAGAGACTGGACGGCCATTTGTCCGAAATGGTATAGGGTTTGCTGCCTGAGCAAGGGGTTGGACTAGATGACCTCAAGGGTCCCTTCCAACTCTGTTATTCTGGCGCTCTCTGAGCTTGGTTGTTTTCTTGCAGACGTTTCATCACCAAACTAGGTAACATCATCAGTGCACTGGTGATGCTACCTAGTTTGGGTAAGGAAACGTCTGCAAGAAAACAACCAAGCTCAGAGAGCACCAAGGACCCCTCATTGTCAACCCTGAGCGACAAATATCCTCCTTTATTTGCACAATTCAGACAATAAAGCAAGAGTCAGTTCAGATAGCTCTGCAATTTTGAAAGCATGTTGTGGGCTCTTTCACAAAATGGCTCCCACACTGCTAGCTGACCAGTCATGAAATCACTTTGGATCGGAAGACGTTGGTCTCTCTGCTCAGAACTTTTTCAATCACCTGCGGGAGGCTGAATTATCTGTTTAGCTGGGAAATAAAATGCTATTGCCTTATGCTTTTTTGCCCTATAGGGTGTCATTCCCTATTGATTTTTTAAAGTTAAAATAATCATGAAAAAAACCCCGAATTAGGCAAGGACTCCTGGTGGACACTGAGATGGGTATCATCACTAAAAGTATTTAGCTCACTTTTCCTTCCTTGAATAGAATAGAATAGAATAGAATAATAATAATAATAATAATAATAATAATAATAATAATAATAATAATAATAATAATAATAATAATAATAATAATAATAATAATAATAAAGTTGGAAGGGACCTTGGAGGTCATATAGTCTAACCCCCTGCTCAGGCATGAAACCCTATACCATTTCAGACAAATGGCTGTCCAGTCTCTTCTTAAAAACTTCCAGTGTTGGAGCATTCACCGCTGCTGGAGGCAGGTTGTTCCACTGGTTAATTGTTCTAACTGTCAGGAAGTTTCTCCTTAGTTCTAGGTTGCTTCTCTTCTTGGTTAGTTTCCATCCGTTGCTTCTTGTCCTGCCCTCAGGTACTTCTGGTGCTTTGGAGAATAGCTTGACTCCCTCTTCTTTGGGGTAGCCCCTGAGATATTGGAAGGCTGCTATCATGTCCCCCCTCGTCCTTCTCTTCATTAAACTAGACATACCCAATTCCAGCAACCGTTCCTTATATGTTTCAGCCTCCAGTCCCCTAATCACCTTTGTTGCTCTTCTCTGTACTCTTTCTAGAGTCTCAACATCTTTTTTACATCGTGGTGACCAAAACTGGATGCCGTATTCCAAGTGTGGCCTTACCAAGGCCTTGTAAAGTGAATAGAATAGAATAGAATAGAATAGAATGGAATGGAGTGGAGTGGAGTGGAGTGGAGTGGAGTGGAGTGGAGTGGAGTGGAGTAGAGTAGAGTAGAGTAGAGTAGAGTAGAGTAGAGTAGAGTAGAGTAGAAAATATGAGAATAGAGCTGGAAGGGACCTTGGAGGTCTTCTAGTCCAGCCCCCTGCTCAAGCAGGAGAACCTACACCATCTCAGACAGGTGACTGTCCAGTCTCTTCTTAAAAATCACCAGTGATGGAGCGCCCACGATTTCTGGAGGTGTTTTTTGCTTTTTGTTCAGAGACTTGGTCAAAAGGAGAACGTGGGGGATACAGTTGGTCAGCTTGTATTTGGAAAAGCTCATCACCCTGATTGGCAGCTGCCGGTGTGTGTGTGTGTCGATTCCACTGGATTGAGGGACAAAATTCTGGGCTGGAGAGTAGTTTGATCCAGCAAGGCAGCTGTTTTTTTTTTTTTAATCCTGAATATATATATATATATATATATATCGCCCTTCTAGGGTACCATCCACAGGATCTCTTGACAGTGTTTTAATCTACATGTCGTCCTCAACTTACAAGAGTTCGCTTAGTGTCCGTTTGAAGTCACAACGGCATTCAAAAAAGCGACTTAGGAGTGTTTTTCCACCCTGGCAGCCACCCCGTGGTCACGCGATTTACGTTGGGATGCTTGACCACCGGCTCACATTTATGACGGTCACGTGATCCCCTTTTGCGACCTTCTGTCAAAGCAAGGTGGATGGGGGAGTCTGGTTTCACTTAACAACCCTGTTATTGGCCACTGCAGCAATTCATGTTGCAAGAAAAAGTCATAAAATAGGGGGCAAAAGAAAATTCTCCCTTAGCGGCCGTAAATGTTGGGCTCAGTTGTGGGTGTAAAGTTGAGGAATGCCTACGATTGGTTGGTCCTAGGATGAATTTCCAGCTCTCCTTCCCATCCTCCTCTCTGGGTGACCATATCGGCTTTTTAATCTTCTCCCCGTTTCTCTCCCCCTCTCTCTCCCCCTCTGTCTCTCCCTCTCTCCCTCTCCCTCCCTCTCCCTTTCTCTCCCTCTCCCCCTCTCTCTGTCTCCATCTCCATCTCCATCTCCCTCCCTCTCCTTCTCTCTTTCTTCCTCCCTCTCCCTCTCTCCCTCTCTCCGTCTCATCTCCATCTCCCTCCCTCTCTCTCCCTCTCTCTCCCTCCCTCTCCCTTTCTCTCCCTATCCCCCTTTCTCCCTCTCCCCCCTTCCCCTCTCCTCCTCTCCCTCCCTCTCCCTCCCTCTCCCTCTCTCCCTCCTCTCCCCCTCTCTCTCTCCCCCATTCCCCTCTCTCCCTCCCTCTCCCTCTCCCTCTCTCCTCTCCCCCTCCCTCTCCCTCTCTCTTTCTTCTCCCTCTCCCTCTCTCCCTCTCTCCATATCCCTCTCCCTCTCCCCCTTTCTCTCCCTCCCGTCTCCCTTTCTCTCCCTATCCCCCTCTCCCCCTCTCCCCCTCTTCCCCTCTCCTCTCCCGCCCTCTTTCTTCCTCCCTCTCCCCTCTCCCTCTCTCCGTCTCATCTCCATCTCCCTCCCTCTCTCTCCTCCTCCTCTCCCTCCCTTTCTCTCCCTACCCCCTCTCTCCTATCCCCCCCTCTCCTCTCCCCCCTCCCTCTCCCTCTCCCTCCCTCTCCTCCCTCTCCCTCTCTCTCCCCTCCTCTCCCCCCTTCTCTCTCTCCCCCTTCTTCCCCTCTCCTCTCCCTCCCTCTCCTCTTCTCTCCCTCCCTCTCCCTCTCTTTCTTCCTCCCTCCCTCTCTCTCGTCCCTCTCTCCGTCTCCGTTCTCCCCTCTCTCCCTCTCTCTCCCCCTTTCTCTCTCTCCCTCTCCCTTCTCTCCCTCTCCCCCCCTCTCCCCCTCTCCCCCCTCTTCCCCTCTCCTCTCCCTCCCTCTTTCTTCCTCCCTCTTCCCTCTCCTCTACTCTCCGTTTCCATCTCCCTCCCTCTCTCCCTCCCTGTCTCTCCCTCTCCTGTCCCTCCCTCTCCCTCTCTCCCCATCTCTCCCCCTCCCTCCCTCCCTCCCTCTCTGAAAAAGCAGGCTTTCCTGGAGAAAGGAGCAGGCAGAGTTCGCCTGGGCTGACCTTCACTTGCCCTTGCTCTGCGCTCAGCCACGTGCCAGTGGCTCCCTCTCTCCCCTCCCCGGAGCCCCTTTGCTGCATTGTGCAGGAGGGAGCAGGAGAGGCAGCCGCCTTCGGTCCTTCAGCGAAGGAGCCCGGCAGCGGCGGGGGGGGGAGCAGCCCCCTCCTGTGTCCCAGCATTGGAAAGTGCACAGTGTGCAGTCTTTGCCTGCCTGGTTCCCATCCCGCTGGGTCCCCCCCCCTCTCCAGGCAGAGAAGGGGAGAAGCCTTCTCTGCATTATGGCTACACTGCAGTTCCCACCCCTGGGAAGGAATTCTCATCCATCCATCCATCCATCCATCCATCCATCCATCCATCTATCCATCCATCCATCTTTCTTTCTTTCTTTCTTTCTTTCTTTCTTTCTTTCTTTCTTTCTTTCTTTCTTTCTTTCTTTCTTTCTTTCTTTCTTTCTTTCTTTCTTTCTTTCTTTCTTTCTCTTTCTTTCTTTCTTTCTTTCTTTCTTTCTTTCTTTCTTTCTTTCTTCCCTCCCTTCATTTTTCCTGCTCCCTTCCTTTTCCTTCTTTCCTTCTTTCTTTCCTTCCTTCTTTCCTTCCTTCCTTCCTTACTTCCATCCTTCCTTCTTTCCTCCCTCCCTCCATTTTCCTTCACTCCCTCCACTTCCCCTCCCACCCCCTTTCTTTCTTTCTTTCTTTCTTTCTTTCTTTCTTTCTTTCTTTCTTTCTTTCTTTCTTTCTTTCTTTCTTTCTTTCTTTCTTTCTTCTTTCTTTCTTTCTTCTTTCTTTCTTTCTTCTTTCTTTTTCTTTCTTTCATCTTTTCTTTTTTCTTTCTTTCTTTCTCCATTTCCTCCCTCCCTCCTTTTGCTTTCTGCCTGCCTTCCTTCCGTTCTTTCCTCTCTCCATTTTCCCTCCCTCTCCTTCCTTTTCTTTCTTTCTTTCTTCTTCTTTCTTTCTTTCTTTCTTTCTTTTGTTTTCTTGTCTTCTTTCTTCGTTCTTTCGTTCTTTTCTTTCTTTCCTTCTTTCTTTCTTTTCTCTTTCTTTTTCTTTTTTCTTTCTTGTCCTTTCTTTTCCTTTCTTTTCAAAAAAAAAAAGTTCTTTCTTTTCTCTCCCTCCCCCCCTCCCTCGCTCCCCTTGCCTTTCCGTCCTCCTCCCTCCCTTTTCTTCTCCTCCCTCCCTCCCTCCCTCGCTCTAGGCTGCTTCTAAAAAAAAAAAAGGCAGAAAACAATAATAACCTTCAGTTCTCCGATTCTGCTTGAGTTCTCTCAGAGAAGAAATGGATATCAATGTAATAAATACATTGACCAGGAAAGGCCCTGTAGGTGGCTTTTAAATCCGCCAATGTGACCGGGAGGGAGTCACCATCAGGGGTCCTGCAGGTATTTATGTGTGTGGAGCAAGGGAGTTGAAAAAAAATATATCAAAATGTAATAGTAATCAAATAGACCAGGTTCCTCAAACCCAGTTTTCTGGATCCTAAAGGACCAGGGTTTTAATTGACTGGGTGCAGCCACAATCTGGATTTTTTTTTTCATTCCTCCTCTCCCCAGATTGAGTCCTTCTCTTTGTGGGCAAAAGGGACTTTATGTAGTGGGAACTACCTTGCCCCAATGAACTTAAGCAAGGGATTTCTTCATTTTCCAGCCTGACGGTTTGTCTGGCACATGGGGAGAAGCCGGGCATCAGGCTAGAAAGCGGGAGATGTCCCGCCTTAGGCATGAAAGCTGGATGGGTGTGACTTTGGATCAATCACTGGGAGATGGTGAGTTCTAGTCCCGCCTTAGGCATGAAAGCCATCTGGGTGTGAGTTTGGGGCAATCACCAGGAGACTGTGAGTTCTAGTCCC
The DNA here is from genome assembly GCA_023970755.1 of Azemiops feae. NCBI lineage: Eukaryota > Metazoa > Chordata > Lepidosauria > Squamata > Viperidae > Azemiops > Azemiops feae. Next base: position 2,492 of record JALGBA010001256.1, on the reverse strand, counting down.
ACCTTAAGCATGAAACCTGGCTTTGGGCCAATCACCAGGAGATGGTGAGTTCTAGTCACACCTTAAGCATGAAAGTGAAAGAAGGAAAGAGAAGAAAGAAAGAGAGAAAGAAAGAGAGATAGAAAGAGAAAGAAAGAAAGAGAGAAAGAAATAAAAAGAAAGAAGGAAAGAGAAAGAAAGAAAGAAAGAAAGAAAGAAAGAAAGAAAGAAAGAAAGAAAGAAAGAAAGAAAGAAAGAAAGAAAGAAAGAAAGAAAGAAAGACAGTTGAACAGGACTGGCAGTGAGTGGGTAAATCACTTAAAAGAGCCTTTTCCCAACAGGCTGGGAAGACAATTTCCAAAACTCCCAGTTATTATTAGGAATTCTGAGCACTGTAATCCTGATAAAATACAGGTAGTTCTCAGCTTACGACCACAGCTGAACCCAAAATAAAATACAGGTAGTTCTCAGCTTACGACCACAGCTGAACCCAAAATTTCTCTTGCTAAGTGAGACAACCATTAAGTGAGTTTTGCCCCATTTTACAACGTTTCTTGCCACAGTTTTGAAGCGAATCACTGCAGTTAAGTGAGTAACACGGTGGCTGAGTAGCTGCCCCATTGAATTTGCCTGCGACTGTCATAAATAGGAGTCAGTTGCCAAGCATCTGAATTTTGATCACGTGATCACGGGGAGGCTGCAACGGTTGTAAACGTGAAAAACAGTCGCAAGTCACTTTTTTTCAGCGCCGTCGTAACTTCAAAGCGTCACTAAACAAATTGTTGTAAATCAAGGACGACCTGCAATCTTTATTTTAATATTCTAATCCAGAGGTCCTCAACCTTTTGGGCACCAGGGACCGGTTTCGTGGAGAGAGGTTTTTTCCACGGACCGGAGGGTGCGTGGTTTTGTGTGCTGCCTGCATCCCACGGATGGGGCTTTGCTTGTTTGTGTGGACCGATTGCTGGCATGCCGCGGCCCGGTACCGGTCCACAGACTGGGGGTTGGGGACCCTTTTTCTAGTCCAACCCCCTGCTCAAGCAGGAGACTCTAAACCAGAAGTCCCCAACCTTTTGGGCACCAGGGACCGGTTCCGTGGAGAGAGGTTTTTTCCACGGACCGGAGTGTGTGTGGTTTTGTGTGCTGCCTGCATCCCGCGGATGGGGCTTTGCTTGTTTGTGCGGACCGGTTGCTGGCATGCCACGGCCCAGTACCGGTCCATAGACCGGGGGTTGGAGACCCCTGTTCTAATCTAAGCCACCCAAAATTGCCTTGCAGTGAGATGGGCGGCTAGCAAATTTAATCAATAACTAAATAAATAGGGGTGCTTGGTTACACAATGTTATGCTAGACCGTGTTGGACCTGCCATGGTGATGAACGGAAAGGAAAAAAAATTGCTGTAAATTTTTCCGGAAAATAAAATGGGTGGATACCTTTCCTGGATAAGGAGCTGCCAGCAATCTTAGAATGAGATTATTTTTATATATATTTTTTTAGTTTGGCAACCTAGAAACTGTTTGGCATCTCCGTGATTTGTGTGAACAGCTTGCTTAGGCAGGATCTAAACCATCTCAGCTTCTGAGGGGGTCTCTCTGTCTCAAGTGGGGGAGTTACAGCAGGGGTCCCCAACCCCCGGTCCGTGGACCGGTACCGGGTCGCGGCATGCCAGCAACCGGTCCGCACAAACAAGCAAAGCCCCCTCCGTGGGATGCAGGCAGCACACAAAACCACACACACTCCGGTCCGTGGGAAAAAAGGCAACACTTTTCCTAATACGGCAATGCTCTTTTAATGTTATTTTTTACTGTTGTACAAATTACAGCACACATGTTTTTCTAACTGGACCATTTTATACCCACTTAAAGAAATAATAACAATACACCGCAAACATGGAAAGGGGGGCATACTTCGAGGGAGAAGCATCTCAGTACATACCTTTATCTGAAAATGCAGAATTGGTCTTTTCTCCCCAGGTCTTGAAGCCTCTAATGATAATCCACTCAAAGTTCCCTTCCAACTCTGTTTATTCTATTCTATTCTGTTCTGTTCTGTTCTATATTCTGTTCTGTTCTGTTCTATTCTAGAATGGAATGGAATGGAATGGAATAGAATAGAATAGAATAGAATAGAATAGAATAGAATAGAATAGAATAGAATAGAATAGAATAGAATAGAATAGAATAGAATCTCCTCTTCCTCCACCTCCTCCTCCTCCTCCTCCTCCTTCATCAGAATAGAGCTGGAAGGGACCTTGGAGGTCTTCTAATCCAACCCCCTGCTCAGGCAGGAAACCCTATACCATTCCGGACAAATGGCTGTCCAGTATTGGAATATGTGATACTTGGTTGGTATTTGCAGTCTGTTCATAACTTTGCACATGATTATGTGATCAGGCACCCGTATTTAGACAGCTTGGAGTGATTAGAATGCAGGATTCCAATTATTCTGGGTCAGTCTAGTTTTTCTCCAGAAATGCCTCAAGGCATGTCAGTATTTGGGAGATGTTTCAAGC
>JALGBA010001255.1:0-77906 GCA_023970755.1 Azemiops feae | reverse complement strand
AAAAAACCTTTCTCTTTCATCCCAACAGGTAAAAACAATTTTAGTAGCTTATCTACCATCTTTAAATGCAGCATAATTATCCCCATACCTCATCTCTTAATTAAAAAAAAAAATCAAAATATTTCATTAAACGTTCTTTACTAAAAGTCTAGTTGTCTAAGGACAACCACGTATATTCTCTCTCTCTCTCTCTCTCTCTCTCTCTCTCTCTCTCTCTCTCTCTCTCTCTTCCCCTCCCTCCCTCCCTCTCCATCCCAGCAAACCACTTACTGGGAAAATCTAACAACTTCCAATCCTTTTTGTCTTTTAAAAGGGGGTGGCTGCCACTCGCCTGTCTCAATAACTGTCTGACAGTTCCTAGGAAACAAGAAAAGTAAAAGGACCACAACAGTTTGCTTTACATGCTTTTCCTCCCCCAATCTTTTAAAAATTAAATTCAATATATTCCAGAGCATGCCTGTCCACCTGGCTGTGGCTTTGCGGCATCCCTTAAATTGGGTTTGGAAGTTAATGAGACTAGAGCAGCCAAATTAATGTTGAGAAGATGACAATATCCAACATAGCTGATAGAGCACCTCCACACGACACACCAGGCAGGATGATTGCCTGTTGAGCTGCTGTCTAATTCTTAGAATAATGATTTCCATACACATAATTCTTGGATTGAATTTGCATGGCCAATTAAATAAAGAACTACTCAAGGCAAATAAAGACCTCGCAAAAAGATGCATCCCAGGGCTCTGAAAAGACGTCTGGAAACTAAACTGATGTTTCACCATTTGGGTTGGGAAGAGACCAGCCTCTGCTGCTGTTCACATGCTCTCTCCCTCCCTCCCTCCCTCCACCTCCCTCTCTCTCTCCCTCCCTCTCCCTCCCTCTCCCTCCCAGCAAACTACTTACTGGGAAAATCTAACAACTTCCAATTCTTCTTCTCTTTTAAAAAGGGGTGGCTGCCACTCGCCTGTCTCAATAACTGGCTGACAGTTCCTAGGAAACAAGAAAAGTAAAAGGACCACACCAGTTTGCTTTACATGCTTTTCCCAGGGCTCTGGAAAGACGTCTGGAAACCAAATTGATGCTTCACCATTTGGGTTGGGAAGAGACCAGCCTCTGCTGTTCACATGCTCGCTCTCTCTCCCTCCCCCTCCCCCTCCCTCCCTCTCCCTCCCAGCAAACCACTTACTGGGAAAATCTAACAACTTCCAATTCTTCTTCTCTTTTAAAATGGGGTGGCTGCCACTCGCCTGTCTCAATAACTGGCTGACAGTTCCTGGGAAACAAGAAAAGTAAAAGGACCACAACAGTTTGCTTTACATGCTTTTCCCAGGGCTCTGGAAAGACGTCTGGAAACCAAATTGATGCTTCACCATTTGGGTTGGGAAGAGACCAGCCTCTGCTGTTCACATGCGCGCTCTCTTCTCCCTCCACTCCCCCTCCCCCTCTCCTCACAGCAAACACTTACTGGGAATCTAACAACTTCATCTTATCTCTTTTAAAAGGGTGGCTCCACTCGCTGTATCAATAATGGCTGACATTCCTGGAAACAAGAAGCAAAAGTAAAAAGGACCACAACAGTTTGCTTTAATGCTTTTCCAGGGCTCTGGAAAGACGTCTGGAAACAAATTGATGCTTCACCATTGGGTTGGGAGTGACCAGCCTCTGTTGCAGTGCACAGCTCTCTCTCTCTGTCCCTCCCTCCTCTCTTCCTCCCCCTCCCTTCTCCCTCCCAGCAAAAACCACTTACTGGGAAAGTCTAAACTCAATTCTTCTCGCTTTAAAATGGGGTGGCTGCCACTCGCCCTCTGTCAAATAATGATGACAGTTCCTTTTTCCACAAGAAAAGTAAAAGGACCCACACAGTTTGCTTTACATGATTCCCAGGGCTCGGAAAGACGTTTCTGGAGGAGAAACCAAATGATGCTTCACATTGGGGTGGGAGAGGACCAGCCTCTGTGCGTTCACATGCTCTCTCTCTCTGTCCCTCCCTCCCTCCCCCTCCCTCTCCCTCCAGCAAACCACTTACTGGGAAAGTCATAACAACTTCCAGTTTCTTCTTCTCTTTTTAAAAGGGGGTTGGCTGCACTCGCCTGTCTCCATAATGGCTGGCAGTTCCTAGTGAAACAAGAAAAGTAAAAGGACCACAAACAGTTTGCTTTACATGCATTTTCCCAGGGCTCTGGAAAGACGTCTAGAAACCAAATGATTGCTTCACCATTTGGGTGGAAGAGACTCAGCTCTGTTTGCAGTACACTGCTATCTCTCTCCCTCCCTCCCTCCCCCTCCCTCTCCCTCCCAGCAAACCACTTACTGGGAAAATCTAACAACTTCCATTTCTTCTTCTCTTTTAAAAGGAGGTGGCTGCCACTCGCCTGTCTCAATAACTGGCTGACAGTTCCTGGGAAACAAGAAAAGTAAAAGGACCACAACAGTTTGCTTTACATGCTTTTCCCAGGGCTCTGGAAAGACGTCTGGAAACCAAATTGATGCTTCACCATTTGGGTTGGGAAGAGACCAGCCTCTGTTGCAGTTCACATGCTCTATCTCTCTCCGTCCCTCCCTCCCCCTCCCTCTCCCTCCCAGCAAACCACTTACTGGGAAAATCTAACAACTTCCAATTCTTCTTCTCTTTTAAAATGGGGTGGCTGCCACTCGCCTGTCTCAATAACTGGCTGACAGTTCCTGGGAAACAAGAAAAGTAAAAGGACCACAACAGTTTGCTTTACATGCTTTTCCCAGGGCTCTGGAAAGACGTCTGGAAACCAAATTGATGCTTCACCATTTGGGTTGGGAAGAGACCAGCCTCTGTTGCAGTTCACATGCTCTCTCTCTCTGTCCCTCCCTCCCTCCCCCTCCCTCTCCCTCCCAGCAAACCACTTACTGGGAAAGTCTAACAACTTCCATTTCTTCTTCTCTTTTAAAAGGGGGTGGCTGCCACTCGCCTGTCTCAATAACTGGCTGGCAGTTCCTAGGAAACAAGAAAAGTAAAAGGACCACAACAGTTTGCTTTACATGCTTTTCCCAGGGCTCTGGAAAGACGTCTGGAAACCAAATTGATGCTTCACCATTTGGGTTGGGAAGAGACCAGCCTCTGTTGCAGTTCACATGCTCTATCTCTCTCCGTCCCTCCCTCCCCCTCCCTCTCCCTCCCAGCAAACCACTTACTGGGAAAATCTAACAACTTCCAATTCGTCTTCTCTTTTAAAAGGGGGTGGCTGCCACTCGCCTGTCTCAATAACTGGCTGACAGTTCCTAGAAACAAGAAAAGTAAAAGGACAACAGTTTGCTTTATATGCTTTTCCCAGGGCTCTGGAAAGACGTCTGGAAACCAAATTGATGCTTCACCATTTGGGTTGGGAAGAGACCAGCCTCTGCTGCAGTTCACATGCTCTCTCTCTCTCCCTCCCTCTCCCACTGGCAAATGAATAGCCCCCGCCACTCCTGCCATAGCCCATTCGCTTCTCCCTCGTGCTCATTGCACCCCCCTTTCGCCAGAATCCCCTGCGTAGAGTTGGATGAGGCTTCTCGAAGAGGAGGGGGCTACGGCACACGAGTAACTGATTGGAGGAGCGGTCCAGGTGGGAAGGGGGTGGCCGGAATTGAGCCCAGAGCGCCTTTACCTTACATCAGCTTTATCAAGTGGGAAGGCGCCTCTGCCGCTTCTGGCCGCCTTCCTCGCGCTCCAGGGTGTGAATGAGGCGGGCGCCTCATGCATAAAGGGCGCTCCGTGGGGCGAGAGCACGCGGCGGCTATCAAGAGCTGACCTTTCGTTCAGTGCTAAGGTGCTAAGCGGCTTCGAGGCTGAAGACACCTTCCTAAAGCAGCCTCGGCTGAAACTCTTCCAGCCGCGGAGCTTCGGGCGGTTCCTGAGGAAACGCTCTTCTCCTCCGCACTCAAATCGGCTGCTAGCGGCTTGGGTGGCTCTGCTCCATCCAAGTTGAAGAAAGCGGAGGCCAGCAGAAAGCAGCTTTCTTCAACTCAGACGGAGCAGAGCCATTCAAGCCACTAGCAGCCGATTTGAGTGTGGAAGATGAGAAGAAGAGTGTAAGGCCAGGGGAGAATATCGGCGATGGTGGCTGGGTGGCTGGGGAGGGGGGATCATGGCAGTGGCATTGGCAGCTCCCCCCACCCAGCCCATTTCCCCAGCTCCATTTGTTGGCAGAAACCCCCCCGCACACCCCATCTGACCCACGCACCTTCTTTCCAGTAGGCCTCCGTCTCTTCCTCCGCTGCCGCCACGTGCAGTCCCAAGAAGAAAAGAAGTTTGTGGACAGTCCCACAAACAAAAGAAGTTCAATCAATCAATTCCAGCTTCACGAGATCTTTTTTTTTTTTCGTGAGAAGTTGGAATTGATTGATTGAACTTTTTTAGTTCCAGTTTTTTTTTTTGTGGGACTGCAAATGGCGGAGGAGGACTGGGAGACGCAGTAGAAGGATGAAAGAGCCGCATGCAGCTCCAGAGCCGCGGGTTGCCGACCCGTGTACTGGAGCATAAACGGAAGATGAGCTTTCCCAATTCCAATTATTCGACTTATTTTTCTCATGCCTTTTTACTTCCATCTGATTTGCAGGCTTTTCTGTTCTGTCTCCACGACTGATCACTTGGAATGGTTCCCTGCTATCTTGATTCTCCTCCCCATTATTACCTTCAAAGGGAAAAGAGAAATGAAGCTCATAACAACGTTAGGCAAAAAAATCAAATTATTGAAAGTATTAAGAATTTCCTTCCCAAAATTTGCCAAATTCCAATTTCTCTATCAATAAAGGAGAATATTTGTAGATCAGGGTTGAAATGAGGTGTCCTTTGATGCTCTCTGTGCTTGGTTGTTTTCTTGCAGACATTTCATTACCCAAACTAGATAACACTTGGGTTTTTTTTTTAAATTTATTTATTTACTTTTCATGTTTCAAGATTGCCCATCCCCCTCAAGAAGGGTTTATTGCACAGTGGCATACTTACAGTGGCATAGTATGGACATGATAGTATCTAAAGCATCTTTTTTTGTTCAGAATTATCTGAACATATTGAAATCTCAACCAGAATCTGCTCTCAGTTAAGGAACAAACAGGGAAACATTCAAGGAGATATTAGGAGAAAACCTAGCATTTATTGGACGGCAGCCGATTCCACTAGAAACCTGAAAACAGTAGATTGATTTAGTCATTAATCCGAGAGCCTGTATCAGTGACAATCCTAGCACAGATGGGAAAGCATCTGGGACCAAAAAGCTGGAGTCAGTGTGATGGAACTGAGCATCTCCTCAAGCCAAGGGGTTAGTTTGTCATTCTTGAAACAGAAATGGAAAAATTCGCCAGATGAGAAATAACAAAAGATGTATCAAAGCATCAACACATTGACCTAATCCTTCTCCCTCCCAGGAGATGACACTTGGATGGGGATTTTTTAAATAAGAAACAGCCGATGGCATCTAATTAAAGAATGTCTTCCCAAACTCTCTGGTGAGTAGCACACTCTTACCCAGAGAGGTCACGTTCCTATAATTTTCCAGCATGACTTCCCAATGCAGCGCTTTTTGGTCAGGATCCAGCTGAGACCACTCCTCCTCGGAAAAATACACAGCCACCTCCTTGAAGGCCGCAAGATCCTCCTGAACAAGGAAAAAGAGAACAGAACAAGCCCAGAAGGATTTGTAAGATCTGTTCTATTGTTCCCAAATTCCGAAAGCAAAGACATGTACTAAGTTAAATGTTTGTGCTTGATAGGATTCCAGGGTTTAGGGGAGAACATAGAAGGAGCCAACAACCTTTGACTGAAAAAATATTTTGGGCAGATTTTATCAATTTGATTGATTCTGCAAGACTTTCAGTGCCATTCAGTGAAAGTAACCTCACTTCTATATCTATTGATCTATCCATCCATCCATCTATTATCAAAAGACTCTCATGATCTGGAGAGAATCAACTTGCAGATGGGCCTTAGAATCCCTAACTGTCACTGACCCCAATCCTTCCCGTGTTTGCGGAAGGAAATGAGAGGAGGGGATTCTTTCTAGCATTTCAGCAAAAGGCTTATGATGTCCCCGTAAGAAACAATCCTATGAGGGTGAAGGTTCATTCTCCGAGCTTGAGGGTTGGTTTCCGAACATTTTGTTACCAGGCTAGGACTAGGTAACCTCTTCAGCGGAGTTTAGGGGATGTCAGTGTCAGTGTTCTTCTGTTTTAAGGGCTTCAGGTGTGGGTGTCAAGTGAGGGTCTTGTGATGCCCCCCATCTTCCACCAGTTCACCTCCCAATGACCTTGACCTGATGTAACCATCCTATCATAAGACCCATCACAAGCCTCTCAATGATGACTTATACCTATCCCATCATAAGACCCTCACTTGACACACCTACACCTGAAGCCCCTATAAACAAAACACTGACACTGACATCCCCTAAACTCCGCTGAAGAGGTTACCTAGTCCTAGCCTGGTAACGAAATGTTCGGAAACCAACCTACAAGCTCGGAGAAGAAACCTTCACCCTCATAAGATTGTTTCTTACGGGGACATCATAAGCCGCCCTCATCCTGCACCCGAGCTACAGATGATGATGATGATGATGATGATGATGATGATGATGATAATAATAATAATAATAATAATAATAAAAGTTGCAAGGGACCTTGGAGGTCATCTAGTCCAACCCCCTGCTCAGGCAGGAAACCCTATACCATTTCGGACAAATGGCTGTCCAATCTCTTCTTAAAAACTTCCAGTGTTGGAGCATTCACCACTTCTGGAGGCAGGTTGTTCCACTTAATTGTTCTAACTGTCAGGAAGTTTCTCCTTAGTTCTAGCTTGCTTCTCTCGATTAGTTTCCATCCGTTGCTTCTTGTCCTGCCTTCAGATGCTTTGGAAAATAGCTTGACTCCCTCTTCTTTGTGGCAGCCCCTGAGATACTGGAACACTACTGTCATGTCCCCCCTCGTCCTTCTCTTCGTTAAACTAGATATACCCAATTCCAGCAACCGTTCCTTATATGTTTTAGCCTCCAGTCCCCTAATCATCTTTGTTGCTCTTCTCTGTACTCTTTCTAAGAGAGTCTCAACATCTTTTTTACATCGTGATGACCAAAACTGGATGCAGTATTCCAAGTGTGGCCTTACCAAGGCATTGTAAAGTGGTATTAATATTCGCCACTAATGCAAACAATCCTAGCCATCTCAACACCTTCATGAAGAACTCAGCCAGGAATTTAAGCAAGGGATGCCTTCAATATCCAGAGACACACAATCCTGTTTCTGCTTCTCCTCAGTTTACAAAGAAAGTCCAGGCTATTGGCTATAAACTAGAGGGGGGGGAATTGTGAGGAGCATATTTCTCAGGCTTTGTGAACCTGGATTGTTTGGCCTTCAAATCCAGGCACAAACCAGAGGATTAGAAATTACTTTGATTATGTGCTCTTATAGAGTAAACTTTAATTAAAAGATTTTTTTCACCTGGCCATCTTTGTAAGATTTTAATAGTTTGCTTTATTTTTCAGTCTGATGCACTTATTCTTGTTATCATTGGTGGTTAAAAAAAAAAAAGGCTTTTTAAAATTTTAAAGCATTTAGTTATTGTTCAGCAATCTTGCCCAATTCCAAATCACAGAACTAAAAAAAAAAATAGGATTCTGTTCAGTAGGCATATGGCTATGATAAAGTTATAATATATTAAATTAATTCTTGTAAACTAATGGCGGGAAGAGTAACCAGAAGAAGAGTGAAGAGCAGGACTTTAAAAATATTTCCTGATAATGGTAGAAATTACAAACCACGGGATCCAAGTGACTTCAAAGAAAACTAAGCTGACTGATAGCAACTTGAATCTTCTATTGCCCTGTCCATTTGCTCAGGAACACAAAAATAACCCAGCCCAAACAAGAGGAACAACTGTAAGGAGAAAGTGCTTTGTACATCAGCTTCACTTCCTGAAGAAAAGGGAAAACATAAATCTAATAAATTAATTTTCCCCTCTTACTTGAGTTGGAAGTTTAATCACTATTTCATCTCCATCATAAAGAGCAGACAACTTCATTTGACTCTTTCCTGTAAGGGATACAGAATTTTAAAATACATAATTAAAGTAATAGGGATAATAGAATACATAAAGAAGATGAAACAGCTGGGATCTCACTGTGGAATAGAAAGATCTTCAATTACCTCCTGATGTATCCTGACTTGGATCTTCCTGAGCGATCCTCCTGAAAAGCAGCTTCTGAGAGGGGTTTGATGGATTCCTCCTTCCCCCAGGATCTCTGACCTCCCCAGCGAAGGACTTGAAATAGGAGGCAGGATAAAAGAAGTGGAATTAATAGCAATAGCACTTGAGACTTATATACCATTTCACAGTGCTTTACCAGCCCTCTCTAAGCGGTTTACAAAGTCAGCCTGTTGCCCCCAACAAGAGACATAACACAACATGAAGTGGATTTTTGTTCTCTGAACACAGTTTCAGAGTTCCCAGCATCATCAAGGAGGTGGTAATCAAAGGAATTTAATTCCTACAATGGATAATGGAACAATGTCCTACCAGAATTAGTGAAAGACCTCTATATACTATGAGTGCCAGAGAAGTCTGGAATGGAAGGACGAAGAACTCAACCCCATTCTTTATTCCCTACTGGAGTCCCCAGATAAAGGTCTCTCACCTGCAAGTCGACCTGTTCGTTCTTCTCCTCTGCCTGACTCAGGAGGAAGCCTTCAATCAGGGCCACCGCCTGGGAGCTGGTCTCTGGTCCATACTCCAGCACCCAGCTCTCCATCTCTGGGGGCAGAAGGGCCAGGAACTGCTCCAGAACAACCAGGTCCATCATCTGGGCTTTAGTATGCTTTTCTGGTCTCAACCATCGCCAACAAAAGTTGTGGACTCGGCTGCAGAGTCTTTGGGGACCCTCAGCCTTCTGATGTTGGACTCTCCTGAAGATCCAGGGCTGAACATTTGAGCAGACCATGGTTTCCTCCTCCAGGATATCTTGCCCAGTTCTTGTCCAGCTATGCCCACAGCTGCCAGGCTGAATAACTGGAGGGCCTTTTTCAGTTGCTTCATTTGCTAAAAGTTGTGTCTCCATTCTGTCTCCGTCTTGTAATACAATTCCAAATGGGTCCAAGGAATCTTGTGGATCTTCAAATGCCTTTTCATTCACAAAGACCATTTCCAAATGCTTTTTCATTCATAGGACCGATCCCGTAGCCACCAGGACCACAGATGACTGTTTAGAGCTCGCTCCCCAAGAAATAATTTTGTACGCAAACAGGTACAAATAGTTTCCCTTGTGTATCTGAGATAGAAAAGAAAATAAATTCCAAGAATTAGAAAGTGCAGAATTTTAACCATTGAACAAGACTCATTCCCATGGAAATAAATACTTTTCTGAAACTGGTATAGGATTCCAGTGTCCTTGAGCAGATAAGTCCTCTTTTTGTGTGTAGATGTGCGCATTTGTGTGGTACACTATTGTTGGAAGAAAGGTCTTCACCGTGATTCATCCAAGCTGGGAATAAACATGGCAACTGCTTTGGGAAGAAGGCTGTAGTTTATTGGAGAGGAGAGCCAGACAGGAAGATGGTTCTGGCAGCAAGAGAAGTGAAAAAAAAAGGACTTAGCACATGTAGGGTATTTTATACCCTCTGGAGCCTTTTGTTTGGAGTTATTTCCTGTTCCTGTTTTGAGGCTATTTCCTGTGTCATGTATTCTGACCTGAGTTTGGGTGTGCCCTTTGGCCTTTGTGAGTTAATCCTACCGTGTCCTGTCTCAGGTGGGATATGCAGATTTTAGGTCTTTGTCTTCCTAATCTCCTAGCTCCAACTTTCCTGATAGTTTACATCTGCATTTGTACAGAGCTGCTTTCTGCTTGGGGGAGGTAGACTTGGGGCTATTAAGAAAAACTGGGCATGCTTTTCTGTCTCTTTAAGATCCTTTGAGAAAATATATTTTTCTGCCCTTTTAATATTTCCTTCTCTGGGGGGCTGACTTCCCACACTATTTTTCCTTACAAGGAAAGTTTCCCTTTTAAAAATACATTCACCTCCAAGCAGGGTTCACACAACCTGCCAGACCCCAAACAGGTGAACAAACCATGAAACATCAGTTCACATCCAATGAAATGGCAGGAAACGACCCTGGCTGGGGGTGCCCCCTTTCCCTTCTTCTGGGTGGCCTTTGGAGATCCGTGTCTCCCTCTGACACGCAGGCAGGTTCACACAATCCTGCCTCCTCGCCTGGCTTCTCTCCTCTCCTGCTGGGCCTCCGCCAGGCCGACCCTCGTCTCCCCCCACTCGGGCTCTTCTTCCCCGGACACGGGGCGGGAAGGGACACCCGGATCCCCGCCGCCTTCCTGGGATCCCCGGTTCTTCTTCTGCTGCTGCTACTCTGGAGCTCCGCTTCCCCCCTGCATGGGCAGCTGGGGAACATGGGACCCGGGATTGCACCCGGAGGAGGGCCGTGAACGGGTCTCCCCCTCCTCCGTCTCCTTTTGCACGGGAATATCCCCCCCCCCCAAGACACGTGCGAATCTCTTACCCGCGAGACGCTCCGGCAGCCTCTTCGCCTCCCGCGGAGCTCCAGGGGTTAAGGAGAGCGAGTACGGCGTCCCAGAGCGGCAGGCGTTTGTGACGCCACGCCTCCTCTGGAAAGCCAGCTGTGACGTTCGCCCTCCAGCGGACCAATGGGGAAGCGCCTGGCGTTCCCTTCTCTTGGCAGAGCGCGGCCCCTGGACGAGTCTGCGCAAAGTGCCAGGATTCCTTGAAAGGGCGTGAAAGAGGAGCGCACCTGAGGGGAAGGGCAGGGATGATGGGCATGGGAGTAGGAGGCAAGGCCCCTCTCGTTGGTTGCCTGTCTTAAGAGTTCCCGTTAAAACAGTCGAGTTAGGCCTCTGGGTCAGTCTCTTCAGAAGGGGCTCTCCTTACTTCCTCCTTCCCTAGAATCAACCTAGAACTAAGGAGAAACTTCCTGACAGAACAATTAATCAGTGGAACAACCTGCTTCCAGAAGCTGTGAATGCTCCAACACTGGAAGTTTTTAAGAAGAGACTGGCCAAGCATTTGTCCAAAATGGTATAGGGTTTCCTGCCTGAGCAGGGGGTTGGACTAGATGACCTCCAAGGTCCCTTCCAACTTTATTATTATTTTTACAAATCATAGGTGCTTAGTAAACAACGTGTTATCTGGGTTCATTTTTTAGTTGATGATACATTTTAAAATTATTATCTTCATTTGTTCTTCAATGACGCTCTATCAGTTCAGAATGGAATAGAGCTGGAAGGGACCTTGGAGGTCTTCTAGTCCAGCCCCCGGCTCGAGCAGGAGAACCTATATCGTCTCAGACAGGTGGATGTCCAGTCTCTTCTTAAAAATCTCCAGTGATGGAGCGCCCACGATTTCTGGGGGGTAAGCTGTTCCACTGGTTGATTGTCCTGTCAGGAAATTTCTCCTTAGTTCCAGGTTGCTTCTCTCTTTGGTTAGTTTCCAACCGTGGTTTCTCGTCCTTCCATCTGGTGCTTTTGGTGAACAACCTGGCTCCCTCTGCCTTGTGGCAGCCCCTCAGATACTGGAACACGGCTATCATGTCTTCCCTATTTCTTCTTTTCCTTAGCCAGACCCAAATCCCATAGTCATTCTTCGTATGTTTTAGTCTCCAGGTCCCTGATCATCTTAGTTGCTCTTCTTTGAATTTTTTTTCCAAACTCTCAACATCTTTTTTGTGGTATGGCGAGCAAAATTGGCTGCAGTATTCTAGGTGTGGTCTTACTAGGGCTTTATAAACAGTAATAGGACTTCTCGTGACCTTGATTCTATGCCTCTGTTTATACAACCCAGGATTTTGTTAGTTTTGGTTGCTGCTGCACACTGCTGGCTCATAGTCAAGTGATCGTCCACTAGGACTCCAAGGTCCCTCTCACAGTTACTGTTTTTGAGCCAGGCCTCACCTTCTTCTTCAAGTAGTATTCTTCACTTTCCAAACAGTAAATAAATGCAATTCTTTCTGCTATTAATACATATAACATACATACATTAAGTATATAGTTCATCATATTTTTCTAATATTACCTCTAACAATAGTTCTAAATTACATCTTTTCTATCCAATTCATATCTCAATTTTATTTGCAATTAAATTCACCTTAAGCCAATATCCTGTTTTCCCAACTCTTATTTCAATTTTCTTTTTCCTTCAGTGTTCAAAGTATCATTATAAGTTACGATTTTCTCAACAATGATTACATTTAAGATAAGTAAATGCTTCCCTTGTTAAGAGCCATCCTATTATTTTTGTGTTTCCCATCTCACAGAAAAGTATACCATCCTAAATATAAATCCTACCTTTCTAAATATCTTTTTGTATCTAGAAGTTATCTATTTCTAGCCGTATTAAAACCCCTGTTTGATAATATAAGGCCCCCAGTAATACATCAAGTCTTCTATTTTCTTTAGTCTTAACTCTTAGCTTTCTTTCTTTGCCAGATAGGCTTCCAAATCTGTGTATCTAAATTGTCAGAAGCTCCAACTTTCCTCCTCCCTCAGCTTCTCTTTTCTTTTCCCAGTTTCTAATTCTTCTTCTGAAGGCTCTATAATTTGTTCTATAGGGTTTCCTGCTGGAGCAGGGGGCTGGACCTCCAAGGTCCCTTCCAGCTCTATTCTGATTCTATTCTTTCCATCCATCCATCTCGTGAAGTATTAATACTTTACAATGCCTTGGTAAGGCCACACTTGGAATACTGCATCCAGTTTTGGTCACCACGATGTAAAAAAGATGTTGAGACTCTAGAAAGAGTGCAGAGAAGAGCAACAAAGATGATTAGGGGACTGGAGGCTAAAACACATAAGGAACGGTTGCTGGAATTGGTTATGTCTAGTTTAATGAAGAGAAGGACGAGGGGGGATATGATAGCAGTGTTCCAATATCTCAGGGGCTGCCACAAAGAAGAGGGAGTCAAGCTATTCTCCAAAGCACCTGAAGGCAGGACAAGAAGCAACGGATGGAAACTAACCAAGGAGAGAAGCAACCTAGAACTAAGGAGAAACTTCCTGACAGTTAGAACAATTAACTAGTGGAACAACCTGCCTCCAGAAGTGGTGAATGCTCCAACACTGGAAGTTTTTAAGAAGAGACTGGACAGCCATTTGTCCGAAATGGTAGGGTTTCCTGCCTGAGCAGGTGTTGGGAAAAAGTTTAGTTCAGGCTCCTGCAGTGTGACTAGGCCAATGGCTCTCACATGAAACAGGAGCCAAGGACATGAGAAACTCCGCACAAAGCTGTTTAGCAATAAACTGCAACAAATTGTAACATAAGCAAATAGCTGAACATAGTAACTGCACCACGTAGGCATAGAAACTGTGAACAATGGTGAATTGTCCATCAGAGAAGAAACATACACACACAAGGACAACGTGCAGATATCACGAACAAAAGCACAAGACATTCACACACACAAACTGCCTTCGAATGGAATGCTTATCTGAAAGAATGTAACAGCTTTTGCCTGCTTCATATAACTGCAATTGCCTGCCTTTTGTAACTGTTTTTACTTGCTTCATGAAATCACCTATAGTTTGCTGAGCTAGAATGTAACCCCCCTTGCTTGCCCCATGTCACCACCCATATTTTGCTTAACTAATAAAAGAGATTGCCTGGATTTGTTCTGGGCTCATTTCACCCCGAAGAGAAATTGACTCTGTGTCTTATTTCTCGCTCCGTCCAGCGCGGGGCTGCCCGGATGCTCCTTCGTGGTGAGCCCGCTGGCAGCGAGAAAAGCCACAACTGGTGACCCCGACGTGATCCTGGTCCTAGTTGTTCGCCTCGACGCCCCCATACCACCGCCAGTGAGGCACTCTACGGTCGTCTGATCTAGTGAGTATGGGGAAAGGGTTGTCCAAGGGCCAGGTTATGCACCTCCGAGAACTTGGAGACCTTGTCAAGGCTGCAAAAATTATTTCTATGAACCATGGCAAGCCCTTATCTTCAATTTCAGGGAATGATCTGGTCAAATTGTTGAAATTTATTTGGAGAAAATATCCCACTTATCCTCCCTCAGGGGACATCACGTCTAAAAAATGGAAGCGCATATTGAAATATTTAAATGAACCTCCTAAAGCTTCCTATGACTTGATTTTAACTTGTCAAGTAATTGTTGACAGTTTGAAAATTTATGAAAAAGCAATTAAGGACTCGAGCGATGCCATGGCGCTCAACACTGCACTTCCACCTCCATATCAGGACAACTCTATGCAGCATAAAAGTCCTCAGGTCAAATGCTCCAACATTGTTTCTTCAAATGAAACATCTTCGCCATCTGCCCCCCCTCCGCCTCCACCAAGTGGAGACGCGGAGACCTCGCCTCAGTCTGCTCTTACAGCTGGACTGAAGAGAGCGATGGCGACAGGAAACCTTTCTTTAGAGAATTTGCAGAACTGATCCCGGAAGATTGGAAAAATATTGCTACCATGCTTCTTTCTTCTTCGCAATTCCTAATCTTTGAGTCCGTTTGGCGGCAAGGGGTACGTGCGGCAGTGGCCCGCGGGAACCTCCCAGTTGCCATCACTGCTGATCATCTTTTAGGGGAGGGTAGGGTTAATACCATTGCACTGCAAATTGCCTCCCCCCCTGCCTGGTTACGATCAGATAAAATTGTCACCCCTAATTCATCTCCAGTTGGACCTTCAGCTCCTCCTGAAGAGGCTAATTCCTTTGCTTCTCCACAGCCATTGTACACCCCCATAAGGCAGATTTTAGAGGAACAATTGGGATGCCTTGAAACTTCAAGTGGCTGTTAAGTTTAACCCTGTCAGACAATGTCTGATGGTGCTTTGTGTTGATGTGTGTGTTTTGTTTTATATATGTTTAACTTCTAGAACGTTACGCTTGGACTTGGAATGGTGAGAAAAATAGGAGATGGTTAAAGGGCCCTATAAAAACCACATGTTTGGTTGGAATCATCTCATGATTTTTCTCGCTTCTTGCAGGACAAGCCATGTGTCTAAATAAATGTTGTTTTAATGGTATTTGTGTATATATGTCTGTCTGTGTTGTTCTGTGTTATTTCCAAGACTTGGAAAAGGGTCAAAACCCTCTTTGATAACAACAAACAAAAAGGCCTTAATTAAAAATAAAAAGTTTGCTTGGAAAACGTATGTTGAAATATTTGTATGTGAAATGGTGTAAGCAAACAGAATGGAAGTGAATGAGTTAATTTGCTGGTGTAAATGTGTGTGTGTTAGCCCTCACCCCTCCACCCATCCCACGCTGTGAAAGGAACAGTAAAACTGTAGTTTTTATTGTTGTAAAATGGGAACGCAATGGCATGAGTTTGCATGTGAAAAGTTTTATGGAGGAGGTATAAAAGAATTTATGGAAAATGCATGTGAATTTTTTTGGTGGTGAGATTTTTGTAAAGTTTCTTTTTCTTTCCCCCCCCCCTCCTGACTCTTTCGTTTTTCGCTGGCTGTATTGCTTTAAGAGCGAAGGACAGGCGAAAGAAGAGGGGGGGCAGCTGTTCGTTTTAACTATTTTTTTTTCTCTTCTTCCTCTGCCTAGAAGTCTGGGTTGAGGAAGGGGGGTGGATGTGAAATTTAATGCCCACTCTTGCAGTTTCAGCTTGCAATTTTTTTTACTCGAAAGAGGAGGCAGTAATTGTTGGGCAATTCTTTTGCAAATTTTTGAGTTTTAAATTGTTTAGTTAGACATATACATCCATCAATCAACAGAAATGACTCAGAATTGTTTTGCTTAGATTTGTAAATGTTTTTCCTATTTCATGAAAATTTGTTTCTTTTTAATGGAATTTGATCAAATTGGAACCTTTTTCATATCTGGGTCACACACTCCTTTCTTCTCACTCAACACCCATTTTTCCTCACATTTTTTTTTAGAGAAGGATACCACATTAGTGCAGCTCCAACAATATTTACTCATCATCATCATACATACATTGCAGACGCTGCGGCCTCTGCTACCTGTTTCATGTCTCTTTCTCCTGTCTCTCCTTGGGACAGTCATGCTTATTTCCATCAAAATAAAAAGGCGCTTGTGAAACAATTTGACAAAACCACTGCAGAAGCAACTGCTATTTTCCAGCAGTGTGCCACTTGCAGCAAGCAGGCCCACTCGCTCCCAATGGGGGTTAACCCCAGAGGAACCGAGTGTTGCCAAATCTGGCAAATGGATGTTACACAATATGCCCCATTTGCCCCATGGAAATATCTTCATGTTTCCATAGACACCTTTTCTGGCTTCATCATTGCTACCCCTCAACGGGGTGAAGCCACTAAGCATGTCATTAATCACTGTATTCGTTCATTTGCAACGTTGGGATGCCCAAAGGAACTACAACTCCCAAGGCCAAGCCTTGGTTGAGCGCGCCCACCAGACGCTAAAACATGCGCTGGAAAGATATAATCAGACACAAGGGAAAATTGCCCCTAGCCTCCCAGCAGTGCAAGACATTCTTAATCTTTGCCTTTATACATTAAATTTTTTAAACTTAACAGGCAATCCACCTACCTCTGCAGCCGAGAGGCATTTTTCTTCCTCCTCCCTTTCTCTTCCCTGACCACAGGTTTGGTATCGTCAACTCCCTGATCCTACCTGGAAAGGGCCCGTTGATCTCATCACTTGGGG
The DNA here is from genome assembly GCA_023970755.1 of Azemiops feae. Taxonomy (NCBI): domain Eukaryota; kingdom Metazoa; phylum Chordata; class Lepidosauria; order Squamata; family Viperidae; genus Azemiops; species Azemiops feae. Next base: position 61,310 of record JALGBA010001255.1, on the reverse strand, counting down.
GAGAGGCTACGCAGCAGTCCAACTGCCTGAAAAAGTCTTGTGGGTTCCTGGTCGCTGCGTCCGGCCCTATTTTGCACCAGCACCCCATCCATCCCCGCCGGCAGCCTCTCTGTCTCCTGAGCCTGCAACCATTGATGTGTGACTTTGTACTCCCAGACAACACCTTGTGAGTTCCAGGTCGCCATGTTCACCCACATCATCCCAAGCCTGATCCTAAAAACAATGTTCCTAACAACACTTTGTCTACTGACGGAGAGACAGCATCTTGATGCCTTTCTTGCCCTCCACAATCCTCACCAGCCCCTGAATTTTACGTGGGTAGTATTGGACAAACACGCAAACATCCTGAACTCCACTTCGTCCATAGCTGTGCCGGGATCCTGGTTTCCTGACCTGTACTTTGACTTTGGCATCATGCTGGGGGCCACCACCATCACTAGCCACCAATGGATCAAGCGGTGGTCCCTCTATGTTTGCCCTGGCTATATGAAAGACACAGCACACCGGAACAAGTGTGGGGGAGAAAGTGCCTATTTTTGCGCAGACTGGGCCTGTGTCTCCACGGGGGAAATAACATGGGACCCCCCCCTCACAGGTGATTTTATTATACTCAAACGGACTGGTGAGAATGTCAAATGTGAAAAAGACCCAAGCAGAGTATACTTTAACTGTAATCCGGTTAAGATTTCTTTCACCACCCAGGGAAAAAGGCACGGGGGGTGGCAGGTTGGAATTACTTGGGGAGGTCGTGTTTATGATAAAACCAATCAACTAGGGAACATTTTTACCATAAAACTAATACAAACCCCCATAGAACCCCCGGTACCGATAGGCCCCAACAATATACTAACTGACCGTAAGGTGCCACCCTCTCAACCCACCGGTACTTTTGAGAAAAATCCGCCTACTCCTATTGCTCATTCTTACTCTCCTTCACAGAGACGCCCTGGGAACCCTCTTTGGGACATTGTCACTGCCACCTATCACTTGGTTAATAGCACCCATCCTGACCTTACTACAGCCTGCTGGTTTTGTTATAATGTTCAACCCCCATATTATGAGGCTGTAGGGTTTGTCTCTCCATACAACACCTCCTCAGATGACAACGCATGCAGATGGAAACATGGCTCACAAACACTGCAGTCAATGTCAGGTAAGGGAACCTGCATTGGACTGGTACCCACGCAATACGAACAATACTGCAACACCACACATTCCACGATTAACACAACACTCTTTTACATACCACCTAGAGACGGATGGTGGGCCTGCTCCACAGGCCTTACAGCCTGTGCCCACGGCCATGTGATAACCACCAAAGGCTTTTGCATCCTTGTCCAGGTCATACCACGCATATACATCCACACAGCAGAAGAAGTTTATAACACCTACTCAGGGTCAGCACTCATAAGACACAAGCGGGAACCTATCTCCACTCTCACAATAGCTCTTTTGGTAGGACTTGGCCTGACAGGAGCAGGAACTGGAGTAGCTTCTTTCGCACATCAGTATACTCAATACCACAACCTTAGAGCAGCCATCGATGAAGATTTAGAGAGAATAGAAACTTCTATCTCGCACTTACAAAAGTCCTTAACCTCCCTCTCTGAAGTAGTCTTGCAAAACAGAAGGGGACTTGATTTGCTTTTTCTAAAAGAAGGGGGGTTATGTGTGGCCTTAGGAGAAGAATGTTGCCTTTATGCAGACCACTCTGGTATAGTACAGGACTCCATGACCAAACTCAGGGAGGGCCTGACTAAACGAAAGAAAGAGCAAGAAGGTCAACAAAATTGGTTCCAATCCTGGTTTAATTTTTCTCCATGGTTGACCACCCTGATAAGTGCCATAGCAGGACCACTGGTATTGTTATTCCTTGCATGCATATTTGGCCCTTGTATTTTATCTCGCTTAAAAAACTTTGTGCAAAGCAAAATAGGTACTTTGGAAAACATGATACTGGAACGTCACCATTACCAACCAGTACCATCTGAAGAAGATGTGGAGAAAGCATCCCTCTGCACACCAGACTCTGACGATGAGTCAGAATCTGTCAATATGCAATTATGTAGGTCAACACCTACCCTGGATGGGAGGGGGTCGGAGGACCACCAACTCACAGGGCAGGAAACCTACTTTTAAAACAAAAACAGAGATGTTGGGAAAAAGTTTAGTTCAGGCTCCTGCAGTGTGACTAGGCCAATGGCTCTCACATGAAACAGGAGCCAAGGACATGAGAAACTCCGCACAAAGCTGTTTAGCAATAAACTGCAACAAATTGTAACATAAGCAAATAGCTGAACATAGTAACTGCACCACGTAGGCATAGAAACTGTGAACAATGGTGAATTGTCCATCAGAGAAGAAACATACACACACAAGGACAACGTGCAGATATCACGAACAAAAGCACAAGACATTCACACACACAAACTGCCTTCGAATGGAATGCTTATCTGAAAGAATGTAACAGCTTTTGCCTGCTTCATATAACTGCAATTGCCTGCCTTTTGTAACTGTTTTTACTTGCTTCATGAAATCACCTATAGTTTGCTGAGCTAGAATGTAACCCCCCTTGCTTGCCCCATGTCACCACCCATATTTTGCTTAACTAATAAAAGAGATTGCCTGGATTTGTTCTGGGCTCATTTCACCCCGAGGAGAAATTGACTCTGTGTCTTATTTCTCGCTCCGTCCAGCGCGGGGCTGCCCGGATGCTCCTTCGTGGTGAGCCCGCTGGCAGCGAGAAAAGCCACAAGCAGGGGGTTGGACTAGATCAGTGGTTCTTAACCTGGGCGATATCGCCCCCAGGGGGCAATTTCATTTTTCAGGGGGGCGATGGAACGAAAAGGGGTGATGCGGGGGCGAAGGAACGAAAAGGGGGCGATGGAGCGAGAAGTTTTGGGGACACTTTTGAGACTTTTTCGTATATCGCTGTATATCTGTCATACAAAAACATCAGATTGCTCGCTATTAGTGGATTGAATTGTGTTTTCAAATGTTCCTCCAGCTAGCTTCAGTACAGAATGCCGTACATATGTGAATACGCATCGCTTATCTTCATGCGCGTTGCGCAGCAGCCTCTACCCATACAGTGGCGCGCCATTGGCCAGAATGGGCAGTGATGGAGGGGGGAGTGCTTCTTTCGAAACATCGCATGCTGAGTGGCTGTCCCCTGTGACATTATATTTTCTTTGTGTCTTTTTAATCCTTTTTACAGTGTGCGTGACTATATATACTTTCCTCGAATCTTAATTTAGTTTCAGAGTTTTCGTCTTGAAATTCTTAGTTTTTCTTTTCGGGCATTTCACTTTCTTACAATTGAATTTTGTTTTCAGTGGTCATTACATTTAAGTGTCTTGAATAAATAAGATAATAATGAAATACATGTATCACGAAGTTTGGGAATAAAGTGACGGGTGGCACCAAAATTTTTCACAGTTGAGATATGGGAAAAAGACTGGAAATAAATTATTTGCATCGATATGTCCTGATGACAATTTTAAAGAAAACAAAAAAAGTGTTTGCATAAATTGAAGAATTATTTCCTATGTTGTGATTGAGAGGTTATGTTGGGGGAGGGGGGCGATGACAACTTCCTCATTGGCTCAAGGGGGCGATTTGCTCAAAAAGGTTAAGAACCACTGGACTAGATGATCTCCAAGATCCCTTCCAACTTTATTATTTATCTATCTATCATCTATCCATCTATTTATGTATATCTTCAAATGACACTACCTTCAAAAATCTTGAGATTCATAAATAAAACATCGTATGCTAATTGTTTTTTTGTTTTTGTTAGTCTTCATCTCTCAGGCTGCCACGAGGGTTTGGCCCATTTTATTTTTTTTTACCTTCCCTAGATCATTACACACAAATAGAAAATGCATAGATTTAACCAAGATTCTCACCCAAATATGTTTATTGAAAAATTAGGACATTACTCCTCCTGAAACTCTTCCCAAGCTACTCATATTTATATTTCTGTTCTGTATGGATTCTTTTATGACATGTAAGTTAACTATTATGATTGAAGCTTTTTCTCATATCACACATTTCTACACCCTCCCATGTGGATCCTTCTATGGGAAGCAAGATGACTGGTCTGAGTAAAGATCTTTCCAAACTTGATGCTTTCATAAGGATTTTCTACTGTGTAGTTCTTTTTATGTAAGTGATCTATTCTTGTAGAAACCCTTTCCATATTTCACAATTTTATATGGCATCTGTGTGAATCCTTTTATGGCAAGTAAGACAATCACACAAACTGACGCTCTTTCCACACTCTGTGCATTTATAGGGCTTCTCTCGTGTGGATCTTTTTATGGGAAATAAGACCACTGGTCTGAGCAAAGGTCTTTCCACATGCTGTGCATTTATATGGCTTCTCCCCTGTGTGGACTCTTTTATGGATGGTAAGATCATAATTCCTCCGAAAGCCCTTTCCACATTGTACACATATAAACGCCTTCTGGTTTGTGTGGATCATTTCATGGCGTGTAAGGGAAGATTTTGTTTTGAACCACTTTCCACACTCCTTGCAACTATAGGGCTTTTCCCCTGTGTGGATCCTTTTATGAGAAATAAGACTATTGCTATGAGCAAAGGTCTTTCCACACTCCATGCATTTATATGGCTTCTCCCCTGTGTGGATCATTTTATGAGGAATAAGACTATTGCTATGAGCAAAGGTCTTTCCACACTCCATGCATTTATATAGCTTCTGCCCTGTGTGGATCCTTTTATGGGAAGCAAGACCACCGGCCTGAGTAAAGGTCTTTCCACACTCCATGCATCTATAGGGTTTCTCCCCTGTGTGGATCCTTTTATGGGAAGTAAGACCACCGGCCTGAGCAAAGGTCTTTCCACACTCCATGCATCTATACGGTTTCTCCCCCGTGTGGATCCTTTTATGGGAAGTAAGTTGATTTCTATAAACAAAGCTCTTTCCACACTCCATGCATTTATAGGGCTTCTCCCCAGTGTGGATCATGTTATGGGTATTAAGATGAGTGCTCCGAGCAAAGGTCTTTCCACACTCCATGCATTTATATGGCTTCTCCCCTGTGTGGATCCTTTTATGGGAAGTAAGACCACTGGCGTGAGCAAAGGTTTTTCCACACTCCATGCATCTATACGGTTTCTCCCCCGTGTGGATCCTATTATGTTTAGTAAGTTGACTTCTATGAACAAAGGTCTTTCCACACTCCATGCATTTATAGGGCTTCTCCCCAGTGTGGATCGTGTTATGGGTATTAAGATGAGTGCTCCGAGCAAAGGTCTTTCCACACTCCAAGCATTTATATGGCTTCTCCCCTGTGTGGATCTTTTTATGGCGGGTAAGTTGATAATTCGCCCGAAAGGCCTTTCCACATTGCACACATTTAAATGCCTTTTGCCTTGTGTGGATCATTTCATGGTGTATAAGGGAAGATTTTGTTTTGAACCACTTTCCACACTCCTTGCAACTATATGGCGTTTCTCCTGTGTGGATCCTTTTATGAGAAATAAGATTACTGCTACAAGCAAAAGTCTTTCCACACTCCCTGCATTTAAATGGCTTCTCCCCTGGGTGGATCTTTTTATGGAGTGCAAGATCACAATTTCTCCGAAAGCTCTTTCCGCATTGCATACATATAAACGCCTTCTGGTTTCTGTGGATCATTTCATGGCGTATAAGGGAACATTTTGTTTTGAGCCACTTTCCACACTCCTTGCAACTATATGGCTTTTCTCCTGTGTGGATCGTTTTATGAGAACTAAGACTACTGCTGTGAGCAAAAGTCTTTCCACACCCGGAGCATTTGTATGCCTTCTCCCCTGTGGGGATCCAATTATGTTTAGTAAGTTCACTCCTATAAGCAAAGGCCTTCCCACACTCCATGCATTTATGTGGTTTCTCCCCTGTGTTGATCTTTTTATGAATTGTAAGTTTAGTCCTCGTAGCAAAGGCCTTCCCACAGTCCATGCATTTATAAGGCTTCTCCCCTGTATGGACCTTCTTATGGGAATTAAGATGAGTGCTCCGAGCAAAGGTCTTTCCACACTCCAAGAATTTATATGGCTTCTCTCCTGTGTGGATCCTTTTATGGAGGGTAAGTTGATAATTCGTCCAAAAGGCCTTTCCACATTGCGCACATTTAAATGCCTTCTGCCTTGGGTGGATCCTTTCATGGAGAATAGGAGGACATGTTGTTCTGAGCCAGTTTCCACACTGCCTGCAACTACATGTCTTTTCCCCTGTGTGGCTTCTGTTATATTTAGTAAGTTGACTTCTATGAGCAAATATCTTTCCACACACTATGCATTTATAGGGCTTCTCTCTTGTATGAATTCTTTTATGGATCGCAAGTTTACTTTTGTGAGCAAAGGAGTTTCCACATTTCATGCATTTATATGGCTTTTGTCCTGTGAGGATCATTTTATGGAAAGTAAGTTGACTGCTTGTTCTGAAGCCTTTTCCACATTCCACACATTCATAAGGCTTCTCTTCTATGTGGATCCCTTTTTGAGATATAAGGGACCTATTTCCAAGAGAAAGAGTGAAAAACCCATTGTAATTTTTTCCATTGTGTCTGTTTACATCATCTTGTTTCTTTTGGATGGGATAGTGTTCATTAACATGTAATTTAGCTTTGATTAGTTTCATTTTCCCCCCAATATATTTCTTTATATTCCCTTGCTTGGCAAGAAAGCCTTGCATTGAAGCATCAATGGAAGATGTGCTTTCCTGATTCCAATTATTTAGCTGGTTTCTTTCGTGTCTTGCTGCTTTCTTTCGAATTGCAGACTTCAGCATTCCATCTCCAGCAATGATCACTTGAAACAATTCACAGGAATCTTGATTCTCCTGCCCATTATTACCTTCAAAGGAAAAGAGAAATGGTTAGTGAAAAACATCAAATTGTAGGAAGCCATATGAATTTTCTTCTTAAGTTTTGTGAAATTCCAATATATTGCAAATACATGTTATAGAAATTATAATTTCTATATTCATAAGCCATAAAAGCCTTGGAAATATCTAGTATATATATATATATATATATATGTATTCTAGATATATTCTACATCTAGAATATATAAATATCTAGAAAATACCTCTTTCTCTACAATTATCCATATGTATTCAACTCTCATCCAGACTCAGCTCACTCTTAAGCAATAATCAGAGGAAATATCCAGGGAAGTAATAGGAGATAGCCTGTCAACAACAACAACAACAATAATTTTATTGTCACTTTGAATGTACACCAATCGGCATACGTCAAAATGAAATTTTGTTGTATACAGCTCTCAAACTGTCACCACCTCCGATATACACTCCTTGTTCATGGCCAGCTCAAGTTTCAGATCGTCCATTTTAGTCTTTAGGGAGCGAACGATGGCAAACAGATGGAAATGGAGCTCCATGTGGATTAGCCCTCAAATTAGCTTGTATTCCTGCACGACAACCTCGCCTCCTTTCCTTTTTCTGATCCTGTCTCTTCCACATGTGTGAATGCTCCAACACTGGAAGTTTTTAAGAAGAGACTGGACAGCCATTTGTCCGAAATGGTATAGGGTTTCCTGCCTGAGCAGGGGGTTGGACTAGATGACCACCAAGGTCCCTTCCAACTTTATTATTATTATTATGATTATGATTATTAAATATTAGCTAACTCTTATGGTGAGGAAAAGGAGGGCTACCAAGAGTTAAAAAAACACAAACATTAATTATTAATTAATTTTATTATTTGATGATTATGTTAGATTTTAATTTATATATATATATATATAATAAGTTTTATTAGTTTTTTTTTTTTATTTTACATCAAGAGTGCTTGAGAATCACCGTGGGGATAGGGTAATCCATCATCCAAAAAAGAAAACATAATCATACACATATAATTCAACAATTCTTTAAAAGTTCCTTCTCTAAATAAAATTCATCCATTGTAAAGAAAATCTATAATATTTCACCTATATCAATCCAAATCCTGTTTTTAAGTTTAACTGAGCAGGGGGTTGGACTAGATGACCACCAAGGTCCCTTCCAACTTTATTATTATTATTATTATTACATATTCCTTAAAGAGGCCTTGCACGCTGCCACTGTCTCCAACTCCTCCCAAAGCCTCTCTCCCTTCCTCTGGGCCTGCCGACAGCCTCCTTCGCTCCATAAGCCCCAGGACCTCTCCTCCTCGGCCTCCTTTGGAAACAGCCCTGATTTGCAATAGAATCCATCGCTGGCAGAACTATTTCAAACAGCGCCATCGACTTTTAACGGTCTCACCGACAGTTCCAAAACAGCTAGAAACTCGCCGTGCCAGCAAAGATTGTCAGTCGTATGTTACCTTAGTTCCACCACGTTGCTCAAACACATTAAAACCTTCCTGGCCTATATCCCTTATATCCCTCCCAAAACCTTTCACCTTCGAGAGCCAATGCAGCCGCAGCTGATCCAGGCGCCACCATCTTAGAACTGTACGACAAACGCTACAACAAACAAAGAAATAAAATGTTCGGCGTGGCCGCCCCAGTGCTAGTCAAGGAAAAGAAAGATGGGTCTTTGAGGCTGTGCATGGATTTTAAAGGGTTAAACACTGTCAGTGTAGAAAATATGTAGCCCCTTCCTCTGATGAAAGACATGCTGGCCCACCTGGCTAAGGGAAAAATCTTTACGCAACTGGACTTAAGAGAGGCTTATTACCAGGTGCGAATCAGAGAGTGGGATGAATGGAAGACAGCCTTCAATTGTCCCCTGGGGAGTTTTCAGTTCAAATTAATGCCTTTCAGACTCCAAGAAGCCCCTGCTGTGTTTATGCAACTGATAAACCAGGTGTTGCATGATCACCTTTACAAGGGAGTTTTGGTTTATCTTGACGATATCCTCATCTACACTGAGACCATGGAGGAGCACGTCAAGTTAGTTCGAGAGGTACTTAAGAAACTGTTAAAAGCTAGCCTCTATGCAAAGCTTTCTAAATGCAAGTTTCATCAGATGTGCCTCAATTACTTGGGCTACTGAATGTCTTGTGAAGGACTGGAAATGGACCCTGCCAAAGTCAGAGCGGTGCTAGAGTGGCAGCCTCCGCAGACCCGCAAGCAGCTTCAAAGTTTTTTGGGGTTAGCGAACTTCTATCGATAGTTCATCCCCTCTATTGAGAGAATCACTATGCCAATTACTGTACTGTTAAAGACCGGAAAAGGGGGGAGACCCCACCTGTGTCAGCCTTTACAATGGACTATGGAATGCCAGGCAGCTTTTGAACAATTAAAAAGACTGTTTGCGACAGAACCGGTTCTTAAACACCCCGACACAGAGGAACCATTTGCCATTCAGGCCAATGCAAGTAATGTTGCTGTGGGTGCTGTCCTCCTATAGAGAAATAACAGGGGGGGACCTACAACCTTGTGCCTACACCTCAAGAAAACTTTCAGACACAGAGCGACAATGAGCTGTTTGGGAGAAGGAGGCTTTTGCGGTGAGATAGGCATTGCTAACTTGGCGCCATTTCCTGGAAGGGAGCAAAGTGCCTTTTGAAGTATGGACTGATCACAAAAACCTAGAGGCACTAAAAACTCCTAGAAAATTGTCCCCTAAGCAAGTAAGGTGGGCACAGTATTTCAACCATTTTAATTTCACCCTCAAATACCTCCCTGGGGGGAAAAACGTCCTGGCAGATGCTTTGTCTAGAACACCCCAATATAAAAGCCGCCGGGAGGAAATTATTAATTCCATCATTCCTCAACCACAATCAGCCTCTCAAGAAACCATGAGAGGGCAAACACAGAGAAAATCTGACGAGCCCTACAGTCAACAAACTCAAAAACTCAAAGAGGAATTAAAAACAGACCCCTGGTTCAGAGACAATAAACCTCTATTGACTTTTCAAGATGGACTAGCCTAGAAGGGTTCAAAACTATACCTTCTGGCATCCCTCAGAATTCAAGCCCTTCAACACAGTCATGATGCAAAACCAGCCGGTCATTTTGGCTTTCTAAAAACTTTGCATTTGGTGCAGCGCCCGTTTTGGTGACCAGGCATGAAAAAAGACATTGAAAGTTATGTGAAAAGCTGTGCTACCTGTGCAGCTATGAAAAAGTGCCCTGGAAAACCTCCTGGTCTATTGCAACAAGTGGCTGATCCTTCCCAACCCTGGGAGGAGATAGCCATGGATTTTATTGTGGAATTACCGAGAGCAGGGGAAGCACAGTGATCTGGACCGTCACTGATCTTTTTACAAAGGAAACTCATTTCATCACTTGTTCTGGACTCCCATCTGCCCAAAAGCTAGCCAGGTTATTTTAAAAACACATCTATCAACTCCATGGAGCACCAAAAAGGATTATATTGGATAGGAGGGTTCAGTTTACTGCAAAATTCTGGAGGGAGTTTGTACAACCACTTGGGTCTACCCAGGGGCTTTCATTCATACCGATGTCAAGGCAGACTTCTATGACAAGCAACCTCAAAAGCCCAGGAGGAATTCCTAACCTGTACTTTTGTTTCCTTTAAAGGACTTGCTTTCTTTCTAAGGGGGGGAGGTCCGACTGTCAACATTACAATGTACCTGACTGCAACCATCTTGCTTGTTCTAGGTTGCCACAAGAATGGGAGGGGGTGCAGAGGATTTCTGCTAGTCTAAATATTTCACTGTCCCGTGGGAACCAAGGTAATTTCTGTCGGTTAAGTGGGGGGTGTGTGTGAGCATTTGATTATAAAGCCCGCCAAACTATTCTATTGGGAAACGTAGCTGATTGCATAGCAATGGGGTGGGGTGTTTAATTTTGTAATAGTGTTTCTCCTTGAAAGGGATTTCAGACTTGGTTTCACTTTTGACCGTGCCGATACTATGTAACCAATAAACATTTTCTTTGAGGAAATCTCTAGCCTCTGAGTTCTGGTTTGTTTCGTCTCGTCTATCAGAACCTAGACACTAACATTTATTACAGTGGGTTAATTTCAGCAGAGACCTGTGAGAGCTAAAACAATTTTTAGCTTTCTTTTATCCAAACTGCCTTCTCTTTACTATTCATTTGCTCTTGCCAAAATCACATAGCTACACAGAAAAAAAATCAGGGGTACTTCTATTAACTCTCAACACTATGTTTGCAATGGAAAAGCAACATTTAACACAACAGTGGTGAAACATATGGGCTTGCTATGTCCAAAATGCCTAACTTGATATCTTATATCTTCTTCCACTGCTAAAAATCCTTTTCTTTCCACTCAGTTTGACTCCTCTAAAGATGACCGACAAATTCCGGTACTCTAGGAGCCAAGCAATACATATCAAATTACAACTCTATGGCTCTTCATAGCCAACCATCACTTCAATGCGCTACAATCATGTTCTAACTGATCTTAAGACAGGGGGTATTGATTTAGAGCTGCAAGTTGACTACTCAGACCCACTGAGAAAAATCTTCTTGACCCACTCTGCACACCCTCTCCAACCAGCCAGATATCTCAGTCTCACAGCAAATTCGTTGGAACACGTTATGCTCTATTGTCCCCTCTATGCAGGAGCATGCCAGGAGTTAGCGTTTCCATTTAAAATAAATGGAACTAAAACTATTTATCTTATTAAATACTCTGATCACTCTGATTTGTCTTCTCTCAACATGCTATTATCAGATCAATCTGACTCTATCTTTTTTCCATGGGCAAGTATCCTAACCCTTTTTTGTCTTGGAGTAGGAGCAGCCCAGATGTTTTCCTTCTCTGAGGAGATGAGGCCTCCTCATCTCTGGTTGGAGATTTTTTAAATAAGAAATAACTGATGGCATCTAACTACAGAATGTCTTTCCCAAACACTCTATTGGAGAGTAGCAAACTCTTACCCAGAGAGGCCACATTCCTGTGATTTTCCAGCATAACTTCCCAATGCAGCACTTTTTGGTCAGGATCCAGCTGAGACCACTCCTCCTCAGAAAAATACACAGCCACCTCCTCAAAGGACACAAGACCCTCCTGAACAAGGAAAAACAAAAAAGACCAAGACAGATTTGCATGGTTTGTTCCATTGTTCACAAATTCCCAAAGCAAAGGTATTTGCTAACTTAAACGGCTGTGCTTGATATGAACTTAAGGTTTAGGGGAGATGGGAGAAGACAAAACAAAGAAAATTCCCCAGAAAGGGCACTCCTCAGCCTTTCAAGAGCTGGATTGTTTGGTGTCCAAATCCTGGCACAAATCAGAGGATCAGAAATTGCTTTCAAGGCCAATACTGCCTTGATTATGTCCTCCTTCAAAACCATAGAGACTTTTCCATCTGACCACTGTTATTGGATTTTAATAGTCTGCATTATCTTCTAATCTGATGAACCTATTTTTTAATCACTGGTTACAAACAAGGCTTTTTAAAAAATGGTAATGTCACAGTGTGACCATTTAGTTATTTTTGATTCGCCTTGTACAATTCCAGGTCAAAGAATAAAAAGCACGGATCTGTTTAGCAGTTGCTGCCACTGTGATGTGATCACTGTATTCTTTCATTCTCATTTCTTGGAAGATTTTTTTCAAAAATTACTTCTTGTAAACTAATAGTAGGAAGAGTACCCAGCAGAATAAGTTAACTAGTGGTCTTTTTAAAAAAAAATCCTAAACAGAATCTGTAGGTAGAAATGACAAACCATTGTGTCCCAACAAGAGTCTTCAGAGAAAACTAACCTGCTGAGAGCAACTTGAACCTGCTATTCTCCTTTCCAGGTTGGTCAGAAATACGAAAATAACACAGCCCAAACAATAGCGGGGGGGGGGGATTGAAAAATAGACTGCTCTGTACACCCACCAGCTTGACTTCCTGAAGGCAAGAGAATACAAATCTAGTAAACATCCCCCACTTACTTCATTTGGAGGTTCAACCACTGTTTCAGCTCCACCAGAAAGACCAGAAAACTCCATTCTATGTTTCCCTGTGAGGAAGACATTCATGATTAATAACAAAATAGAAGGATGTATTCTACAGAAGAGAAGACATAGAGAAGGTAAGATAGCTGGGATCTCTCTGGGGAATGGAAGGATCTTCGATTACCTTCCATGGTGTCCTGGCTTGAATCTTCCTGAGGTACCCTCTTGAACAACAGATCATCAGGGAGATTTGATGGATTCCTCCTTCCTTCAGGATCTCCGATCTCCACAGCAAAGGATTTGAAATAGGAGGAAGAAGAATTTATGGACATCACACAACATGAAGAGGAATTTTGTACTCTGAACACAACCTCAAAGCCCCCAATATACACCTCCATGTAGTATGAATGCCAGAGGAGTCTGGAAGGTGAAGAATTCAAACTTTTTATTCCCTTCAAAGCCCTTCTAGACTCCTGAGAAGAAGGTCGCTCACCTGCAACTCAACATGCTCCTTCTGCTCCTTTGCCTGGCTCAGGAGGAAGCCTTCAGCCAGGGCCACCACCTGGGAGCTGGTCTCTGCTCCACACTCCCGTACCCAACTCTCCATCTCTGGGGGTAGAAGGGTCAGGAGCTGCTCCAGAACAACCAGGTCCAGCATCTGGGCTTTGGTGTGCTTTTCTGGTCTAAGCCATTGCCTACAAAACGTATGGAGTCGGCTGCAAAGTCCTCGGGGACCATCAGCCTCCTGGTATTGGATGGTCTTGAAGTTCCAGGACTGAACTTCTGAACGGATGATGGTTTCCTCCTCCAGGATCTTCTGCCCAGTTCTTGCCCAGATCTCCCCACAGTTCCTAGGCTGAACAGTTGAAGGGCCACTTCCAGTTCCCTCATTTACTAAAGGTTGTGTCTCCATTCCTTCTCTGTTCTATAGAGCAACTACAAATGTGTCCAAGGACTCTTGGGATCTGCAAACACCTTTTAATTCATAGGACCGTTTCCATTGCTGCTGGGCTGATCACTGCAAGCTCTTTTTGCCCAAGAGAAAATGTTGGCTTGCAAAGACTACAAATGGCTGCGAGTTTGTATATCTGAGATGCAATAAATAAATAAATAAATAAATAAATAAATACCAAGAATTGGAAACTAGAATAGAATAGAGATGGAAAGGACCTTGGAGGTCTTCTAGTCCAGCCCCTCTGCTCAAGCAGGAGAACCTATGCCATCTCAGACAAGTGACTGTCCAGTCTCTTCTTAAAAACCTCCAGTGATGGAGCGCCCACGATTTCTGGAGGCAACTTCTTAAGGCTTAAGATACAGGAGGATCTTCACAGACTTGAACATTGGGCACTATCTAACAAAATGAAATTCAATGGTGAAAAAAGTAAGGTTCTACATTTAGGCAAGAAAAACCAAATGTACAAGTATGGTATAGGTGGTACCTTGCTCAATAGTAGTAACTGTGAGAGGGATCTCGGAGTCCTAGTGGACAATCACTTAAATATGAGCCAGCAGTGTGCTGCAGCTGCCAAAAAAGCCAACACAGTGCTAGGTTGCATTAACAGAGGGATAGAATCAAGATCATGTGAAGTGTTAATACCACTTTACAATGCCTTGGTAAGACCACACTTGGAATACTGCATCCAGTTTTGGTCACCACGATGTAAAAAAGATGTTGAGACTCTAGAAAGAGTACAGAGAAGAGCAACAAAGATGATTAAGGGACTGGAGGCTAAAACATACAAGGAACGGTTGCTGGAATTGGGTATGTCTCAGGGGTAGGCAACCTTGGCTCTTTTATGACTCATGGACTTCAACTCCCAGAATTCCTGAGCCAGGTTGAATTCTGAAGTCCATGAGTCATAAAAGAGTCAAGGTTGCCTACCCCTGGTCTAGTTTAATGAAGAGAAGGACGAGGGATGACACGATAGCAGTCTTCCAATATCTCAGGGGCTGCCACAAAGAAGAGGAGGGAGTCCAGCTATTCTCCAAAGCGCCTGAAGGCAAGACAAGAAGCAACGGATGGAAACTAATCAAGGAGAGAAGCAACTAAGGAGAAATTTCCTGACAGAACAATTAACCAGTGGAACAACCTGCCTCCAGAAGTTGTGAATGCTCAAACACTGAAAGTTTTTAAGAAGAGACTGGACAGCCATTTGTCTGAAATGGTATAGGGTTTCCTGCCTGAGCAGGGGGTTGGATTAGATGACCTCCAAGGTCCCTTCCAACGTTATTATTATTGTTGTTGTTGTTATTATTATTATTATTATTATTTTCCACTGGTTAATCGTCCTCTGTGTCAGGAAGTTTCTCCTTAATTGCAGGTTGGACCTAGAATTTAGACACTGTACCTCACTCACACAACTTGCTCGGAGCCCAACCGGGTCAGCCGAGCGCAGGGCCGAGGTCCCCTGGGGGAGAGCCGGGAAGGAGGCAGCTGGAGGGGCCGCCGACTTCCTGGGATCCCCGGTTCTGCTGCTGCTCTGGAGCTCCGCTTCCCCCTGCATGGAGAGCGGCTGAGGAACATGGGACCCGGGATAAGACCCAGAGGAAGGCCAGGCACGAGTCTCCCCCTTCCCCGCCTCCCTTTGCACGGGAAAAGCCCCTGTCCCTTACCTAAGACACGTGTGAATCGCTCCTCCGCAAGACGGTCCCGCAGCCTCTTCGCCTCCCGAGCTGAAATTATTAAGGCGAGCGAGTGCGGCGTCCTAGAACGGCAAGCGTTTGTGACGTCACTTCCTTAGCAGGCTCCTCTGGAAAGCCAGCCGTGACCTTCGCCCTCCAGTGGCCCAATAGGAGAAGCGCCTGGCGTTTCCTTTTTGTTAGCCGAGGGCGCCCCCTGGGGGGTGGTTCTGCGTAAATTTACCGGATTCTCCACAAGGGCGGGAAAGACTCCTGACGGAAGCAAAGAATAAATGGGATTTCCACAAGAGCAGCCGGGGAGGTTGTGGGTGGCTGATTGGAGGCGCTTTATTCTTCCCGCCTCCCAAAAGTTCTCCCTGCTTTTCCCTTTCCCAGAATTCCCCCTTTGTTTGGAGGGAAGCCAATCCAGCCCTCCTTTCACCCACATCTTCTGAGGGAAGATTTACCTTACACTCCATTTCCTGGAAACTTTTCTGCTTCAGGATTCGGCTTTGCATCTTGTGGCCTGAGCCTGTGCAGCCTTACAAAGGAAAGACTGGCAAAGGTTATCTTCTATCCATCCATTTAGTTGTGGGGGATTCGTTGTCTAGTTGAAATAAAAATCACAAGCCAAAACTTCCAAGAGAAAACCATGGTAATTTATTTGTACTCCTTTGCAAAGGGGGCGCTCCTTGTATATGCAAGCACACAGTGGACACACCCCAAATCTTCAATATTCATTCTTTATATTCTCCATTGCCATTACAAATTTACCTCCCACCTTTTCTTCATTGGCTTAGTAATCATACTGTAATCAAAGAAGACCAACTAAGATGATCAGGGGCCTGGAGACTAAAACATATGAAGAACGGCTACAGGATTTGGGTCTGGCTAGTAGTCTAAGGAGAAGAAGAAATAGGGGAGACATGATAGCGGTGTTCCAGTATTTGAGGGGCTGACACAAGGCAGAGGGGATCAGGTTGTTCAAAGCACCAGAAGGAAGGATGAGAAACAACGGTTGGAAACTGATCAAAGAGAGAAACAACCTGTAATTAAGGAGAAACTTTCTGACAGTGAGGACAATCAACCAGTGGAACAGCTTGCCTCCAGAAATCGTGGGCGCTCCATTACTGGAGAATTTTAAGAAGAGACTAGACATCCACCCGTCTGAGAAAATATAGGTTCTCCTGCTTGAGCAGGGGGCTGGACTAGAAGACCTCCAATGTCCCTTCCAGCTCTGCTCTATTCTATTCTATTCTATTCTATTCTATTCTACTCTACTCTACTCTACTCTACTCTACTCTACTCTACTCTATTCTTATTCTATTCTATTCTATTCTATTCTATTCTATTCTATTCTATTCTATTCTATTCTATTCTATTCTATTCTATTCTATTCTGTCATCACAACCTATCCAAAGCTTCTAAAGTTCAGCTTAGCAGACACCTTCCTAGATAGAATTCTCAAGCTTCAAGCTAGGCTCACAAGATTAAAATATATACAATGTATTTGCTTCACAAGCTAGCACGTCTTCTACAGTTTCTGTAAAAACAATAAGCTCTTTTTCCCACATTTGTCTATCATTCTCTGTGTGTGTGTGTGTATGTGTGTGTGTCCCTAATAATTATAAAAATGTGAATCCCAGGCATATCTGTACAATAGTATAAAATCTTCACCTGCACGTGAAGAACAACTTGCCGGGCAGCGGAGCAGGGCTGAGAATGATCCAGCAGCCACTCTGATCGACCGGGTACGGATGAGGCAGGGGGGAAAGGCATCGCAACGTGCGCGCACATCTATGCGCGAAGAACGATCGGGGAAGACGGGATCGACAGGAATGAACCGCAGAAGACAGGAACGACAAGTGGATACATCGGGGGCTGAAGGGAGGAGTGGCAATGGAAGGGCACATACAATGCCAGATCAAGATACACAGCCCACAATGACTACGGGAGGGGGCGATTGGAAGATAGATCAGTAGCAACATCATATGGCCGGACAAAAGAAAGACGGGTGGGGAAGATGGATATGCCAGAAGAGGGGACACAGCAAGGAAAGGCAGGATTGACAAGAATGGGAAGGGCAAAGAAAGGAACAGTGGAAGGAAAGAAAGTAGCAAGACTGGAATGTGGGCAAGGAGATGCGGGACAACTAAAGCAATTACGGTTAGTTAGGACAGGCGGCCCCATTACACGATCAATGGGCAGAACACTGAGTCAACAGGGTTTGTAAGCAAACTCCCCACCCCAAACACTCACTCTGATGACGCTGGCAGTGGACCAGCGAAAGCTAAGGTTATTTTAGGTTTGTAAATAGTTGTTTTTATTGTTTTTAGGTCTCTGGTTGAAATTCAAAAGTCGCGCCTATCAGCTGTCAGAGACCAGCTTTCACATCGATGCCGAGACCACCGTGACTGTTTGCGAGCAAGCTTGTTATGAGCATGCCATATGTACATTCCATGCTTTGACCGTTATAACTGTTATATAAGTGTATGCACACACCCCCCCCTTGTTATTCAGTCCTTGCTCTGATGATGTCAACAGCTAGTTGATGAAAGCTTAGCAATAAAGAAGTCTTTTTCTTACATCCCGGAGTTCATCATTTTATTTTACTAATTTTAAATGTCTACACCTGGGATTCCAGTATTTAAATTTATCAAAGATACATATGGACGGGCAGCACTACAACAAGCCAAATATTGGGAGACCTTCTCCAAACGTAAGACCACCAGTTATGAATAACTAGCTTTCATACACAATTGCATCCATAACAACCTTCCGCCAAAATCTTTACGCAAGAAGTCACCAGTTAACTCACCAGAGGGATATGCGGCAGTTTGGCAATTCCAACGTCATATCATGCGTGCCATGATCAACCATCACCACAGATGCATTAATGCCCAAACTGCCAAAATCCAATACCATCGTGAACAATGCCGAACTATTCTCACCCAAGAACACTTTAATATCCTCAACCTCCAGATATACCATAAAACACAAAGAGCACGCCATCGCAAAACTGAGGCACTTCAACGAAACACCAAAAACTTAATAACCTCAAATAACAAAGAAGGTGTTGACAAACTTGTACATAACTTTTCATCAAAGACTGACCAATTTACAAACCTTACTATTACAACGTAATGCCGGTACCAATCTAAAAGATGCTAAACACATTGACTTCACTGCATCCTTTGAGCCAATCATCCACCGCATTGAAGTCAATGAAGACATTAAGAACTCTATCAGACAGTGAGTGTCAGGACTGCTCATCAACCACAGACCCCACCATATCTTACCAAAATCTGAAAACATAGCTTTAGAAGATCTAAGAAAGGATGATTCCATCATCATCCTCCCAGCTGATAAAGGCAGATCCACTGTAGTTTTAGATAAACGTGAGTATAATCACAAAATCCTTGATTTACTCAATGACACAACTTCTTACCGCATCACCAACAAGGATCCCATGACATCCCTCACCAACCGACTCAATAGGACATTGAACAGACTCAAGAGACAAAACAGAATACAAGATGAAGACCACAGAGCCATCCGATCCAGAGATACGGCCATGGCACGTATTTATGGACTCCCCAAAATCCATAAGGTAGGAGTCCCTTTAAGACCCATTGTATCCTTTAAGGGTACACCCACCTTTGGCCTGGCAAAGTGGCTAAAATTCCAACACCTAGTCGATGAATCTATAACCACAGTGAAATCCTCTGAAGATTTTCTAACAAAATTATATTCAGTAAAGGTGAACGATGATGAGATCATGATCTCATTTGACGTATCCTTGTTCACCTCTATCCCCCAGAATCTAGCTATCCTGTTTTTAGAAATTTACTACAAAAAGAAGAACCACGACACTCCAATTCTCCTAACACAGAGGACTACATCCAGTTACTGGGTTTCTGCCTTCAAACTTATTTTACTTTTAAAGATACCACATACGAACAGGTAAAAGGCACACCCATGGGATCACCCATCTCAAGTGTCATTGCTGAAGCTGTTTTACAGGATCTTGAGCGTGTGGCGATGTCTGATTACCAACCCAGATTTTGGGTCAGGTATGTTGATGACACCTTTGCAATCATCAAGCGATGCGACACCGCTAAATTTTTTACAAAAACATAACTCAATTTATCCGGACATTCAATTCACAGCAGAAGAAGAGTGCAATAACACCCTACCTTTCCTAGATGTAATGGTTCGCCGCCATCCAGATGGTAACCTTTCAACCACTGTTTACCGCAAAACCACTCACACCGATAGAATCCTACACTATCAAAGCAACCATCCCATGTCACACAAAACCAGCTGCATAAGAACACTATTTAAAAGAGTTAACACTCACTGCATCACAGAGATAGCGAAGACCAAGGAGAAAGCATATCTCCACCACATATGCAAGCAAAATGGCTATCCATCCAGCTTTATCCGATGCTGCTGCAAAGATAAGGTACCACGTTCAGACCATAATTCACCAACTACCACAACTTGGGCAACAATCCCATATATTACCGGAGTTTCTGAGGCAACCGCTAGAATTCTCGCACCATACAACATCAATGTTGCACACAGACCTAATCAAACCTTACGTTCCAAGCTAATGCGCCTTAAAGAACCGTTACCCATAGGCGACTTATCATCCATCATCTACAAAATCAACTGTAATAAATGCCATTGCAACTATGTTGGAGAAACATCTAAACGACTCAAAACCAGAATACACGAACACGTATTGGCAGTAAAAAGACAGGAACAATGCTCCCAAGTCTGGGCCCATATGGCTGAACATGGCCACACCTTTGATTTCAAAGGGGCAAAAGTCATCTCTCAAGACTCCACTAAAGGCGGCCGTTTATTAAAAGAGGCTTGGCTATCTGACCATCACTCAATCAACAGACACATTGACTTACTACCACCTTACCAAACTCTAAAGAGACATTTACAACAACACAGAATACCTAAACGTCTCAATTCAATTAATAAAGACACAAAAACACTACCCCACCCACCTGCCAAACACCATACCAACACAACAGATGAGTTTACTTCAACACAATCTATTCCAGTGGATTTAAATGAGACAGAATTCTAACATAACCATGATAGTTTGCACAACCAACATACCACCACGACATTCCTGCATGTAAAAACACCACTTCTGACTATAACATCCAAGACACAAATCCAACATCACAAAACAACCACATGCGACAAAACAAGCACACACAACACCCAAACAACAGAGTATTAAGACCACAACGAAAACTGACCCTTACAACGAAACCTAACTCACCATATGTGATGCAACAAGAAATTATAGCCCAAATAACACATCCCACAAAATCATTCACAGCTGACAAACATAACAACTGCCTACACATAAACACACCAAGTTACCATGCACAACAAGATGGGCACGCACAGCAACCTCACACTAAAAGAACTTTGAGATCCAAAAGACCAACTCTTATAACAGAGCTGATCTCACGGCGACCGGGTAAGGGGGAAGCAAGGGTGGGCGAGCCACTTACATGTCCCACAAGGACATCTGCTTTCTCTCACCACAGAACCAGTCCCATGGCAACCGCACGTGATGGAACGAGACGACGTTCCTGGCTGCACGCCGCACGAAGAATCTACCATCTGGCGCACGACTGCACGCGGCGCGATGAAGCTTACGCGCTGAACAGCTGATAGGCACGAGGCTTATGCGCCGAACAACTGATAGGCGCGACTTTTGAATTTCAACCAGAGATCGGCTTTCACATCGATGCCGAGACCACCGTGACTGTTTGCGAGCAAGCTTGTTGAGCATGCCATATGTACATTCCATGCTTTGACCGTTATAACTGTTATATAAGTGTATGCACAGCCCCCCCCCTTGTTATTCAGCCCTTGCTCTGATGATGTCAACAACTAGTTGACGAAAGCTTAGCAATAAAGAAGCCTTTTTCTTACATCCCGGAGTTCATCATTTTATTTTACTAATTTTGTGTGTGTGTTTAGTGTTTTTTTGATACATCTATATATATATTATATATATATATATAGGGGGCGGGATGTGAATGAGAGTCCAGCTAGACATAGCAACACTAAACCTAGCATGAGAAACAAGGTTATTGTAACCAGAGCTGAGAAGGAATTGGCGGGCTGGAGAACTGGAGAGGAGGCCCGGCGTTTCAAGCTAATTGGGAAATGTGCTTTATGATTGTTAATTGGAGGAGGGAATTGTGCTTTGATACTATGTGCGCAGGGGAGGGGAAATCCCCTATTTTCCTCCCTTTATTTTATAATTCCACTGTCAGCGTCATCAGAGCAGGGCTGGGAATGATCCAGCAGCCACTCTGATCGATCGGGTACGGACGAGGCAGGGAGGAAGGGCACCTATGCACGAGGAATGACTGGGAAAGACGGGATCGACAGGAATGAACAGCAGAAGACAGGAACGACAACTGGATACACCAAGGGGGAAAGGGGGGAGTGGCAATGGAAGGGCACACACAATGCCAGATCAAGATACGCAGCTTACAATGACTACGGGAGGGGGGCGATTGGAAGATAGATCAGCAACATAGTATGGCCGGATACAAGAAAGACAGGCGGGAAAGACAGATATGCCAGGAGAGGGGACACAGCAAGGAAAGGCAGGATTGACAAGAGTGGGAAGGGCAAAGAAAGGAACAGTGGAAGGAAAGAAAACAGCAAGACTGGAATGTGGGCAAGGAGATGTGGGACAACTAAAGCAATTACGGTTAGTTAGGACAGGCGGCCCCATTACACGATCAATGGGCAGAACACTGAGTCAACAGGGTTTATAAGCAAACTCCCCACCCCAAACACTCACTCTGATGACGCTGGCAGTGGACCAGCGAAAGCTAAAGTTATTTTAGGTTTGTAAATAGTTGTTGTTATTGTTATTATTTTAACAATAAACAGCTGTTTTATATTCATCCCAGAGTTCGAGGATTTTATATTACTGTAAAACACAGATCACTGAGACTGAAGAATTTATTTAAAAACTTAGCTTTCGTCAGCTTCTGCTGACATCGTCAAGAGTTCTAGCCAGGATTGAGAATCACATTTTTATAGTCTCTGTAACGCCAATCGTTTGGCTACCGAGCGTGTTACTGGTCTATTCGGCTCCCGCCCTCCAGTAGTTAATTGCTGTTGTTTCCGTCGCGCTCGTTGACAGCTGTTTGAATTTCGGCGCTCTGCTCCTCTCCTCACGCCCCGCCCGTGTGGAGTGTGCATTCTGCAGTGCGCAGTCATCTCGCCGCTTTTCTGACATCCCCATATGCAATGCTGCTATTTCAGCTGGTTGTTCTTTCTTGCTGTCATCGTCCCTGTCCACGTTGGTTCCAAATCCTTTGCTGTCACTCATCAGCGCCGTCTGCCTCCTCTCCATCGTTTGCTGTAACACTGAGTCCGTTGGGGAGGGGTTGCGATCTTCTATTGACCTGTTTGTATCAGTGGGGATCTGTGGCTGTTTCATCCTTGCCGTTTTCTTATTTAAGGAGGTCTGTCGGTATAATATCTGATAGGCTGGTAACAATTCAATATGCCGGTTGATGGAATACTGGTTGTATAGCCATGCCTCTTTTAGCAGACGGCCGCCCTTTGTTGCATCATGAGCAATGACCCTGGCCTCCGTGAAGTTAAACGTGTGGTTATATTCTGCGATGTGAGCCCACACTTGGACCGCTGCTCATGGCGTTTGATGGCCAGTTCATGTTCATGCAGTCTACTTCGAAGGTGCTTTGTGGTCTCACCTACATAATTGCATGCGCAATTATTACAATTAATTTGATAAAACCACTGATGACATCTCTGCCTCACATACTTCTCCCAGAAAGCCTTTCCTCTGCCTCACACATTCTCCAAGAAAGCCTTTCCTCTGCCTCTCACACATTCTCCCAGAAAGCCTTTCCTCTGCCTCTCCCATTGATGAAATATTGCACCAGACTCCGCAACCCGTGCTGCAAAATTTCCAACTTTTGTGAAGACAAAACCGTAGGGTCCTGTGATAAACTATGAGTATATTAAGGGAGGAGAGGGACGGGAAAACAATTAGAATAAGAATAGGGAAAAGAAAGTAAATTTATGGGAAGTGGCCTTGAGTAATATAGACGCAGTTCCTTCTACTGGCTAGTGAAGCAGCACGTTAAACATCTGCCAACTGAAAGCAGAATCAAGAGAGAAGAAACAATTTGTGAGAAGCGAGCTCACTTGCAAAAACCCAATAAAGGGCATACGCCCATGAAATTGCATAGTGAGATCACAGTTCCATTGTGTTGGCATTGGCCCCCAAATGGAAGCTGCAATAAACAAAGTTAAGAAAAAGATTTTCATTCTTCATGTACAAATAGCATTGCTCATATTCAAATGACAGTAACTTCAAAAATCTGGGCTTCATAAATAAAACATCAGGTGCTATTTTTTTTTGTTTTTTTACTAGTCATTTCAAGCTGCCACTTAGAATAGAGCTGGAAGGGACCTTGGAGGTCTTCTAGTCCAGTCCCCTGCTCAAGCAGGAGAACCTATATTTGTGAGGGTTTGGCCCAATAATTTTTTTCCCTTCACTAAATCATTGCACACAAAAACTTTTATAAGGCTTTTCTACTGTGTGATTCATTTTATGTAACATGTGATCGAGTTTTGTAGAAACCCTTTCCACATTCCAAACATTTATATGGCATTTCCTATGTGAATCCTTTTATGGGAAGTAAGATAACCCCTCCGAGTGAAGCTCTTTCCACACTCCAAGCATTTATATGGCTTCTCCCCTGTGTGGATCCAATTATGTTTAGTAAGTTCACTTCTATAAGCAAAGTTCTTTCCACACTCCATGCATTTATATCGCATCTCGCCTGTGTGAATCCAATTATGTTTAGTAAGTCCACTTCTATAAGCAAAGGCCTTCCCACACTCCATGCATTTATGTGGTTTCTCCCCTGTGTGGATACTTTTATGGGAATTAAGATAACTCCTCTCACCAAAGGCCTTCCCACACTCCATGCATTTATGTGGTTTCTCCCCTGTGTGGATCTTTTTATGGATTGTAAGTTTAGTCCTCGTAGCAAAGGCCTTCCCACAGTCCATGCATTTATAAGGCTTCTCCCCTGTGTGGATCTTCTTATGGGAATTAAGATGAGTGCTCTGAGCAAAGGTCTTTCCACACTCCAAGCATTTATATGGCTTCTCTCCTGTGTGGATCCTTTTATGGAGGGTAAGTTGATAATTCGTCCGAAAGGCCTTTCCGCACTGCACACATATAAATGCCTTCGGCCTGGTGTGGATTATTTCATGGAGAATAAGCGAAGATTTTCTTCTGATCCACTTTCTACCTTCCTTGCAACTATGTGGCTTTTCCCCTGTGTGGTTCCTATTGTGATTAGTAAGTTGACTTCTACGACTAAAGGTCTTTCCACACACCATGCAATTATATGAATTCTCCCCTGAGTGGATCCTTTTATGGGAAATAAGAATACGTCTGTGAGCAAAGGTCTTTCCACAGTCCGTGCATTTATATAGCTTCTCCCCCGTGTGGATCTTGCTTTGGTAATTAAGATGACAGCTATGAGGAAAGATCTTTCCACACTCCATGCATTTAAATGGCTTCTCCCCTGTGTGGATCCTTTTATGGGAAATAACACCACCCCTCTGAGCAAAGGTCTTTCCATACTCCAAATATTTATATTGCTTTTTCCCTGTGTAGATCCTTTTATGGATGGTAAATTTACTCCTGTGAGCAAAAGTCTTTCCAAATTTCACAGGCTTCTGTCCTGTGTGGATCATTTTATGGATAGTAAGTTGACTGCTTGTTCTGAAGCTTTTTCCACATTCCACACATTCATAAGGCTTCTCTTCTATATGGATCCCTTTTTGAGATAAAAGGGACCTATCTCCAAGTGGAAGAGTGAAAGTCCCACTGTAATTTTTTCCATTGTGTCTGTTTACATCATCTTTTTTGTTTTGGACTGGAGAGTGTTCATTGATGTGTAATTTAGCTTTGATTAGTTTCACGCTATTTCTAATATATTTCTTTATATTCCCTTGTTGGGCAAAAAAGTCTTGCATTGAAGCATCAATGGAAGATGAGCTTTCCTGATTCCAATTACTTAGCTGGTTTCTTTCAAGTCTTTCTCCTTTTTTCTGAATTGCAAACTTTTGCGTTCCATCTCCAGCACTGATCACTTGGAACAGTTCATAGGAATCTTGATTCTCCTGCCCATTATTACCTTCAAAGGAGAAGAAAAATGAAAAAAACATCAAACTGTAGGAAGTGATCTTAACTTTTGTGAAATTCCAACATATTGCATGTTTGCATGCTTACAATGATATAGGATAGAAATTATAATTATATAATAATTTCTATACTCATAAGCCATAAAAGCTTTGGAAATATCTAGAAAATATCTCTTTCTCTACAATTATCCATATGTATTCAAATTTTATCCAGACTCAGCTCACACTTAAGCAATAATCAGAGGAAACATCCAGGGAGGTAATAAGATATAGCCTGTCAACAACAACAACAACAATAATAATTTATTATAACATATTATAACATTATTAACATTTATTATACTGGGTTAATTTAGCAAAGACCTGTGAGAGCTAAAACTATTTTGAAACAAATCCTCTTTTTTCTATCTAAACTGCCTTCTCTTTACTACTCAGCCGCAGAGAAACAAAATCAGGAGTACTTCTATTAAGTCTCAACATTATGTTTGCAATGGAAAAACATTAACCAAAAGGTGGTGAAACATATGGGCTTGGTTTGTCCAAAATGCCTAACTTGATTCTACTGGTGTAACACACATCTCCTTCCATAAAAAGAGAAATACTCTTATCTCTTTTCCATCTAGGCCAGGGGTCGCCAACCTGTGGGCTGCGCCCCTTCCGTGAACATGTCATCGCGGGCATTCACGGCCCCACTCACGCAAGCATCACTGAGTGTTGTAGGCATTCGAGGCCCCACATGCGCGAGCAAAGTGTGTTCACATGCATGTATGCGTCTACTCCCCCCCCCACAAAGTCATCCCTTCTTTCCCCACTACTTCTGCTCCATGCCGCCAACCCTGAAAGGTTGGGGAATTCTGATCTAGGCCACCATGAACAGGTGGTACTCTGCAGCTGCACAACACTGGGATTGAAGTAGAGGCCCGTGCTTCAACTTCACCCCTAGCACCAAGGCTTCCCCTCAAACGACCAGTGATTATCCCATAGCCCATAGCTCCTCTGGATCTGCTGCACCTTGCTTTACTTTGTCGACAGGCCTGTGTGGACTACCCAAGGCCGCACTGAGTCATATTGCAGAAGGCCTTTGTTTTTGAACTGGCTTCAGAGAATGCTCTTTCATGGATTCTGCAGCCTCCGAGACTGCATGAAAGGTAGTCCTGTTCTCTCATAATTTTTGGAGGCTCCCAAAGGCCACAGGAGAACGTATTTTCTTCGCAGGACTTTCAGCTAGTGTATGAGAGCCCACCTCATTCTTCTTTTGAAAACAGTACACGTCAGGTTTTGGCGAATGATGCCTTGTACCCCCAACTTCGTGGTATGTCCTCTTTCACATGTGTGTGATACATTCACTATCACGGATTGACCCCCTAATCCCAAGGCTTGGGACAGAAATAAAAAGGAAGTCACTAACCCAAGAGCATAAAGAAATGACAGTCGTTCCTAGGATAGATAGGAAAGCACTTTGGTCCCAAAAGTTGAAACCAGTGGGAGTACTCCAGAAAACGGCATGCCAAGCGGCAGGATGACTTTTTTCTCCTGCCAAAAAAGAGCTTATTTTGCCAGCAAAGCTGATTCTTTGGTAGCGCGCTCCCCATGGGAGCAACTAGGAATGACCCAAGACAACCCTCGGATGACCATGTACTTGCCGGGGAAGAGCAATCTGGACAATTGCAATTCTCGGGAAGAGCAAGGCTTCGGCCTCCAATTTTTTCTGTCAGTATGTTTTTTAGGGATGCCACAGTTTTAAATAGCATGTTTTGAACTTTTTCTCCCCCTTTGACTTACATCTTTAACTAAATGTCTAGTTAGAACACTAATTTATTTTATACCATATTGCTGGAATGTGAATGTTTTACCGTTTTCTTACTGCTTTACTTTGAAATTATGTAACACTTTCATTTTTGCTGCATGGAAATCGATGGTGCCAAGACTTTCTGTTTGGTAGTGAAATTGACCACACTCGATTTATATTTACACTGGATTTCTAGTGCATTTTTTTAAATTTTACTACCTTTTAAAAGAAGTTTGCTGTTTTATTTTTCTTTTGTATATACTTTTGGTTTTCTTTTCCCTCTCTTTAAATAGATGGGAATTTTCTCCTTCTATTTACTCTCTATTATGGGAAATATTAATTTTTCTCGCAGCCATTTTTGTTATAGAACATCTATTTCTTTGGTCTTTGAGAATAATTATGAAAGTTTTTGTGAAAGCCTGACTAATAAAAAGATTGAATTAAAAATAGAAACAAAAATAAAGCCAAATCAACTGAATGTCAAAGCCTCCTTGGAATCTTTCAGGGGGGAAAATGCTTCTAAGGCAAATCTTTGCTCCATGTGTCATATGAAATTACAACAGTGGCAGCCTTCGACGTAGAAAAGAAACCAGCACCAGGTGCAGAATCAATCCCCGCACCAAGTCATACCAAAATGAAACAACAATCTCAAAATGTCTACCACATTAAGTACAAACTCCAAAGTTATTTGACTCCATATAGCAGTATAAGAATGTCTTCCTAGACACCGAAGGGATTTTGGATTTCATTTCAACCCAAGTGTGACTACATGGGTCATATCAGCCAGTCATTCTGATTTGTTTTCTCTTAAAATGCTATTATCAGATCAAACTGACTCCATCTCTTTGTCCACAGCCAAGAACCCTAACCTCGTTCCGTCTTGGAGCAGGAGAAGGCCAGATGTTTTCCTTCTCTATCTGAGATGACATCTGGTCTGAGGTGAAGAATGTTTTCCTGAACACCCTATTGGAGAGTAGCAAACTCTTACCCAGAGAGGCCACATTCCTATAATTTTCCAGCATAACTTCCCAATGAAGGGCTTTTTGGTCAGGATCCAGCTGAGACCACTCCTCCTCAGAAAAATACACAGCCACCTCCTCGAAGGACACAAGACCCTCCTGAACAAGGAAAAACAGAAACGACCAAGACAGATTTGCGTGGTTTGTTCCATTGTTCACAAATTCCCAAACCAAAGCTATTTGCTAACTTAAATGGCTGTGCTTGATATAAATCTAAGGTTTATGGGAGATGGGGTAAGACAAAAGAGAGAAAATTCCCTAGGAAGGGCATTCCTCAACCTTTGAAGAACTGGGTTGTTTGGTGTCTAAATATTGCCACAAATCAGTGGATCAGAAATTACTTTGCAAGCCAAAACTGCCTTGATTATGGGCTCCTTCAAAACCATTTTTACAGAGATTTTTCCATCTGGCCACTGTCATTGGATTTTAATATTCTGCATTATCTTCTAATCTGATGAACATATTTTTAATCAATGGTTACAAACAAGACTTTTTAAAAATGGTAATGTCACAGTGTGACCATTTAGTTATTTTTGATTACCCTTGTATAATTCCAGGTCAAAGGATAATAAAAAGCATGGGTCTGTTTAGCAGTTGCTGCCACTGTGATGCATTTATTCCTTCATTCAGAAACATGAAAATAACACAGCCCAAACAAGAGGGGGGGAGGTTGGTGAATAGATTGCTCTGTACACCATCTTGACTTCCTGAAGGCAAGAGAGAATACAAATCTCGCTTACGTCCCCCACTTACTTCATTTGGAGGTTCAACCACTGTTTCGGCTCCACCATAAAGACCAGAAAACTCCATTCTATGTTTCCCTGTGAGGAAGACATTCATAATTAATAACAAAATAGAAGGACGTATTCTACAGAAGAGAAGACATAGACAAGGTAAGATAGCTGGGATTTCTCTGGGGAATCAAAGGACCTTCGATTACCTTTCAAGGTGTCCTGGTTTGAGTCTTCCTGAGATACCTTCTTGAACAAGAGATCCTCAGAGAGATTTGATGGATTCCTCCTTCCTTCAGGATCTCTGATCTCCACAGTGAAGGACTTGAAATAGGAGGAAGGAGAAAAGAAGCATAATTCATGAACATCACACCTCCATGTAGTCGTAATAAAGCCAGAGAATTCTGGCAGGGAGGTTGCGAAGAAGTCACCCCCGTCCCTTCAAAGCCCTTCTAGACTCCTGAGAAGAAAGTCTCTCACCTCCAACTTGACCTGCTCCTTCTGCTCCTCCGCCTGGCTCAGAAGGAAGCCTTCCACCAGAGCCACCGCCTGGGAGCTGGTCTCTGCTCCACACTCCCTCACACAGCTCTCCAACTCTGGGGGCAGGATAGCCAGGAGCTGCTCCAGAACAACCAGATCAAGCATCTGGGTTTTGGTGTGCTTTTCTGGTCTCAGCCATCGCCTACAAGTGTCATGGAGTTGGCTGCAAAGTCTTCGGGGACCCTCAGCCTCCTGGTATTGGAGGCTCCTGAAGTTCCAGGGCTGAAGTTCTGAATGGATGATGGTTTCCTCCTCCAGGAGGTTTTTCTGACCAGTTCTTGCCCAGAGCCTCCCACAGTTCCCAGGCTGAACAGCTGAAGGGCCATTTCCAGTTCCCTCATTTACTAAAGGCTGTGTCTCCATTCCTTCGCTGTTCTGTAGAGCAACTCCAAACGTGTTCAAGGACTCTTGTGGATCTCCAAACACCTTTTCATTCATAGGACGGTTTCTGTTCCTGCAGGACTGACCACAGCAGGTTTTTCTGCCCTCTTTGCCCATGAGAAAAATTTGGCGCGCAAAAACTGCAAATTGCTTCGAGTTTGTGTGATCTGAGCTGCAAAACCAAAAATAAATACCAAGAATTAGAAACTAGAATTTAACCACCTGAAGGGAGGACAAGAAGCAACGGATGGAAACTAACCAAAGAGAGAAGCAACCTAGAACTAAGGAGAAATTTTTTGACAGTTAGAACAATTAATCAGTGGAATAACCTGCCTCCAGAGGCTGTGAATGCACTGAACAATCTTCACCCAACCTATCCGGAGTGCCAACCGAGCGCAAGGCCGGGGTCCCTCCCCTCCCCCGAGCAGGGCCAGGAAAGAGGCAGCTGGAGGGGCCGCTGCCTTACTGCGATCCCTAGCTCTTTTATTGCTGATGATGCTCTGGAGCTCCGCTTCCCCCTGTGAGAGGGCGGCTGGGGAACATGGGACCCGGGACTGGACCCGGAGGAGGGCGGGCCCGGGTCTCCCCTTCCTCCCCCTGCCTTTGCACGGGAAGAGCCCCCGTCCCCACCTAAGGCACGTGTGAATCTTCCCTTCCCCCCCCCGCGAGACGCTCCCGCAGCCTCTTCGCCTCCCGCGCTCAAAGGATTAAGGCGAGCGAGGGCGGTGTCCTAGAGCGGCAAAGCCCAGTGACGTCACTTCCCCCGCAGCCTTCTCTGGAAAGTCAGCCGTAAACTTCGCCCCTCCAGTGGCCCAAAGGGGAAGCGCCTGGCGTTCCCTTTGGCCGAGCGCGCCCCCTGGAGGATTCTGCGTAAATTCACAGGACTGCCCAGCCTAGAGGGCGGGAGAGACTCGGAGAGAAACAAAGAATAAACGGGATTCCCCCCCCCCCAAGGAAAGCCCGGGAGATTGTAGGTGGCTGATTGGAGGCGCTTTGTTCTCCTCGCGTCCCCCTTTTTCCAGAGTTCCCTTTCTCTCCCGCTGGAGGGAAGCCATTCCGGCCCTCACTTCACCCACATCTTCTGAGGGAAGATTTACCTCACACTTCACTTTTTGAAAACTTTTCGGCCTAAGTATTCCTCTTTGCATCTTGTGCGCTGAGCCTGTGTAGCCTTACAAAGGCGAGACTGGCAACGGTTATCATCCATCCATCCATCCATCTTTCTTTTTTTCTTTCTATCTATCTATATCTATCATGCATCTCTATCCATGTATTTGTCTATCATTTATTATCTATCATCTTATCTATCCATGTATTTGTCTATCATTTATTATCTATCATCTTATCTATCCATGTATTTGTCTATCATTACATTTTCAAATGACTTACCTTCAAAAATCTGGGGTTCATAAATAAAACATGTGCCAATTGTTTTTTGTTTTCATTAGTCTTCATCTCTCAGGCTGCGTCTTGTGAAGGTTTGGCCCATTTATTTTACCTTCCCTAGATCATTACACACCAATAGGAAATGCATACATTTAACCAAGAAAGTCTATATGGATTCTCACCCAAATATGTTTATTGAAAAATTACATCATTACTCCTCCTGAAGCTCTTTCCAAGCTACTCATATTTATATAATTTCTGTTCTGTATGGATTCTTTTATAGGAACTATTATGACTGACACTCTTTCACACTCCACACATTTCTACATGTGTATTCTTGCACGGGAAGTAAGATGACTGGTCTGAGTAAAGGTCTTTCCACACTCCGTGATTTTATAAGGCTTTTATACTGTATAGATCTTTTTATGTAACATAAGTGATCTATTTTTGTAGAAACCCTTTCCACATTCCCCACTTTTATAAGGCATCTCCTGTGTGAATCCTTTTATGGGAAGTAAGACAATCACTCCGACTGAAGCTCTTTCCACACTCCATGCATTTATAGGGCTTCTCCCCTGTGTGGATCCTTTTATGGGAAATAAGACCACCGGTCTGAGCAAAGGTCTTTCCACACTCCATGCATTTATATGGCTTCTCCCCTGTGTGAATCCTTTTATGGATTGTAAGATCACAATTTCTCCGAAAGCCCTTTCCGCATTGCACACATATAAACGCCTTCTGGTTTGTGTGGATCATTTCATGGTGTATAAGGGAACATTTTGTTTTGAGCCACTTTCCACACTCCTTGCAACTATATGGCTTTTCACCTGTGTGGATCCTTTTATGAGAAATAAGACTACTGCTATGAGCAAATGTCTTTCCGCACTCCATGCATTTATATGGCTTCTCCCCAGTGTGGATCCTTTTATGGGAGGTAAGATTGTAGCTCTGAGTAAAAGTCTTTCCACAGTCCATGCATCTATATGGTTTCTCCCCTGTATGGATCCTATTATGTTTAGTAAGTTGGCTTCTATGAACAAAGCTCTTTCCACACTCCATGCATTTATAGGGCTTCTCCCCTGTATGGATAAATGAATAGAATAGAATAGAATAGAATAGAATAGAATAGAATAGAATAGAATAGAATAGAATAGAATAGAATAGAATAGAATAGAATAGAATAGAATAGAATAGAATAGAGCAGAGCAGAGCAGAGCAGAGCAGAGCAGAGCAGAGCAGAGCAGAACAATAAAGTTGGAAGGGACTTTGGAGGTCTTCTAGTCGGCGACCCTTGGTCTCCTGGTATTGGAAGCTCCTGAAGTTCCAGGGCTGAACTTTTGAACAGATGATGGTTTCCTCCATCATGCATGGGATCTAGAATTGAACCCGGAGGAGGGCTGGGCATGTGTCTCTCTCTACACGGCCTCCCTTTGCACGGGAAGAGCTGCCACCCTACTGTCACGTCTGCATCTCTCTGCCTGCAGAGCTCCAAGGGTTAAGGAGAGCCAGTGTTGTGCTCTAGAGAGGAAAGGCTCAGGGATGTCACTTCCTTTGCAGCCTCCTCTGGAAAGCATGTTGAAACCTCGTGTCCCTCGTGTTCTCTTCTTATGGCCGAGGGCACACCCAGTGCAATCTATGTGCAATGCAACTGCCCAAGACAGCAGGAAAAAAAAAACCAACAGTAACTGTGAGAGACCTTGGACTCCTAGTGGATGATCACTTAAAGATGAGCCAGCAGTGTGCGGCAGCAGCCAAAAAAGCTAATACAATCTTTGGTTGTATAAACAGAGGCACAGAACCAAAATCACGTGAAGTATTAGTACCGCTTAATAAAGCCTTTTCTATAAATAAAGCCTAAGACCACATCTGGAATACTGCATTCAGTTTTGGTCGCCACATTACAAAAAAGATGTCGAGGCTTTGGAAAAAATGCAAAGAGCAACTAAGATGATTCAAGGTCTGGAGGCTAAAACATATGAAGAACGTTTGCAGGATTTGGATATGGCCAGTCTAGAGAAAAGAAGGACTGGGGGGGACATGATAGCATTATTCAAATATTTGAGAGGTTGTCACAAAGAGGAGGAGGGTCAATTTATTATCCAAAGCACCTGAGGACAGGACAAGAAACAATGGATGGAAATAATCAAGGAGAGAAGCAACCTGGAACTAACGAGACACTTCCTAACAGTGAGGACAACCAACCAATGGAACGGCTTGCTGTCAGAAGTTGTAAGTGCTCCATCGCTGGAGATTTTTAAGAAGACTGGACAGTCACTTGTCTGAAATGGTATAGGGTGTCCTGCTTGAGCAGGGGGTTGGACTAGAAGACCTCCAAGGTCCCTTCCGGCTCTATTCTGATTCTGAACTCAGAAAGGGAGCATTTTCTATGGGGGAAGAAAGGAGGATGTCCTGTTTCATTTTCTTGCTTTTTAATAGAGAAGCTCATCTGAACTGGCTTGAAGGGCTCCTCCTGGAGGTCCCATTTGTGTTCTGGGCTGTTCTCCATGACTCTTCTTCTGGAGGATGGAGATAGACCTTTCCCATGATGCTTTTCCCAAGGTCGCCGCCTGCTGCCTTCCAGCCACAGCAGGACAAATACAATAAATGTTCCATGGATTCATTTCTGCTTCCTTCTGGCCTGAAAAGGTGGCTGGCCATGGGACAAGGTGGAAGCCAGAGCAAAAGTGACATTTTGAATGCTTGATGCTTAAAGACCTTGGAGGTGGAGTTTCAGCCAACCATTGCTGAACCTGAGGCCAAGGCCAGCCAGGGTCTACAGATGGGGATCGGGCAATGGTGGGATTCAGCCAGTTCGCACCAGTTTGGCAGAACCAGTAGCTAATTTTTTGTTGCCCAGGTCCAGAATGGACTTCCGGAAGTGGCATCCACACAAAGAACCAGTTGTTCACATATTTGAATCCCACCACTGGGATCGGGTATAGGTGGGACAAATTGTATTTTAGGGCATTTTCTTAACAATTTTTCCTTTTAAAAAGTCCTTTTTCTTCAACTGATATGCTGATGTCTTTGCTGTAAAGGAAGCCAACATACAAAGAGAGATGCACACATTAATTCTCTGGAAAAATACCAAAAATAGAAATTAGATGTAGGGTGATTGTTACTGGTGATTCTTTTTCTTTCTTTCTTTCTTTTTCTTTCTTTCTTCTCTTTCTTTCTTCTTTCTTTCTTTCTTCCTTCCTTCCTTCTTCCTTCCTTCCTTCCCTCCCTCCCTCCAATTCTGTCCTTCCTTCTTTCCTGAAGGTGCTTTTTCCAAAAGGCAACTGAACTTTGTTTTTTCTTTGAAAAGTTTTCGCTTCTCCTCCAAAAAACTTTTTCAGTTCTAACTTACTGATGGGGAATGGATTCTTTGCAGTCATTTGAATGCTTTGAAGGAGGGCGGCTGGGGAACATGGGACCCGGGATTGGACCCAGAGGAGGGCCGGGCCCGGGTCTCCCCCTCCTCCGCCTCCCTTTAGACGGGAAGAGATCCTCCCCACCTAAGATACGTGTGAATCTCTCCCCGCCCCGCAAGACGCTCCCGCAGCCTCTTCCCCTCCCGCGGAGCTCCAGGGGTTAAGGAGAGCGAGTGCGGCGTCCTAGAGCGGCAGGCATTTGTGACGCCACGCCTCCTCTGAAAAGCCAGCTGTGACGTTTGCCCTCCTGTGGACCAATGGGGAAGCACCTGGTGACCCTGGAGGAGTCTATTCGGAATGTGACAGGATTCCCCCGAAAGGGCGGGAAAGAGGAGCTCATCTGAGGGGAAGAAGGACAGGGATGATGAGCATGAGAGGAGGAGGGAAGGGACTTCTGATTGGTTGTCTGTCAGAGAAAGATGGCAGCGTCTCCTGAGAGAAGAAAATTTTTCCTATAAGGAAAATGGGAGATTTCTGTCGGTTTTTATATATCTTTAGTTCAATATACAACAACTGCCCTTCTCACATCCATGGCTCTGGTTGCCTCAAGAATAATTGGAAAGACCGAGTGGTAGCTTGTGACAAAGGAAATAATGCTGAAGAAAAAGGAATGTCGAAAGAAAACAAACCCCAAAATGCAGAAAAAGCTCAAACTGGTGGATGTTCCAAAAAATTTACCTCACAACTGTGTTCATAATTAAAGACTTTTCAGAATAAACAATGCCTGGAAGTTCTTTGAAGTGTTCCATTAGTTGGAACTATGACATCAGTGTCGGCACAGGATGGATGGATGCCAAGATCTGAGTTTCTCTTACTTGCACATAGCTTTTCCGGCTATTCTCCTCCCCTATTTTGCAGTCATCAATCACATCTTCCAATTAGCCTGAAGGGCAAAGATTCGTTCCTTGTCCCGTGCTTTCCTATCTTTCTCCTCCCCTCCCATCATCTGAAATTAACTCTAAAAATACCAGAGTTCTGCATATCTTGTCAAAGCAATAATATCCTATATTAGCAGCGTTAACACTTGAAATATCAACATCAAATGTTTGTTATGTTCAAAAATCAACAAGCACAAAAAATTAAAAAGCATAAAAAGTTACACCCAAGTAATAAAAGATTAAAAAAAATTCTAAGAATGTAAAAAGAATCTAAAGAAGGTTTAGGAGCCTTACAATAGATGTAGGGGAGCCTGGCAAACTTCATCTCTCACAAAATAGTACTCAAGAATGATGAATTACTAGGTGCTCATTTAAACCAGTTTATAGCACAGGTCATCTGACCAGTTTTAAGTGCTGCTGCACAGAACCTGGCAACATTATATGCTTTAGCAGGTTATCTGGAAAACTGCAGGGAGGTGTAGAAATGACCTTTGTGCCTGGGTATTTATGCAATCTTTATTCATTATATTTATATACTGCGAATCTTGCTATACAAAATAACTTTGGCTGGCCTACAATGCAATAAAAATATAAATATATGAACAAATATAAAAATAAATATATATAGAAATAAATCTAGATACTTTAGAGAATAGGTTTACCTCCTCTGTGACAGTGTGCTGCAGTGCAAAATATCTCAGGGAGGGAGAAGAGGGAGTCAAGCTATTCTCCAAAGCACCTGAAGGCAAGACAAGAAGCATTGGATGGAAACTAACCAAAGAGAGAAGCGACCTAGAACTAAGGAGAAACTTCCTGACAGTTAGAACAATTAATCAGTGGAACAACCTGCCTCCAGAAACTGTGAATGCTCCAACACTGGAAGTCTTTAAGAAGAGATTGGACAGCCATTTGTCTGAAATGGTATAGGGTTTCCTGCCTGAGCAGGGGGTTGGACTAGATGACCTCCAAGGTCCCTTCCAATTTTATTATTATTATTATTATTATTAAATGGTGAAATCATAAGGGACTGAAGATTGAATATCCACCTGCAATTCTGCTCGAGTGGAAATATTCGTCAGAGGGAAATCCTAGGAATTCTTCAGTTCTGGGCTAGACACGATTAAGAGGGCAATCAATGCGCTTTATTTTTTATTCATCCTCATTTTTTGCCCTGGAAATTTCCCCCCCCTCCTACTTAGCAAAAATCACAATTAGGATTGTGGAGTCACCTTGTCTGCTTTGGACTGAAAAGAAAATATTCTCACATATTTGTATAGGTCTAGTATTTACAAAGAGTATTACCCAAGTGGACTCTTTCATGAGATTTCAGATTACTATTCCTGTTGAAGCTCTTGCCACACGCCTTGCATTGATATGGCTTCTCTCCTGTGTGGATCTTTTTATGGCAAGTAAGAAGGCTACTCCTTCTAAAGCTCTTTCCACAGTCCATACATTGATACGGCTTCTCCCCTGTATGGATCCTTTTATGAGCAGTAAGATAACTGTTGGTACTAAAATTCTTCCCACATTCCACACATTTATATGGCTTCTCCCCTGTGTGGATTCTTTTATGGGAAGAAAGATGACTGCTCCGAGCAAAGGTCTTTCCGCAGGCCATGCATTTATAGGGTCTTTCTCCCCCGTGATTCCTTTGATGGCTTCTAAGAGAATAATTATCAGGGAAAATCTTTCCACACTCCAAACAGGCATGCGGTTTCTCTTCT
The DNA here is from genome assembly GCA_023970755.1 of Azemiops feae. NCBI lineage: Eukaryota > Metazoa > Chordata > Lepidosauria > Squamata > Viperidae > Azemiops > Azemiops feae. The sequence continues at coordinate 23,738 of JALGBA010001255.1, read as the reverse complement.
GAATGGGTCATTTCATGGGAAATGAGTGATGGGATATAGAAAAGCCCTTTCCATAGTCCATGCACTTATATGGTTTCTCCCCTATGTGGATCCTTTCATGTTCCATAAGGGATGCATTTTCACAGAAGCCCATTCCACATTCTCTGCATTTATATGTCTTCCCTGCTTTGTGGATTCTTTTATGGGAAGTAAGATTACTGCTTTGAGTAAAAGTCTTTCCACACTCCACGCATTTATATGGTTTCTCCCCTGTGTGGATCCTTTTATGGGAGGTAAGATCAGCATTCCTTCTAAAGCCCTTTCCACATTGTACACATTTATATGGCTTCTCCCCTGTATGGATTCTTTTACGGAAAGCAAGATTACCACTTTGAGTAAAAGTCTTTCCACATTCCATGCATTTATAGGGCCTTTCTCCCTTGTGATTTCTCTGGTGACTTCTGAGAGAGCAATTATCACGGAAGGCCTTTTTGTTTTTGTTAGTCTTCATCTGTCAGGCTGCCACGAGGGTTTGGCCCATTTTTATTTTTTTTTACCTTCCCTAGATCATTACACACAAATAGAAAATGCATAGATTTAGCCAAGATTCTCACCCAAATATATGTTTATTGAAAAATTAGGACATTACTCCTCCTGAAACTCTTCCCAAGCTACTCATATATATATAATTTCTGTTCTGTATGGATTCTTTTATAGGAACTATTATGACTGACGCTCTTTCACACTCCACACATTTCTACACCTTCTCCCATGTGGATCCTTCTATGGGAAGCAAGATGACTGGTCTGAGTAAAGATCTTTCCTAACTTGATGCTTTCATAAGGATTTTCTACTGTGTAGTTCTTTTTATGTAAGTGATCTATTCTTGTAGAAACCCTTTCCATATTCCACAATTTTATATGGCAACTGTGTGAATCCTTTTATGGCAAGTAAGACAATCACACAAACTGACGCTCTTTCCACACTCTATGCATTTATAGGGCTTCTCTCGTGTGGATCTTTTTATGGGAAATAAGACCACCGATCTGAGCAAAGGTCTTTCCACATGCTGTGCATTTATATGGCTTCTCCCCTGTGTGGATTCTTTTATGGATGGTAAGATCATAATTCCTCCGAAAGCCCTTTCCACATTGTACACATATAAACGCCTTCTGGTTTGTGTGGATCATTTCATGGCGTGTAAGGGAAGATTTTGTTTTGAGCCACTTTCCACACTCCTTGCAACTATAGGGCTTTTCCCCTGTGTGGATTGTTTTATGAGAAATAAGACTATTGCTCTGAGCAAAGGTCTTTCCACACTCCATGCATTTATATGGCTTCTCCCCTGTGTGGACCCTTTTATGAGAAATAAGACTATTGCTATGAGCAAAGGTCTTTCCACACTCCATGCATCTATATAGCTTCTCCCCTGTGTGGATCCTTTTATGGGAAGTAAGACCACCGGCCTGAGTAAAGGTCTTTCCACACTCCATGCATCTATAGGGTTTCTCCCCTGTGTGGATCCTTTTATGGGAAGTAAGACCACTGGCCTGAGTAAAGGTCTTTCCACACTCCATGCATCTATAGGGTTTCTCCCCTGTGTGGATCCTATTATGTTTAGTAAGTTGACTTCTATGAACAAAGCTCTTTCCACACTCCATGCATTTATAGGGCTTCTCCCCAGTGTGGATCGTGTTATGGGTATTAAGATGAGTGCTCCGAGCAAAGGTCTTTCCACACTCCAAGCATTTATATGGCTTCTCCCCTGTGTGGATCTTTTTATGGCGGGTAAGTTGATAATTCGCCCGAAAGGCCTTTCCACATTGCACACATTTAAATGCCTTTTGCCTTGTGTGGATCATTTCATGGTGTATAAGGGAAGATTTTGTTTTGAACCACTTTCCACACTCCTTGCAACTATATGGCGTTTCTCCTGTGTGGATCCTTTTATGAGAAATAAGATTACTGCTACAAGCAAAAGTCTTTCCACACTCCCTGCATTTAAATGGCTTCTCCCCTGTGTGGATCCTTTTATGGAGTGTAAGATCACAATTTCTCCGAAAGCTCTTTCCGCATTGCATACATATAAACGCCTTCTGGTTTCTGTGGATCATTTCATGGCGTATAAGAGAACATTTTGTTTTGAGCCACTTTCCACACTCCTTGTAACTATATGGCTTTTCTCCTGTGTGGATCGTTTTATGAGAAATAAGACTACTGCTGTGAGCAAAAGTCTTTCCACACCCGGAGCATTTGTATGCCTTCTCCCCTGTGGGGATCCAATTATGTTTAGTAAGTTCACTCCTATAAGCAAAGGCCTTCCCACACTCCATGCATTTATGTGGTTTCTCCCCTGTGTTGATCTTTTTATGGATTGTAAGTTTAGTCCTTGTAGCAAAGGCCTTCCCACAGTCCATGCATTTATAAGGCTTCTCCCCTGTATGGATCTTCTTATGGGAATTAAGATGAGTGCTCCGAGCAAAGGTCTTTCCACACTCCAAGAATTTATATGGCTTCTCTCCTGTGTGGATCCTTTTATGGAGGGTAAGTTGATAATTCGTCCAAAAGGCTTTTCCACATTGCACACATTTAAATGCCTTCTGCCTTGGGTGGATCCTTTCATGGAGAATAGGAGGACATGTTGTTCTGAACCAGTTTCCACACTGCTTGCAACTACATGTCTTTTCCCCTGTGTGGCTTCTGTTATATTTAGTAAGTTGACTTCTATGAGCAAATATCTTTCCACACACTATGCATTTATAGGGCTTCTCTCTTGTATGAATTCTTTTATGGATCGCAAGTTTACTTTTGTGAGCAAAGGAGTTTCCACATTTCATGCATTTATATGGCTTTTGTCCTGTGAGGATCATTTTATGGAAAGTAAGTTGACTGCTTGTTCTGAAGCCTTTTCCACATTCCACACATTCATAAGGCTTCTCTTCTATGTGGATCCCTTTTTGAGATATAAGGGACCTATTTCCAAGAGAAAGAGTGAAAAACCCATTGTAATTTTTTCCATTGTGTCTGTTTACATCATCTTGTTTCTTTTGGATGGGATAGTGTTCATTAACATGTAATTTAGCTTTGATTAGTTTCATTTTCCCCCCAATATATTTCTTTATATTCCCTTGCTTGGCAAGAAAGCCTTGCATTGAAGCATCAATGGAAGATGTGCTTTCCTGATTCCAATTATTTAGCTGGTTTCTTTCGTGTCTTGCTGCTTTCTTTCGAATTGCAGACTTCTGCATTCCATCTCCAGCAATGGTCACTTGAAACAATTCACAGGAATCTTGATTCTGCTGCCCATTATTACCTTCAAAGGAAAAGAGAAATGGTTAGTGAAAAACATCAAATTGTAGGAAGCCATATGAATTTTCTTAAGTTTTGTGAAATTCCAATATATTGCAAATACATGTTATAGAAATTATAATTTCTATATTCGTAAGCCATAAAAGCCTTGGAAATATCTAGTATATATATATATATATATATGTATTCTAGATATATTCTACATCTAGAATATATAAATATCTAGAAAATACCTCTTTCTCTACAATTATCCATATGTATTCAACTCTCATCCAGACTCAGCTCACTCTTAAAACAATAATCAGAGGAAATATCCAGGGAAGTAATAGGAGATAGCCTGTCAACAACAACAACAACAATAATTTTATTGTCACTTTGAATGTACACCAATCGGCATACATCAAAATGAAATTTTGTTGTATACAGCTCTCAAAGTGTCACCACCTCCGATATACACTCCTTGTTCATGGCCAGCTCAAGTTTCAGATCGTCCATTTTAGTCTTTAGGGAGCAAACAATGGCAAACAGATGGAAATGGAGCTCCATGTGGATTAGCCCTCAAATTAGCTTGTATTCCTGCACGACAACCTCGCCTCCTTTCCTTTTTCTGATCCTGTCTCTTCCACATGTGTGAATGCTCCAACACTGGAAGTTTTTAAGAAGAGACTGGACAGCCATTTGTCCGAAATGGTATAGGGTTTCCTGCCTGAGCAGGGGGTTGGACTAGATGACCACCAAGGTCCCTTCCAACTTTATTATTATTATTATTATTATTATTATTATTATTATTATTATTAAATATTAGCTAACTCTTATGGTGAGGAAAAGGAGGGCTACCAAGAGTTAAAAAAAACACAAACATTATTAATTAATTTTATTATTTGATGATTGTGTTAGATTTTAATTTTTTATATATATATAATAAGTTTTATTAGTTTTTTTTTATTTTACATCAAGAGTGCTTGAGAATCACCGTGGGGATAGGGTAATCCATCATCCAAAAAAGAAAACATAATCATACACATATAATTCAACAATTCTTTAAAAGTTCCTTTTCCCTCAATTGCTATAACATAATCAAATTAATACGTTTCTAAATAAAATTCATCAATTGTAAAGAAAATCTATAATATTTCACCTATATCAATCCAAATCCTGTTTTTAAGTTTAACTGAGCAGGGGGTTGGACTAGATGACCACCAAGGTCCCTTCTAACTTTATTATTATTATTATTATTATTATTACATATTCCTTAAAGAGACCTTGCACGCTACCACTGTCTCCAACTCCTCCCAAAGCCTCTCTCCCTTCCTCTGGGCCTGCCGACAGCCTCATCCAGTTCCTTCGCTCCATGAGCCCCAGGACCTCTCCTCCTCGGCCTCCTTTGGAAACAGCCCTGATTTGCAATAGAATCCATCGCTGGGCCAGCAGTCAGATCCCGCTGCTGGCAGAACAATTTCAAACAGCGCCATCGACTTTTAACGGTCTCACCGACAGTTCCAAAACAGCTAGAAACTCGCCGTGCCAGCAAAGATTGTCAGTTGTAAGTTACCTTAGTTCCACCACGTTGCTCAAACACATTAAAACCTTCCTGATCATGTGGCCTATATCCCTTATATCCCTCCCAAAACTTTTCACCTTCGAGAGCCAATGCAGCCGCAGCTGATCCAGGCGCCACCATCTTAGAACTGTACGACAAACGCTACAACAAAGAAATAAAATGTTCGGCGTGGCCGCCCCAGTGCTAGTCAAGGAAAAGAAAGATGGGTCTTTGAGGCTGTGCATGGATTTTAAAGGGTTAAACACTGTCAGTGTAGAAAATATGTAGCCCCTTCCTCTGATGAAAGACACGCTGGCCCACCTGGCTAAGGGAAAAATCTTTACGCAACTGGACTTAAGAGAGGCTTATTACCAGGTGCGAATCAGAGAGTGGGATGAATGGAAGACAGCCTTCAATTGTCCCCTGGGGAGTTTTCAGTTCAAATTAATGCCTTTCAGACTCCAAGAAGCCCCTGCTGTGTTTATGCAACTGATAAACCAGGTGTTGCATGATCACCTTTACAAGGGAGTTTTGGTTTATCTTGACGATATCCTCATCTACACTGAGACCATGGAGGAGCACGTCAAGTTAGTTCGAGAGGTACTTAAGAAACTGTTAAAAGCTAGCCTCTATGCAAAGCTTTCTAAATGCAAGTTTCATCAGATGCGCCTCAATTACTTGGGCTACTGAATGTCTTGTGAAGGACTGGAAATGGACCCTGCCAAAGTCAGAGCGGTGCTAGAGTTGCAGCCTCCGCAGACCCGCAAGCAGCTTCAAAGTTTTTTGGGGTTAGCGAACTTCTATCGATAGTTTATCCCCTCTATTGAGAGAATCACTATGCCAATTACTGTACTGTTAAAGACCGGAAAAGGGGGGAGACCCCACCTGTGTCAGCCTTTACAATGGACTATGGAATGCCAGGCAGCTTTTGAACAATTAAAAAGACTGTTTGCAACAGAACCGGTTCTTAAACACCCCGACACAGAGGAACCATTTGCCATTCAGGCCAATGCAAGTGATGTTGCTGTGGGTGCTGTCCTCCTATAGAGAAATAACAGGGGGGGACCTACAACCTTGTGCCTACACCTCAAGAAAACTTTCAGACACAGAGCGACAATGAGCTGTTTGGGAGAAGGAGGCTTTTGCGGTGAGATAGGCTTTGCTAACTTGGCGCCATTTCCTGGAAGGGAACAAAGTACCTTTTGAAGTATGGACTGATCACAAAAACCTAGAGACACTAAAAACTCCTAGAAAATTGTCCCCTAAGCAAGTAAGGTGGGCACAGTATTTCAACCATTTTAATTTCACCCTCAAATACCTCCCTGGGGGGAAAAACGTCCTGGCAGATGCTTTGTCTAGAACGCCCCAATATAAAAGCCGCCGGGAGGAAATTATTAATTCCATCATTCCTCAACCACAATCAGCCTCTCAAGAAACCATGAGAGGGCAAACACAGAGAAAATCTGACGAGCCCTACAGTCAACAAACTCAAAAACTCAAAGAGGAATTAAAAACAGACCCCTGGTTCAGAGACAATAAACCGCTATTGACTTTTCAAGATGGACTAGCCTGGAAGGGTTCAAAACTATACCTTCTGGCATCCCTCAGAATTCAAGCCCTTCAACGCAGTCATGATGCAAAACCAGCCGGTCATTTTGGCTTTCTAAAAACTTTGCATTTGGTGCAGCGCCCGTTTTGGTGGCCAGGCATGAAAAAAGACATTGAAAGTTATATGAAAAGCTGTGCTACCTGTGCAGCTATGAAAAAGTGCCCTGGAAAACCTCCTGGTCTATTGCAACAAGTGGCTGATCCTTCCCAACCCTGGGAGGAGATAGCCATGGATTTTATTGTGGAATTACCGAGAGCAGGGGAAGCACAGTGATCTGGACCGTCACTGATCTTTTTACAAAGCAAACTCATTTCATCACTTGTTCTGGACTCCCATCTGCCCAAAAGCTAGCCAGGTTACTTTAAAAATACATCTATCAACTCCATGGAGCACCAAAAAGGATTATATTGGATAGGAGGGTTCAGTTTACTGCAAAATTCTGGAGGGAGTTTGTACAACCACTTGGGTCTACCCAGGGGCTTTCATTCATACCGATGTCAAGGCAGACTTCTATGACAAGCAACCTCAAAAGCCCAGGAGGAATTCCTAACCTGTACTTTTGTTTCCTTTAAAGGACTTGCTTTCTTCCTAAGGGGGGGAGGTCCGACTGTCAACATTACAATGTACCTGACTGCAACCATCTTGCTTGTTCTAGGTTGCCACAAGAATGGGAGGGGGTGCAGAGGATTTCTGCTAGTCTAAATATTTCACTGTCCCGTGGGAACCAAGGTAATTTCTGTCGGTTAAGTGGGGGGGGGGTGTGAGCATTTGATTATAAAGCCCGCCAAACTATTCTATTGGGAAACGTAGCTGATTGCATAGCAATGGGGTGGGATGTTTAATTTTGTAATAGTGTTTCTCCTTGAAAGGGATTTCAGACTTGGTTTCACTTTTGACCGTGCCGATACTATGTAACCAATAAACATTTTCTTTGAGGAAATCTCTAGCCTCTGAGTTCTGGTTTGTTTCGTCTCGTCTATCAGAACCTAGACACTAACATTTATTACAGTGGGTTAATTTCAGCAGAGACCTGTGAGAGCTAAAACAATTTTTAGCTTTCTTTTATCCAAACTGCCTTCTCTTTACTATTCATTTGCTCTTGCCAAAATCACATAGCTACACAGAAAAAAAATCAGGGGTACTTCTATTAACTCTCAACACTATGTTTGCAATGGAAAAGCAACATTTAACACAACAGCAGTGAAATATATGGGCTTGCTATGTCCAAAATGCCTAACCTGATATCTTATATCTTCTTCCACTGCTAAAAATCCTTTTCTTTCCACTCAGTTTGACTCCTCTAAAGATGACCGACAAATTCCGGTACTCTAGGAGCCAAGCAATACATACCAAATTACAACTCTATGGCTCTTCATAGCCAACCATCACTTCAATGCGCTACAATCATGTTCTAACTGATCTTAAGACGGGGGGTATTGATTTAGAGCTGCAAGTTGACTACTCAGACCCACTGAGAAAAATCTTCTTGACCCACTCTGCACACCCTCTCCAACCAGCCAGATATCTCAGTCTCACAGCAAATTCGTTGGAACACGTTATGCTCTATTGTCCCCTCTATGCAGGAGCATGCCAGGAGTTAGCGTTTCCATTTAAAATAAATGGAACTAAAACTATTTATCTTATTAAATACTCTGATCACTCTGATTTGTCTTCTCTCAACATGCTATTATCAGATCAATCTGACTCTATCTATTTTCCATGGGCAAGTATCCTAACCCTTTTTCGTCTTGGAGTAGGAGCAGCCCAGATGTTTTCCTTCTCTGAGGAGATGAGGCCTCCTCATCTCTGGTTGGAGATTTTTTAAATAAGAAATAACTGATGGCATCTAACTACAGAATGTCTTTCCCAAACACTCTATTGGAGAGTAGCAAACTCTTACCCAGAGAGGCCACATTCCTGTGATTTTCCAGCATAACTTCCCAATGCAGCACTTTTTGGTCAGGATCCAGCTGAGACCACTCCTCCTCAGAAAAATACACAGCCACCTCCTCAAAGGACACAAGACCCTCCTGAACAAGGAAAAACAAAAAAGACCAAGACAGATTTGCGTGGTTTGTTCCATTGTTCACAAATTCCCAAAGCAAAGGTATTTGCTAACTTAAACGGCTGTGCTTGATATGAACTTAAGGTTTAGGGGAGATGGGAGAAGACAAAACAAAGAAAATTCCCCAGAAAGGGCACTCCTCAGCCTTTCAAGAGCTGGATTGTTTGGTGTCCAAATCCTGGCACAAATCAGAGGATCAGAAATTGCTTTCAAGGCCAATACTGCCTTGATTATGTCCTCCTTCAAAACCATAGAGACTTTTCCATCTGACCACTGTTATTGGATTTTAATAGTCTGCATTATCTTCTAATCTGATGAACCTATTTTTTAATCACTGGTTACAAACAAGGCTTTTTAAAAATGGTAATGTCACAGTGTGACCATTTAGTTATTTTTGATTCGCCTTGTACAATTCCAGGTCAAAGAATAAAAAGCACGGATCTGTTTAGCAGTTGCTGCCACTGTGATGTGATCACTGTATTCTTTCATTCTCATTTCTTGGAAGATTTTTTTCAAAAATTACTTCTTGTAAACTAATAGTAGGAAGAGTACCCAGCAGAATAAGTTAACTAGTGGTCTTTTAAAAAAAAATTCCTAAACAGAATCTGTAGGTAGAAATGACAAACCATTGTGTCCCAACAAGAGTCTTGAGAGAAAACTAACCTGCTGAGAGCAACTTGAACCTGCTATTCTCCTTTCCAGGTTGGTCAGAAATACGAAAATAACACAGCCCAAACAATAGCGGGGGGGGGGGATTGAAAAATAGACTGCTCTGTACACCCACCAGCTTGACTTCCTGAAGGCAAGAGAATACAAATCTAGTAAACATCCCCCACTTACTTCATTTGGAGGTTCAACCACTGTTTCGGCTCCACCATAAAGACCAGAAAACTCCATTCTATGTTTCCCTGTGAGGAAGACATTCATGATTAATAACAAAATAGAAGGACGTATTCTACAGAAGAGAAGACATAGACAAGGTAAGATAGCTGGGATCTCTCTGGGGAATGGAAGGATCTTCGATTACCTTCCATGGTGTCCTGGCTTGAATCTTCCTGAGGTACCCTCTTGAACAACAGATCCTCAGGGAGATTTGATGGATTCCTCCTTCCTTCAGGATCTCCGATCTCCACAGCAAAGGATTTGAAATAGGAGGAAGAAGAAGAATTTATGGACATCACACAACATGAAGAGGATTTTTGTACTCTGAACACAACCTCAAAGCCCCCAATATACACCTCCATGTAGTATGAATGCCAGAGGAGTCTGGAAGGTGAAGAATTCAAACTTTTTATTCCTTTCAAAGCCCTTCTAGACTCCTGAGAAGAAGGTCGCTCACCTGCAACTCAACATGCTCCTTCTGCTCCTTTGCCTGGCTCAGGAGGAAGCCTTCAGCCAGGGCCACCACCTGGGAGCTGGTCTCTGCTCCACACTCCCGTACCCAACTCTCCATCTCTGGGGGTAGAAGGGTCAGGAGCTGCTCCAGAACAACCAGGTCCAGCATCTGGGCTTTGGTGTGCTTTTCTGGTCTAAGCCATTGCCTACAAAACGTATGGAGTCGGCTGCAAAGTCCTCGGGGACCATCAGCCTCCTGGTATTGGATGGTCTTGAAGTTCCAGGACTGAACTTCTGAACGGATGATGGTTTCCTCCTCCAGGATCTTCTGCCCAGTTCTTGCCCAGATCTCCCCACAGTTCCTAGGCTGAATAGTTGAAGGGCCACTTCCAGTTCCCTCATTTACTAAAGGTTGTGTCTCCATTCCTTCTCTGTTCTATAGAGCAACTACAAATGTGTCCAAGGACTCTTGTGGATCTGCAAACACCTTTTAATTCATAGGACCGTTTCCATTGCTGCTGGGCTGATCACTGCAAGCTCTTTTTCCCCAAGAGAAAATGTTGGCTTGCAAAGACTACAAATGGCTGCGAGTTTGTATATCTGAGCTGCAATAAATAAATAAATAAATAAATAAATACCAAGAATTGGAAACTAGAATAGAATAGAGATGGAAAGGACCTTGGAGGTCTTCTAGTCCAGCCCCTCTGCTCAAGCAGGAGAACCTATGCCATCTCAGACAAGTGACTGTCCAGTCTCTTCTTAAAAACCTCCAGTGATGGAGCGCCCACGATTTCTGGAGGCAACTTCTTAAGGCTTAAGATACAGGAGGATCTTGACAGACTTGAACATTGGGCACTATCTAACAAAATGAAATTCAATGGTGAAAAAAGTAAGGTTCTACATTTAGGCAAGAAAAACCAAATGTACAAGTATGGTATAGGTGGTACCTTGCTCAATAGTAGTAACTGTGAGAGGGATCTCGGAGTCCTAGTGGACAATCACTTAAATATGAGCCAGCAGTGTGCTGCAGCTGCCAAAAAAGCCAACACAGTGCTAGGTTGCATTAACAGAGGGATAGAATCAAGATCATGTGAAGTGTTAATACCACTTTACAATGCCTTGGTAAGACCACACTTGGAATACTGCATCCAGTTTTGGTCACCACGATGTAAAAAAGATGTTGAGACTCTAGAAAGATTACAGAGAAGAGCAACAAAGATGATTAGGGGACTGGAGGCTAAAACATACAAGGAACGGTTGCTGGAATTGGGTATGTCTCAGGGGTAGGCAACCTTGGCTCTTTTATGACTCATGGACTTCAACTCCCAGAATTCCTGAGCCAGCATAGTCATAAAAGAGTCAAGGTTGCCTACCCCTGGTCTAGTTTAATGAAGAGAAGGACGAGGGATGACACGATAGCAGTCTTCCAATATCTCAGGGGCTGCCACAAAGAAGAGGAGGGAGTCCAGCTATTCTCCAAAGCGCCTGAAGGCAAGACAAGAAGCAACGGATGGAAACTAATCAAGGAGAGAAGCAACTAAGGAGAAATTTCCTGACAGAACAATTAACCAGTGGAACAACCTGCCTCCAGAAGTTGTGAATGCTCAAACACTGAAAGTTTTTAAGAAGAGACTGGACAGCCATTTGTCTGAAATGGTATAGGGTTTCCTGCCTGAGCAGGGGGTTGGATTAGATGACCTCCAAGGTCCCTTCCAACGTTATTATTATTGTTGTTGTTGTTATTATTATTATTATTATTATTTTCCACTGGTTAATCGTCCTCTGTGTCAGGAAGTTTCTCCTTAATTGCAGGTTGGACCTAGAATTTAGACACTGTACCTCACTCACACAACTTGCTCGGAGCCCAACCGGGTCAGCCGAGCGCAGGGCCGAGGTCCCCTGGGGGAGAGCCGGGAAGGAGGCAGCTGGAGGGGCCGCCGACTTCCTGGGATCCCCGGTTCTGCTGCTGCTCTGGAGCTCCGCTTCCCCCTGCATGGAGAGCGGCTGAGGAACATGGGACCCGGGATAAGACCCAGAGGAAGGCCAGGCACGAGTCTCCCCCTTCCCCGCCTCCCTTTGCACGGGAAAAGCCCCTGTCCCTTACCTAAGACACGTGTGAATCGCTCCTCCGCAAGACGGTCCCGCAGCCTCTTCGCCTCCCGAGCTGAAATTATTAAGGCGAGCGAGTGCGGCGTCCTAGAACGGCAAGCGTTTGTGACGTCACTTCCTTAGCAGGCTCCTCTGGAAAGCCAGCCGTGACCTTCGCCCTCCAGTGGCCCAATAGGAGAAGCGCCTGGCGTTTCCTTTTTGTTAGCCGAGGGCGCCCCCTGGGGGGTGGTTCTGCGTAAATTTACCGGATTCTCCACAAGGGCGGGAAAGACTCCTGACGGAAGCAAAGAATAAATGGGATTTCCACAAGAGCAGCCGGGGAGGTTGTGGGTGGCTGATTGGAGGCGCTTTATTCTTCCCGCCTCCCAAAAGTTCTCCCTGCTTTTCCCTTTCCCAGAATTCCCCCTTTGTTTGGAGGGAAGCCAATCCAGCCCTCCTTTCACCCACATCTTCTGAGGGAAGATTTACCTTACACTCCATTTCCTGGAAACTTTTCTGCTTCAGGATTCGGCTTTGCATCTTGTGGCCTGAGCCTGTGCAGCCTTACAAAGGAAAGACTGGCAAAGGTTATCTTCTATCCATCCATTTAGTTGTGGGGGATTCGTTGTCTAGTTGAAATAAAAATCACAAGCCAAAACTTCCAAGAGAAAACCATGGTAATTTATTTGTACTCCTTTGCAAAGGGGGCGCTCCTTGTATATGCAAGCACACAGTGGACACACCCCAAATCTTCAATATTCATTCTTTATATTCTCCATTGCCATTACAAATTTACCTCCCACCTTTTCTTCATTGGCTTAGTAATCATACTGTAATCAAAGAAGACCAACTAAGATGATCAGGGGCCTGGAGACTAAAACATGAAGAATGGCTACAGGATTTGGGTCTGGCTAGTAGTCTAAGGAGAAGAAGAAATAGGGGAGACATGATAGCGGTGTTCCAGTATTTGAGGGGCTGACACAAGGCAGAGGGGATCAGGTTGTTCAAAGCACCAGAAGGAAGGATGAGAAACAACGGTTGGAAACTGATCAAAGAGAGAAACAACCTGTAATTAAGGAGAAACTTTCTGACAGTGAGGACAATCAACCAGTGGAACAGCTTGCCTCCAGAAATCGTGGGCGCTCCATTACTGGAGAATTTTAAGAAGAGACTAGACATCCACCCGTCTGAGAAAATATAGGTTCTCCTGCTTGAGCAGGGGGCTGGACTAGAAGACCTCCAATGTCCCTTCCAGCTCTGCTCTATTCTATTCTATTCTATTCTATTCTATTCTACTCTACTCTACTCTACTCTACTCTACTCTACTCTACTCTATTCTTATTCTATTCTATTCTATTCTATTCTATTCTATTCTATTCTATTCTATTCTATTCTATTCTATTCTATTCTATTCTATTCTGTCATCACAACCTATCCAAAGCTTCTAAAGTTCAGCTTAGCAGACACCTTCCTAGATAGAATTCTCAAGCTTCAAGCTAGGCTCACAAGATTAAAATATATACAATGTATTTGCTTCACAAGCTAGCACGTCTTCTACAGTTTCTGTAAAAACAATAAGCTCTTTTTCCCACATTTGTCTATCATTCTCTGTGTGTGTGTGTGTATGTGTGTGTGTCCCTAATAATTATAAAAATGTGAATCCCAGGCATATCTGTACAATAGTATAAAATCTTCACCTGCACGTGAAGAACAACTTGCCGGGCAGCGGAGCAGGGCTGAGAATGATCCAGCAGCCACTCTGATCGACCGGGTACGGATGAGGCAGGGGGGAAAGGCATCGCAACGTGCGCGCACATCTATGCGCGAAGAACGATCGGGGAAGACGGGATCGACAGGAATGAACCGCAGAAGACAGGAACGACAAGTGGATACATCGGGGGCTGAAGGGAGGAGTGGCAATGGAAGGGCACATACAATGCCAGATCAAGATACACAGCCCACAATGACTACGGGAGGGGGCGATTGGAAGATAGATCAGTAGCAACATCATATGGCCGGACAAAAGAAAGACGGGTGGGGAAGATGGATATGCCAGAAGAGGGGACACAGCAAGGAAAGGCAGGATTGACAAGAATGGGAAGGGCAAAGAAAGGAACAGTGGAAGGAAAGAAAGTAGCAAGACTGGAATGTGGGCAAGGAGATGCGGGACAACTAAAGCAATTACGGTTAGTTAGGACAGGCGGCCCCATTACACGATCAATGGGCAGAACACTGAGTCAACAGGGTTTGTAAGCAAACTCCCCACCCCAAACACTCACTCTGATGACGCTGGCAGTGGACCAGCGAAAGCTAAGGTTATTTTAGGTTTGTAAATAGTTGTTTTTATTGTTTTTAGGTCTCTGGTTGAAATTCAAAAGTCGCGCCTATCAGCTGTCAGAGACCAGCTTTCACATCGATGCCGAGACCACCGTGACTGTTTGCGAGCAAGCTTGTTATGAGCATGCCATATGTACATTCCATGCTTTGACCGTTATAACTGTTATATAAGTGTATGCACAGCCCCCCCCTTGTTATTCAGTCCTTGCTCTGATGATGTCAACAGCTAGTTGATGAAAGCTTAGCAATAAAGAAGTCTTTTTCTTACATCCCGGAGTTCATCATTTTATTTTACTAATTTTAAATGTCTACACCTGGGATTCCAGTATTTAAATTTATCAAAGATACATATGGACGGGCAGCACTACAACAAGCCAAATATTGGGAGACCTTCTCCAAACGTAAGACCACCAGTTATGAATAACTAGCTTTCATACACAATTGCATCCATAACAACCTTCCGCCAAAATCTTTACGCAAGAAGTCACCAGTTAACTCACCAGAGGGATATGCGGCAGTTTGGCAATTCCAACGTCATATCATGCGTGCCATGATCAACCATCACCACAGATGCATTAATGCCCAAACTGCCAAAATCCAATACCATCGTGAACAATGCCGAACTATTCTCACCCAAGAACACTTTAATATCCTCAACCTCCAGATATACCATAAAACACAAAGAGCACGCCATCGCAAAACTGAGGCACTTCAACGAAACACCAAAAACTTAATAACCTCAAATAACAAAGAAGGTGTTGACAAACTTGTACATAACTTTTCATCAAAGACTGACCAATTTACAAACCTTACTATTACAACGTAATGCCGGTACCAATCTAAAAGATGCTAAACACATTGACTTCACTGCATCCTTTGAGCCAATCATCCACCGCATTGAAGTCAATGAAGACATTAAGAACTCTATCAGACAGTGAGTGTCAGGACTGCTCATCAACCACAGACCCCACCATATCTTACCAAAATCTGAAAACATAGCTTTAGAAGATCTAAGAAAGGATGATTCCATCATCATCCTCCCAGCTGATAAAGGCAGATCCACTGTAGTTTTAGATAAACGTGAGTATAATCACAAAATCCTTGATTTACTCAATGACACAACTTCTTACCGCATCACCAACAAGGATCCCATGACATCCCTCACCAACCGACTCAATAGGACATTGAACAGACTCAAGAGACAAAACAGAATACAAGATGAAGACCACAGAGCCATCCGATCCAGAGATACGGCCATGGCACGTATTTATGGACTCCCCAAAATCCATAAGGTAGGAGTCCCTTTAAGACCCATTGTATCCTTTAAGGGTACACCCACCTTTGGCCTGGCAAAGTGGCTAAAATTCCAACACCTAGTCGATGAATCTATAACCACAGTGAAATCCTCTGAAGATTTTCTAACAAAATTATATTCAGTAAAGGTGAACGATGATGAGATCATGATCTCATTTGACGTATCCTTGTTCACCTCTATCCCCCAGAATCTAGCTATCCTGTTTTTAGAAATTTACTACAAAAAGAAGAACCACGACACTCCAATTCTCCTAACACAGAGGACTACATCCAGTTACTGGGTTTCTGCCTTCAAACTTATTTTACTTTTAAAGATACCACATACGAACAGGTAAAAGGCACACCCATGGGATCACCCATCTCAAGTGTCATTGCTGAAGCTGTTTTACAGGATCTTGAGCGTGTGGCGATGTCTGATTACCAACCCAGATTTTGGGTCAGGTATGTTGATGACACCTTTGCAATCATCAAGCGATGCGACACCGCTAAATTTTTTACAAAAACATAACTCAATTTATCCGGACATTCAATTCACAGCAGAAGAAGAGTGCAATAACACCCTACCTTTCCTAGATGTAATGGTTCGCCGCCATCCAGATGGTAACCTTTCAACCACTGTTTACCGCAAAACCACTCACACCGATAGAATCCTACACTATCAAAGCAACCATCCCATGTCACACAAAACCAGCTGCATAAGAACACTATTTAAAAGAGTTAACACTCACTGCATCACAGAGATAGCGAAGACCAAGGAGAAAGCATATCTCCACCACATATGCAAGCAAAATGGCTATCCATCCAGCTTTATCCGATGCTGCTGCAAAGATAAGGTACCACGTTCAGACCATAATTCACCAACTACCACAACTTGGGCAACAATCCCATATATTACCGGAGTTTCTGAGGCAACCGCTAGAATTCTCGCACCATACAACATCAATGTTGCACACAGACCTAATCAAACCTTACGTTCCAAGCTAATGCGCCTTAAAGAACCGTTACCCATAGGCGACTTATCATCCATCATCTACAAAATCAACTGTAATAAATGCCATTGCAACTATGTTGGAGAAACATCTAAACGACTCAAAACCAGAATACACGAACACGTATTGGCAGTAAAAAGACAGGAACAATGCTCCCAAGTCTGGGC
The DNA here is from genome assembly GCA_023970755.1 of Azemiops feae. Lineage (NCBI taxonomy): Eukaryota > Metazoa > Chordata > Lepidosauria > Squamata > Viperidae > Azemiops > Azemiops feae. Next base: position 7,006 of record JALGBA010001255.1, on the reverse strand, counting down.
CCATATGGCTGAACATGGCCACACCTTTGATTTCAAAGGGGCAAAAGTCATCTCTCAAGACTCCACTAAAGGCGGCCGTTTATTAAAAGAGGCTTGGCTATCTGACCATCACTCAATCAACAGACACATTGACTTACTACCACCTTACCAAACTCTAAAGAGACATTTACAACAACACAGAATACCTAAACGTCTCAATTCAATTAATAAAGACACAAAAACACTACCCCACCCACCTGCCAAACACCATACCAACACAACAGATGAGTTTACTTCAACACAATCTATTCCAGTGGATTTAAATGAGACAGAATTCTAACATAACCATGATAGTTTGCACAACCAACATACCACCACGACATTCCTGCATGTAAAAACACCACTTCTGACTATAACATCCAAGACACAAATCCAACATCACAAAACAACCACATGCGACAAAACAAGCACACACAACACCCAAACAACAGAGTATTAAGACCACAACGAAAACTGACCCTTACAACGAAACCTAACTCACCATATGTGATGCAACAAGAAATTATAGCCCAAATAACACATCCCACAAAATCATTCACAGCTGACAAACATAACAACTGCCTACACATAAACACACCAAGTTACCATGCACAACAAGATGGGCACGCACAGCAACCTCACACTAAAAGAACTTTGAGATCCAAAAGACCAACTCTTATAACAGAGCTGATCTCACGGCGACCGGGTAAGGGGGAAGCAAGGGTGGGCGAGCCACTTACATGTCCCACAAGGACATCTGCTTTCTCTCACCACAGAACCAGTCCCATGGCAACCGCACGTGATGGAACGAGACGACGTTCCTGGCTGCACGCCGCACGAAGAATCTACCATCTGGCGCACGACTGCACGCGGCGCGATGAAGCTTACGCGCTGAACAGCTGATAGGCACGAGGCTTATGCGCCGAACAACTGATAGGCGCGACTTTTGAATTTCAACCAGATCGGCTTTCACATCGATGCCGAGACCACCGTGACTGTTTGCGAGCAAGCTTGTTGAGCATGCCATATGTACATTCCATGCTTTGACCGTTATAACTGTTATATAAGTGTATGCACAGCCCCCCCCCTTGTTATTCAGCCCTTGCTCTGATGATGTCAACAACTAGTTGACGAAAGCTTAGCAATAAAGAAGCCTTTTTCTTACATCCCGGAGTTCATCATTTTATTTTACTAATTTTGTGTGTGTGTTTAGTGTTTTTTTGATACATCTATATATATATTATATATATATATATAGGGGGCGGGATGTGAATGAGAGTCCAGCTAGACATAGCAACACTAAACCTAGCATGAGAAACAAGGTTATTGTAACCAGAGCTGAGAAGGAATTGGCGGGCTGGAGAACTGGAGAGGAGGCCCGGCGTTTCAAGCTAATTGGGAAATGTGCTTTATGATTGTTAATTGGAGGAGGGAATTGTGCTTTGATACTATGTGCGCAGGGGAGGGGAAATCCCCTATTTTCCTCCCTTTATTTTATAATTCCACTGTCAGCGTCATCAGAGCAGGGCTGGGAATGATCCAGCAGCCACTCTGATCGATCGGGTACGGACGAGGCAGGGAGGAAGGGCACCTATGCACGAGGAATGACTGGGAAAGACGGGATCGACAGGAATGAACAGCAGAAGACAGGAACGACAACTGGATACACCAAGGGGGAAAGGGGGGAGTGGCAATGGAAGGGCACACACAATGCCAGATCAAGATACGCAGCTTACAATGACTACGGGAGGGGGGCGATTGGAAGATAGATCAGCAACATAGTATGGCCGGATACAAGAAAGACAGGCGGGGAAGACAGATATGCCAGGAGAGGGGACACAGCAAGGAAAGGCAGGATTGACAAGAGTGGGAAGGGCAAAGAAAGGAACAGTGGAAGGAAAGAAAATAGCAAGACTGGAATGTGGGCAAGGAGATGTGGGACAACTAAAGCAATTACGGTTAGTTAGGACAGGCGGCCCCATTACACGATCAATGGGCAGAACACTGAGTCAACAGGGTTTATAAGCAAACTCCCCACCCCAAACACTCACTCTGATGACGCTGGCAGTGGACCAGCGAAAGCTAAAGTTATTTTAGGTTTGTAAATAGTTGTTCTTATTGTTATTATTTTAACAATAAACAGCTGTTTTATATTCATCCCAGAGTTCGAGGATTTTATATTACTGTAAAACACAGATCACTGAGACTGAAGAATTTATTTAAAAACTTAGCTTTCGTCAGCTTCTGCTGACATCGTCAAGAGTTCTAGCCAGGATTGAGAATCACATTTTTATAGTCTCTGTAACGCCAATCGTTTGGCTACCGAGCGTGTTACTGGTCTATTCGGCTCCCGCCCTCCAGTAGTTAATTGCTGTTGTTTCCGTCGCGCTCGTTGACAGCTGTTTGAATTTCGGCGCTCTGCTCCTCTCCTCACGCCCCGCCCGTGTGGAGTGTGCATTCTGCAGTGCGCAGTCATCTCGCCGCTTTTCTGACATCCCCATATGCAATGCTGCTATTTCAGCTGGTTGTTCTTTCTTGCTGTCATCGTCCCTGTCCACGTTGGTTCCAAATCCTTTGCTGTCACTCATCAGCGCCGTCTGCCTCCTCTCCATCGTTTGCTGTAACACTGAGTCCGTTGGGGAGGGGTTGCGATCTTCTATTGACCTGTTTGTATCAGTGGGGATCTGTGGCTGTTTCATCCTTGCCGTTTTCTTATTTAAGGAGGTCTGTCGGTATAATATCTGATAGGCTGGTAACAATTCAATATGCCGGTTGATGGAATACTGGTTGTATAGCCATGCCTCTTTTAGCAGACGGCCGCCCTTTGTTGCATCATGAGCAATGACCCTGGCCTCCGTGAAGTTAAACGTGTGGTTATATTCTGCGATGTGAGCCCACACTTGGACCGCTGCTCATGGCGTTTGATGGCCAGTTCATGTTCATGCAGTCTACTTCGAAGGTGCTTTGTGGTCTCACCTACATAATTGCATGCGCAATTATTACAATTAATTTGATAAAACCACTGATGACATCTCTGCCTCACATACTTCTCCCAGAAAGCCTTTCCTCTGCCTCACACATTCTCCAAGAAAGCCTTTCCTCTGCCTCTCACACATTCTCCCAGAAAGCCTTTCCTCTGCCTCTCCCATTGATGAAATATTGCACCAGACTCCGCAACCCGTGCTGCAAAATTTCCAACTTTTGTGAAGACAAAACCGTAGGGTCCTGTGATAAACTATGAGTATATTAAGGGAGGAGAGGGACGGGAAAACAATTAGAATAAGAATAGGGAAAAGAAAGTAAATTTATGGGAAGTGGCCTTGAGTAATATAGACGCAGTTCCTTCTACTGGCTAGTGAAGCAGCACGTTAAACATCTGCCAACTGAAAGCAGAATCAAGAGAGAAGAAACAATTTGTGAGAAGCGAGCTCACTTGCAAAAACCCAATAAAGGGCATACGCCCATGAAATTGCATAGTGAGATCACAGTTCCATTGTGTTGGCATTGGCCCCCAAATGGAAGCTGCAATAAACAAAGTTAAGAAAAAGATTTTCATTCTTCATGTACAAATAGCATTGCTCATATTCAAATGACAGTAACTTCAAAAATCTGGGCTTCATAAATAAAACATCAGGTGCTATTTTTTTTTGTTTTTTTACTAGTCATTTCAAGCTGCCACTTAGAATAGAGCTGGAAGGGACCTTGGAGGTCTTCTAGTCCAGTCCCCTGCTCAAGCAGGAGAACCTATATTTGTGAGGGTTTGGCCCAATAATTTTTTTCCCTTCACTAAATCATTGCACACAAAAACTTTTATAAGGCTTTTCTACTGTGTGATTCATTTTATGTAACATGTGATCGAGTTTTGTAGAAACCCTTTCCACATTCCAAACATTTATATGGCATTTCCTATGTGAATCCTTTTATGGGAAGTAAGATAACCCCTCCGAGTGAAGCTCTTTCCACACTCCAAGCATTTATATGGCTTCTCCCCTGTGTGGATCCAATTATGTTTAGTAAGTTCACTTCTATAAGCAAAGTTCTTTCCACACTCCATGCATTTATATCGCATCTCGCCTGTGTGAATCCAATTATGTTTAGTAAGTCCACTTCTATAAGCAAAGGCCTTCCCACACTCCATGCATTTATGTGGTTTCTCCCCTGTGTGGATCCTTTTATGGGAATTAAGATAACTCCTCTCACCAAAGGCCTTCCCACACTCCATGCATTTATGTGGTTTCTCCCCTGTGTGGATCTTTTTATGGATTGTAAGTTTAGTCCTCGTAGCAAAGGCCTTCCCACAGTCCATGCATTTATAAGGCTTCTCCCCTGTGTGGATCTTCTTATGGGAATTAAGATGAGTGCTCTGAGCAAAGGTCTTTCCACACTCCAAGCATTTATATGGCTTCTCTCCTGTGTGGATCCTTTTATGGAGGGTAAGTTGATAATTCGTCCGAAAGGCCTTTCCGCACTGCACACATATAAATGCCTTCGGCCTGGTGTGGATCATTTCATGGAGAATAAGCGAAGATTTTCTTCTGATCCACTTTCTACCTTCCTTGCAACTATGTGGCTTTTCCCCTGTGTGGTTCCTATTGTGATTAGTAAGTTGACTTCTACGACTAAAGGTCTTTCCACACACCATGCAATTATATGAATTCTCCCCTGAGTGGATCCTTTTATGGGAAATAAGAATACGTCTGTGAGCAAAGGTCTTTCCACAGTCCGTGCATTTATATAGCTTCTCCCCCGTGTGGATCTTGCTTTGGTAATTAAGATGACAGCTATGAGGAAAGATCTTTCCACACTCCATGCATTTAAATGGCTTCTCCCCTGTGTGGATCCTTTTATGGGAAATAACACCACCCCTCTGAGCAAAGGTCTTTCCATACTCCAAATATTTATATTGCTTTTTCCCTGTGTAGATCCTTTTATGGATGGTAAATTTACTCCTGTGAGCAAAAGTCTTTCCAAATTTCACAGGCTTTTGTCCTGTGTGGATCATTTTATGGAAAGTAAGTTGACTGCTTGTTCTGAAGCTTTTTCCACATTCCACACATTCATAAGGCTTCTCTTCTATGTGGATCCCTTTTTGAGATAAAAGGGACCTATCTCCAAGAGGAAGAGTAAAAGTCCCACTGTAATTTTTTCCATTGTGTCTGTTTACATCATCTTGTTTGTTTTGGACTGGAGAGTGTTCATTGATGTGTAATTTAGCTTTGATTAGTTTCACGCTATTTCTAATATATTTCTTTATATTCCCTTGTTGGGCAAAAAAGTCTTGCATTGAAGCATCAATGGAAGATGAGCTTTCCTGATTCCAATTACTTAGCTGGTTTCTTTCAAGTCTTTCTCCTTTTTTCTGAATTGCAAACTTCTGCATTCCATCTCCAGCACTGATCAATTGGAACAGTTCATAGGAATCTTGATTCTCCTGCCCATTATTACCTTCAAAGAAGAAAGATGAAAAAACATCAAACTGTAGGAAGTGATCTTTCGTGAAATTCCAACATATTGCACATTTGCATGCTTACAATGATATAGGATAGAAATTATAATTATAATTATATAATAATTTCTATACTCATAAGCCATAAAAGCTTTGGAAATATCTAGAAAATATCTCTTTCTCTACAATTATCTATATGTATTCAAATTTTATCCAGACTCAGCTCACACTTAAGCAATAATCAGAGGAAACATCCAGGGAGGTAATAAGATATAGCCTGTCAACAACAACAACAACAACAATAATTTATTATAACATATTATAACATTATTAACATTTATTATACTGGGTTAATTTCAGCAAAGACCTGTGAGAGCTAAAACTATTTTGAAACAAGTCCTCTTTTTTCTATCTAAACTGCCTTCTCTTTACTACTCAGCCGCAGAGAAACATAATCAGGAGTACTTCTATTAAGTCTCAACATTATGTTTGCAATGGAAAAACATTAACGAAAAGGTGGTGAAACATATGGGCTTGGTTTGTCCAAAATGCCTAACTTGATTCTACTGGTGTAACACACATCTCCTTCCATAAAAAGAGAAATACTCTTATCTCTTTTCCATCTAGGCCAGGGGTCGCCAACCTGTGGGCTGCGCCCCTTCCGTGAACATGTCGCCGAGGGCATTCACGGCCCCACTCATGCATCACTGAGTGTTGTAGGCATTCGAGGCCCCACATGCGCGAGCAAAGTGTGTTCACATGCATGTATGCGTCTACTCCCCCCCCCAAAGTCATCCCTTCTTTCCCCCCCTACTTCTGCTCCATGCCGCTAACCCTGAAAGGTTGGGGAATTCTGATCTAGGCCACCATGAACAGGTGGTACTCTGCAGCTGCACAACACTGGGATTGAAGTAGAGGCCCGTGCTTCAACTTCACCCCTAGCACCAAGGCTTCCCCTCAAACGACCAGTGATTATCCCATAGCCCAGAGCTCCTCTGGATCTGCTGCACCTTGCTTTACTTTGTCGACAGGCCTGTGTGGACTACCCAAGGCCGCACTGAGTCATATTGCAGAAGGCCTTTGTTTTTGAACTGGCTTCAGAGAATGCTCTTTCATGGATTCTGCAGCCTCCGAAAGACTGTATGAAAGGTAGTCCTGTTCTCTCATAATTTTTGGAGGCTCCCAAAGGCCACAGGAGAACGTATTTTCTTCGCAGGACTTTCAGCTAGTGTATGAGAGCCCACCTCATTCTTCTTTTGAAAACAGTACACGTCAGGTTTTGGCGAATGATGCCTTGTACCCCCAACTTCGTGGAATGTCCTCTTTCACATGTGTGAGATACATTCACTATCACGGATTGACCCCTTAATCCCAAGGCTTGGGACAGAAATAAAAAGGAAGTCACTAACCCAAGAGCATAAAGAAATGACAGTCGTTCCTAGGATAGATAGGAAAGCACTTTGGTCCCAAAAGTTGAAACCAGTGGGAGTACTCCAGAAAACGGCATGCCAAGCGGCAGGATGACTTTTTTCTCCTGCCAAA
>JALGBA010001254.1:27500-44034 GCA_023970755.1 Azemiops feae | reverse complement strand
CCCCGACCCCAGCCCCAACCCCGACCCCGACCCCAACCCTGACTTTGACTCCGATCCCGACTCCATCCCCATCCCCAAACCTGACCCCAATCCTAACCCTGAGCCCAACCCCAACCCCGACACCGAAATTGATCCCGACCCCGACCCAGACCCCGACCCAAACCCTGACACTAACCCTGACCCTTACCCTGACACTAACCCTGACCCCGACCCAGACCCTAACCCTGACATTAACCCTGACCCTAACCCCTAAACTGACCCTGACAGCGACACAGACCCTGACCCTGACCTTATCCCCGACCCTAACCCCGACCCTAAACCTGACACAGACCCCGACACTGACGTCGTTCCCGACCCCGACCCCGACACCGATCCCGATCCCGACCCCGACCCCGCCCCTGACCCCAACCACCACCATGACCACGACCCCCGACCCTACCCCGAGTTCGTACCCGACGCCAACCACGACCCTAACCCCGACCCTAACCACGACCTTTTACTTTGTTTTCCTTTTTCCTTTTTCTTCCCTTTTTTCCCCCTTTTTTCCTTTTTTATATTACTTTTCCTTTTTTCTGTTTTTCTGTTTTTCATTTTCTTTTTCCTATTTTCTTTTTTCTTATTAATTTCTTCTTTTTCTTTTTTCCTTTTTCTTTTCCCTTTCTTTTATTTTACCTATTATTCTTCTTCTTTTTTCTTTTTCTTATTCCTTTTTTCTTTTTTCTTTTTTCCTTTTCCCCCCCTTGTTCCTTTTTTGTATTACTTTTCCTTTTTTCTGTTTTTCATTTTCTTTTTCCTATTATCTTTTTTCTTATTAATTTCTTCTTTTTCTTTTTTCCTTTTTCTTTTTTATTTCTTTTTCTTTTTTCTTTTTTCCATTTTTTCTTTTTCTTTTTTCCTTTCTTTTTCTTTTTTCTATTTTCCTTTTTTCTTTTTCTTTTTTCATTTCATTTTCTTTTTCTTTTCCCCCGCTTCTTTTTCCTTTTACCCTCTTTCGTTTCTTTTTCCTTTTTCCTTTTTCCCTTTCCCCTTTTCTTTTTTCTTTTTTCTTTTCTTTTTTCTTTTTTCTTTTTTCTTTTTTCTTTTTTTCTTTTACTTTTTCTTTTTCTTTTATTCTTAATTTCTTCTTTTTCTTTTTCTTTTTCTTTTCTTTTTCTTTTTTCTTTTTCCCTTTTTTCTTTTTTCTTTTTTCTTTTTTCTTTTTCTTTTTCTTTTTCCTTTCTTTTTTTCTTTTTTCTTTTTTCCTTTTTCCTTTATTTTTTCTTCTTTATATTTTCACTTTTTTCTTTTTTTATTATTAATTTCTTCTTTTCTTTTTTTTTCTTTTTTCATTTTCTTTTTCTTTTTCTTTTTTCTTTTTCCCTTTTTCTCTGTTTTGTTTTCATTTTTCCTTCTTTCCTTTTTCTCTTTTTCGCTCTTTCATATTTTTCCTTTCTTTTTTCCTTTTTTCTTTTTTCCTTTTTCCTTTATTTTTTCTTCTTTATATTTTCACTTTTGTCTTTTTTTATTATTAATTTCTTCTTTTCTTTTCTTTTTTTTTCTTTTTTCTTTTCCTTTTTCTTTTTTCTTTTCATTTCCTTTTTTTCTTTCTATTTTTTTTTCTCTTTTTTCCTTTTTCTTTTTCATTTCATTTTCTTTTCTTCTTTTCCTTTTTTTCTTTTTCTTTTTTCCTTTCTTTTTCTCTTTTCTTTTTTCCTTTTTTCTTTTTTTATTATTAATTTCTTCTTTTCTTTTTTTTTCTTATTTCATTTTCTTTTTCTTTTTCTTTTTTCTTTTTTTTCTATTTCTTTTTTCTTTTTCTTTTTCTTTTTTTCTTTTTTCTTTTTCCCTTTTTCCCCGTTTTGTTTTCATTTTTCCTTTTTTCCTTTTTCTCTTTTTCGCTCTTTCATATTTTTCCTTTCTTCTTTTTTTCTTTTTTCTTTTTTCTTTTTTCTTTTTTCTTTTTTCTTTTTTCTTTTCTTTTTCTTTTTTCTTTTTTCTTTATTCTTTTTTCTTTTTTCTTTTTTCTTTTCAATTTCTTTTTTTCTTTCTTTTTTCTTTTTTCTATTTCTTTTTTCCTTTTTGTTTTTCATTTCATTTTCTTTTCCTTATTATTTTCCTTTTTCTCTTTTCCTTTTTTCCTTTCTTTTCCTTTTTTCTATTTTCCTTTTTTTTTATTTTCTTTTTTCCCTGTCTTCTTTTTTCTTTTTCCCTTTTTCGTTTCTTTTTCCTTTTTCCCTTTTCCCTTTTCTTTTTTCTTTTTCTTTTTCTTTTTTCATTTTCTTTTTTCTTTTTATTTTTCATTTCTTTTTTTTTCTTTATTTTTTGGTTTCTTTATATTTTCACTTTTTTCAACCTCAACCCTAACCCCAAAACAAACCCTGACCTTGACCCATCTTCAACCCTGACACCGAACCCGGAACCGGATCCCGACCCGACACCAAACTTAGTTCCGACCCAAACCTCGGACCCCCGACACCAAACCCGAATTCTTCCAAGTCCCACACCCTGACAACACCACCCCGAACCCCACTTGACCCTCGACCCCCAGGACCCTGACCCGACTCTGACTTTGAACCTAACATGCCCCGACACGCGCCACACACCAGCACACTAACCACGACCCACACCCTGACGCCTACCCCAACTCCATTTTTTCTTTTTCTTTTTTATTTCCTTTTCCTTTTTTCCTTTTTCTTTTTTCTTTTTCCTTTTTCTTTTTTCTTTTTTCCATTTTCCTTTTTTCCTTTTTTTTCCTATTATTTTTTCTTTTTTTCTTTTTTCAATTATCCTCCTTTTCTTTTTCTTTTTTCCTTTTTAATTTCTTTTTTTCTTTTTCTTTTTCTTTTTCTTTTTCTTTTTCTTTTTCCTTTTTCTTTTTTCTTTTTTCTTTTTTCTTTTTTCTTTTTCTTTTTTCATTTCCTTTTTTCTTTTTTCTTTTTTCTTTTTTCTTTTTCTTTTTTCTTTTCCCTTTTCCTTTTTTGTTTCATTTTTCCTTTTCCTTTTTTCTCTTTTTCGATCCTTCATATTTTTGCTTCTTCGTTTTTCTTTTTCTTTTTTCTTTTTATTTTTCATTTCATTTTTTTTCTTTATTTTTTGGTTTCTTTATATTTTCACTTTTTTCAACCTCAACCTTAACACCAACCCTAACCCTGACCCTGACCCCGTCTTCGACCCTGAACCCGAATCCGACCCCGACCCCCGATCCTGACCCCAACTTCGTCCCCGACCTCGACCTTGACCCCAACCCCAACTTCGTACCCGTCCCACACCCCGACCCTAAACCCGACCCTGACAACGAACCCCGACCCCAACTTTGACCCTGACCCTGACCCCATCCCCACACCCGCCCCCGGCCCTAACCCTGACGCAGACCCCAACCCCGACCCTGACTTTGACCCCGACCCCGACCCCCACCCCATCCCTATCCCCGACCCCAGCCCCAAACCTATCCCCAAGCCAAACCCTAATTTCGACCCTGACAACGAACCCCAACCCCGACTTTGACCCTGACCCCGACCCCATCCCCAACCCCGACACCGACCCCAACCCTGACTTTGACTCCGATCCCGACTCCATCCCCATCCCCAAACCTGACCCCAATCCTAACCCTGAGCCCAACCCCAACCCCGACAACCGAAATTGATTCCCAACCCGGACCCGACCCAGACCAGACCCAAACCCTGACACTCACCCTGACCTTCCCAGACACTACCTGACCCCGGACCCAGACCCCAAAACCCTGACATTAAAACCTGACCCTAAACCCCTAAAAAACGACCATGACAGCGACACAGGGACCTGACCATGACCTATCCCCGACACTAAACCCCGACCCTAAACCTGACACCAGACCCGACAACTGACGAGATCCGACCCGACACGACACCTCGCTCCCCATCCCGGACCCCGACCCCGACCCGGCCCTGGACCCAACCACGACCATGACCACGACCCCCGACCCTACCCCGAGTTCGTACCCGATGCCAACCACGAACCTAACCCCGACCCTAACCACGACCTTTTACTTTGTTTTCCTTTTTCCTTTTTTTTTCCTTTTTTCCCCCTTTTTTCCTTTTTTATATTACTTTTCCTTTTTTCTGTTTTTCATTTTCTTTTTCCTATTTTCTTTTTTCTTATTAATTTCTTCTTTTTCTTTTTTCCTTTTTCTTTTCCCTTTCTTTTATTTTTCCTATTATTCTTCTTCTTTTTTCTTTTTCTTATTCCTTTTTTCTTTTTTCTTTTTTCCTTTCCCCCCCCTTTTTCCTTTTTTGTATTACTTTTCCTTTTTTTTGTTTTTCATTTTCTTTTTCCTATTATCTTTTTTCTTATTAATTTCTTCTTTTTCTTTTTTCCTTTTTCTTTTTTATTCCTTTTTCTTTTTTCTTTTTTCCATTTTTTCTTTTTCTTTTTTCCTTTCTTTTTCTTTTTTCTATTTTCCTTTTTTCTTTTTCTTTTTTCATTTCATTTTCTTTTTCTTTTTCCCCGCTTCTTTTTCCTTTTACCCTCTTTCGTTTCTTTTTCCTTTTTCCTTTTTCCCTTTCCCCTTTTCTTTTTTCTTTTTTCTTTTTTCTTTTTTCTTTTTTCATTTTCTTTTTTCTTTTTCCCCTTTTCCCTTTTTTGTTTTCATTTTTCCTTTTTCCTTTTTCTCTTTTTCGCTCTTTCATATTTTTGCTTTCTTCTTTTTTCTTTTTCTTTTTTCTTTTTCTTTTTCATATCATTTTTTTTCTTTATTTTTTGGTTTCTTTATATTTTCAATTTTTTCAACCTCAACCTTAACACCAACCCTAACCCTGACCCTGACCCGGTCTTTGACCCTGACCCCGAATCTGACCCCGACCCCCGATCCTGACCCCAACTTCGTCCCCGACCTCGACCCCGACCCCAACCCCAACTTCGTACCCGTCCCACACCCCGACCCTAAACCCGACCCTGACAACGAACCTCGACCCCAACTTTGACCCTGACCCTGACCCCATCCCCAAACCCGAGCCCGGCCCTAACCCTGACCCAGACCCCAACCCCGACCCTGACTTTGACCCCGATCCTGACCCCCACCCCATCCCTATCCCCGACCCCAGCCCCAAACCTAACCCCAATCCCAACCCTAATTTCGACCCTGACAACGAACCCCGACCCCGAATTTGACCCTGACCCCGACCCCATCCCCCATCCCCATCCCCAACCCCGCCCTCCGACCCCGCCCCGAACCCTGACTTTGACTCCGACCCGACTCCATCCCCTCACCAAACCTGACCCCAATCCGAACCCTTGAGCCCAACCCCACCGCCCGACAAACCGAAATTGTCCCGCCCCCGACCCCGCCCCAGACCCCGCCCACACCCTGACACTAACCCTGACCCTTACCTGACACTAACCCTGACCCCGACCCAGACCCAAACCCTACATTAACCTGACCCTAACCCCAAAACTGACCCTGAACAGCGACAGCAGACCCTGACCCTGCCCTATTCCCCTGACCCTAAACCTTACCAGACCCCGACACTGAGCGCGATCCACGACCCCGCCAGACCGACACCGATCCCCAGCCCGACCCCGACCACCAGCCCCTGACCCCCAACCACCAACCATAATCACGACCCCCGACCCTACCCCGAGTTCGTACCCGACGCCAACCACGAACCTAACCCCGACCCTAACCACGACCTTTTACTTTGTTTTCCTTTTTCCTTTTTTTTTCCTTTTTCCCCCCTTTTTTCCTTTTTTATATTACTTTTCCTTTTTTCTGTTTTTCATTTTCTTTTTCCTATTTTCTTTTTTCTTATTAATTTCTTCTTTTTCTTTTTTCCTTTTTCTTTTCCCTTTCTTTTATTTTTCCTATTATTCTTCTTCTTTTTTCTTTTTCTTATTCCTTTTTTCTTTTTTCTTTTTTCCTTTCCCCCCCCTTTTTCCTTTTTTGTATTACTTTTCCTTTTTTTTGTTTTTCATTTTCTTTTTCCTATTATCTTTTTTCTTATTAATTTCTTCTTTTTCTTTTTTCCTTTTTCTTTTTTATTCCTTTTTCTTTTTTCTTTTTTCCATTTTTTCTTTTTCTTTTTTCCTTTCTTTTTCTTTTTTCTATTTTCCTTTTTTCTTTTTCTTTTTTCATTTCATTTTCTTTTTCTTTTTCCCCGCTTCTTTTTCCTTTTACCCTCTTTCGTTTCTTTTTCCTTTTTCCTTTTTCCCTTTCCCCTTTTCTTTTTTCTTTTTTCCTTTTTTCTTTATTTTTTCTTCTTTATATTTTCACTTTTTTCTTTTTTATTAATTTCTTCTTTTTCTTTTTTTTCTTTTTTCTTTTTTCATTTGCTTTTTCTTTTTCTTTTTCTTTTCCTTTTCTTTTTTTTTCTTTTTTCCACTATTTTTTCTTTCCTTTTTCTTTTTTCCTATTATTATATTTCTTTTTTCTTTTTTCCTTTCTTTTTCTCTTTTCTCTTTTCCTTTTTTCTTTTTTTATTATTAATTTCTTCTTTCTCTTTTTTTTCTTTTTTCCTTTTTCTTTTTTCCTTTTTCTTTTCTCCATTTTCCTTTTTTTCCTATTATTTTTTTCTTTTTTCGATTATCCTCCTTTCCTTTTTTTTTCCCCTTTTAATTTACCTTTCCTTTTTCCTTTTTTTCTTTTCATTTCCTTTTTCCTTTTCCTTTTTTTCGTATTAAATTCTTTTTTTTCTTTTTCTTTTTTTCTTTTTCTTTCCTTTCCCATTTCCTTTTCTTCTTCTTTTCCCCCGCTTCTTTTTTCTTTTACCCTTTTTCGTTTCTTTTTCCTTTTTTCTTTTTCCCTTTTCCCTTTTCTTTTTTCTTTTTTCCCCCCCTATTTTTTCTTTCCTTTTTCTTTTTTCCTATTATATTTCTTTTTTCTTTTTTCTTTTTTCTTTTTTCTTTTTTCTTTTTTCTTTTTTCTTTTTTCTGTTTTTTTCTTTATTTTTTCTTTTTTCATTTGCTTTTTTCATTTCATTTGCTTTTTCTTTTTTTTCTATTTCTTTTTTCTTTTTCTTTTTCTTTTTTTTCTTTTTTCTTTTTCCCTTTTTCCCTGTTTTGTTTTTATTTTTCCTTTTTTCCTTTTTCTCTTTTTCGCTCTTTCATATTTTTCCTTCTTTTTTTTTCCCTTTTTTCTTTTTTCTTTTTTCTTTTTTCTTTTTTTTCTTTTTCTTTTTCTTTTTCTTTTATTCTTAATTTCTTCTTTTTCTTTTTCTTTTCTTTTTCTTTTTTCTTTTTCCCTTTTTTCTTTTTCTTTTTCCTTTCTTTTTTTCTTTTTTCTTTTTTCCTTTTTCCTTTATTTTTTCTTCTTTATATTTTCACTTTTTTCTTTTTTTATTATTAATTTCTTCTTTTCTTTTTTTTTCTTTTTTCATTTTCATTTTCTTTTTCTTTTTCTTTTTTCTTTTTCCCTTTTTCCTTTATTTTTTCTTCTTTATATTTTCACTTTTGTCTTTTTTTATTATTAATTTATTCTTTTCATTTTTTTCTTTTTTCTTTTTTCTTTTCATTTCCTTTTTTTCTTTCTGTTTTTTTTTCTATTTCTTTTTTCCTTTTTCTTTTTCATTTCATTTTCTTTTCTTATTTTCCTTTTTTTCTTTTTCTTTTTTCCTTTCTTTTTCTCTTTTCTCTTTTCCTTTTTTCTTTTTTTATTATTAATTTCTTCTTTTCTTTTCTTTTTCATTTTCTTTTTCATTTTTCTTTTTTTTCTATTTCTTTTTTCTTTTTCTTTTTCTTTTTTTTCTTTTTTCTTTTCCCCTTTTTCCCTGTTTTGTTTTCATTTTTCCTTTTTTCCTTTTTCTCTTTTACGCTCTTTCATATTTTTCCTTCTTTTTTTCTTTTTTCTTTTTTCTTTTTTCTTTTTTCTTTTTTCTTTTTTCTTTTTTCTTTTTTCTTTTTCCTTATCTTTTATTCTTAATTTCTTCTTTTTCTTTTTCTTTTCTTTTTCTTTTTCTTTTTTCTTTTTCCCTTTTTCTCTATTTTGTTTTCATTTTTCCTTCTTTCCTTTTTCTCTTTTTTGCTCTTTCATATTTTTCCTTTCTTTTTTCTTTTTTCTTTTTTTTTCTTTATTTTTTCTTTTTTATATTTTCACTCTTTTCTTTTTTTATTATTAATTATTTCTTTTTCTTTTTTTCTTTTTTCTTTTTTCATTTGCTTTTTTCATTTCATTTTCTTTTTCTTTTCCCCCGCTTCTTTTTTCTTTTACCCTTTTTCGTTTCTTTTTGCTTTTTTCTTATTCCCTTTCCCGTTTTCTTTTTTCTTCTTTTTTCTTTTTTCTTTTTTCTTTTTTCTTTTTTCTTTTTCCCTTTTTCTTTTTCTTTTTTCTTTTTTCTTTTTTCTTTTTCCCTTTTTCTTTTTTCTTTTTTCTTTTTTCTTTTTTCTTTTTTCTTTTCCTTTTTCTCTTTTTTGCTCTTTCATATTTTTCCTTTCTTTTTTCTTTTTTCTTTTTTTTCTTTATTTTTTCTTTTTTTCTTTTTCTTTTTCTTATTACTTTTTTATTTTTTCTATTTTCCTTTTTCCCCTTTTTTCCTTTTTTGTATTACTTTTCCTTTTTTCTGTTTTTCATTTTCTTTTTCCTATTTTTTTTCTTAGTTTCTTCTTTTTCTTTTTCCTTTATTTTTATTTTTTCTGTTTTCCTTTTTTCTTTTTCTTTTTTCCTTTCTTTTTCTTCCCCCCTTCTTTTTTCTTTTACCCTTTCTCATTTCTTTTTCCTTTTTTCTTTTTCCCTTTCCCTTTTTCTTATTTTTCTTTTTTTCCCTATTTTTCTTTCCTTTTTCTTTTTTCCTATTATCATTTTTCTTTTTTCTTTTTCTTTTTTCTTTTTTCATTTTCTTTCTTTTTACTTTTTCTCTTTCATTTCATTTTTTTCTTTATTTTTTGTTTTCTTTATATTTTTACTTTTTTCTTATTAATTTCTTTTTCTTTTTTTTCCTTTTTCTTTTCTCCTTTTTCCTTTTTCTTTCTTTCTCTTTTTTCTTTTTTTTTCTTTTCTCCATTTTCCTTTTTTTTCCTATTATTTTTTTCTTTTTTTCGATTATCCTCCTTTACTTTTTCTTTTTCCCTTTTTAATTTACCTTTCCTTTTTCCTTTTTCTCTTTTTTGCTCTTTCATATTTTTCCTTTCTTCTTTTTTTCTTTTTTCTTTTTTCCTTTTTTCTTTATTTTTTCTTCTTTATATTTTCACTTTTATCTTTTTTTATTATTAATTTCTTCTTTTTCTTTTTTTTCTTTTTTCATTTGCTTTTTCTTTTTCTTTTTCTTTTCCTTTTCTTTTTTCTTTTTCTTTTTTCCTATTATTATATTTCTTTTTTCTTTTTCTTTTTCTTTTTCTTTTTTCATTTTCTTTTTCTTTTTTCTTTCCATTTCCTTTTTTTCTTTCTATTTTTTTTTCTATTTCTTTTTTCCTTTTTCTTTTTCATTTCATTTTCTTTTCTTATTTTCCTTTTTTTCTTTTTCTTTTTTCCTTTCTTTTTCTCTTTTCTCTTTTCCTTTTTTCTTTTTTTATTATTAATTTCTTCTTTTTCTTTTTCTTTTTTTTCTTTTTTCTTTTTCCCTTTTCTGTTTTGTTTTTATTTTTCCTTCTTTCCTTTTTCTCTTTTTTGCTCTTTCATATTTTTCCTTTCTTCTTTTTTCTTTTTTCTTTTTTCCTTTTTTCCTTTTTTCTTCTCTTTATATTTTCACTTTTTTCTTTTTTATTATTAATTTCTTCTTTTTCTACTTTTTCTTTTTTCATTTGCTTTTTCTTTTTCTTTTCTTTTTTCTTTTTTCTTTTTTTCGTATTATATTTCTTTTTTCTTTTTTCTTTTTCTTTTTCCCTTTTTAATTTACCTTTCCTTTTTCCTTTTTCCTTTTCTTTTTCTTTTCCTTTTTTTCTTATTAATTTCTTTCTTTTTCTTTTTTCTTTTTTCTTTTTCCCTTTTTCCCTGTTTTGTTTTCATTTTTCATTTTTCCACTTTTTTCAACCTCAACCCTAACTCCGACCCCATCCCCAACCACGACCACGACCACGACCCCCGACCCTACCCCGACTTCGTACCCGACGCCAACCCTGACCCTAACCCCGACCATAACCCGGACTTTTTTCTTTGTTTTCCTTTTTCCTTTTTCCTTTTTCTTTTCCCTTTTTCCCTTTTTTCTTTTTCTTTTTTCCTTTTCTTTTTTCTTTTTCTTTTTCTTTTTCCTTTTTCCTTTTTTCTATTTTCCTTTTTTCCCATTTATTCCTTTTTTGTATTACTTTTCCTTTTTTCTGTTTTCATTTTCTTTTTCCTATTTTCTTTTTTCTTATTAATTTATTCTTTTTCTTTTTTCCTTTTTCTTTTTCTTTTCTTTTTCTTTTTTCTATTTTCCTTTTTCGTTTCTTTTTCCTTTTTCCTTTTTCCTTTTTCCCTTTTCCCTTTTCTTTTTCTTTTTTCTTTTTCTTTTTCATTTCATTTTTTTTCTATATTTTTTGGTTTCTTTATATTTTCACTTTTTTCAACCTCAACCCTAACCCCAAACCTAACCCTGACCCGAACCCGATCCCCGACCCCAACTTCGTCCCCGACCCCAACCCCGACTTCATCCCCGTCCCACACCCCGACAACAAACCCCGACCACAACTTTGACCCTGACCCTGACCCCATCCCCAACCCCGACCCTGGCCCTAACCCTGACCCAGACCCCGACCCCGACTACGACCCCCGACCCTACCCCGACTTCATACCCGACGCCAACCACAACCCTAACCCCGACCCTAACCCCGACCTTTTTCTTTGTTCTCCTTTTTTCTTTTTTCTTTTTTCTTTTTCCTTTTTTCCCTTTTTCCCTTTTTTCTTTTTCTTTTTTCCTTCTTTTTTCTTCTTTTTCTTTTTCTTTTTCTTATTCATTTTTTCTTTTTTCTATTTTCCTTTTTTTTTCCTTTTTTCCTTTTTTGTATTACTTTTCCTTTTTTCTGTTTTTCAATTTCTATTTTCCTTTTTTCTTTTTCTTTTTTCATTTTCTTTTTCTTTTTTCTTTTTCTTTTTCATTTCATTTTTTTCTTTATTTTTTGTTTTCTTTATATTTTCACTTTTTTCTTTTTTTTCTTATTAATTTCTTTTTTCCTTTTTCCTTTTTTCCTTTTTCCTTTTTTTTCCTATTATTTTTTTCTTTTTTCGATTATCCTCATTTTCTTTTTCTTTCCCCCTTTTTAATTTACCTTTCCTTTTTTCTTTTTTTCTTTTCTTTTTCTTTTTCCTTTTTTTCTCTTTTTCACTCTTTCATGTTTTTCCTTTCTTCTTGTTTCTTTTTCCTTTTTTCCTTTTTTCTTAATTTTTTCTCCTCTTTATATTTTCACTTTTTTCTTTTTTTATTATTAATTTCTTCTTTTTCTTTTTATTCCTTTTTCCTTTTCCTTTTTCTTTTCTTTTTTCCTTTTTTCTTTTTTCCATTTTCCTTTTTTTTTCCTATTATTTTTTTCTTTTTTCTTTTTTCGATTATCCTCATTTTCTTTTTCTTTTTTCCTTTTTAATTTATCTTTCCTTTTTTCTTTTCTTTTTCTTTTTACTTTTTTCTTTTTTTCTCTTTTTCGCTCTTTCATGTTTTTCCTTTTTTCCTTTTTTCTATTTTCCTTTTTCTTTTTTCTTTTTTCATTTCATTTTCTTTTTTCCCTTTTCTTTTTTCTTTTCTTTTTTTTTCATTTTCTTTTTTCTTTTTTCTTTTCATTTTTTTTCTTTATATTTTCTTTATATAACCTCAACCCTAACCCCAAACCTAACCCTGACCCCATCTTCGACCCTGACACCGAAACAGGAACCGGATCCCCGACCCCAACCCCAACTTCATCCCAGACCCCAACCTCGACCCCGACCCCAACCCCGACTTCTTCCCCGTCCCACACCCCGACAACAAACCCCGACCCTAACTTTGACCCTGACCCAGACCCCGACCCTGACTTTGACCACGACCCCGACCCCAACATCGATCCACACCCCAACACTAACCACGACCCACACCTTGACACCTACCCCAACTTCATTTTTTCTTTTTCTTTTTTTTCTTTCATTTTTTTTCTTTATTTTATGTTTTCTTTATATTTTTAGTTTTTCCTTTTTTCTTATTAATTTCTTTTTTCTTTTTTCCTTTTTCCTTTTTCCTTTTTCTTTTTCTTTTTTCTTTTCTTTTTCTTTTTTCTTTTTCCCTTTTTCGTTTCTTTTTCCTTTTTCCCTTTTCCCTTTTCCCTTTTCCCTTTTCCCTTTTCTTTTTTCTTTTTTCATTTTCTTTTTCCTTTTTTCTTTTTTCTTTTTTCTTTTTATTTTTCATTTCATTTTTTTTCTTTATTTTTTGGTTTCTTTATATTTTCACTTTTTTCAACCTCAACCCTAACCCCAAACCTAACCCTGACACTGACCCCATCTTCGACCCTGACACCGAACCCGAACCCGATCCCCGATCCCGACCCCAACTTCGTCCCCGACCCCAACCCCGACTTCGTCCCCGTCCCACACCCCGACAACAAACCCTGACCCCAACTTTGACCCTGACCATGACCCTGACCCCATCCCCAACCCCGACCCTGGCCCTAACCCTGACCCAGACCCCGACTACGACCCCCGACCCTACCCCGACTTCGTACCCGACGCCAACCACGACCCTAACCCCGACCCTAACCCCGACTTTTTTCTATGTTTCCCTTTTTCCTTTTTTCTTTTTCCTTTTTTCCCTTTTTCCCTTTTTTCTTTTTCTTTTTCCTTTCTTTTTCTTTCTTTCGTTTCTCCTTTTTCTTTTTCTTTTTGCCTTTTTCTTTTTTCTTTCTTTTTCCTTTTTCTTTTTCCTTTTCCTTTTTTCCTTTTTTCTTTTTTCCATTTTCCTTTTTTTCCTATTATTTTTTCCTATTTTCTTTTTTCGATTATCCTCCTTTTGTTTTTCTTTTTTTTCCTTTTTAATTTACCTTTCCTTTTTTCTTTTTTTCTTTTATTTTTCTTTTTCCCTTTTTCCCTTTTTCCCTGTTTTGTTTTCCTTTTTCCTTTTTTCCTTTTTCTCTTTTTTGCTCTTTCATATTTTTCCTTTCTTCTTTTTTCTTTTTTCTTTTTTCCTTTTTCCTTTAGTTTTTCTTCTCTTTATATTTTCACTTTTTTCTTTTTTTATTATTAATTTCTTCTTTTTCTTTTTTTCCTTTTTCCTTTTCCTTTTTCCTTTTCCTTTTTCTTTTTCTTTTTCTTTTTTCTTTTCAGTTTCTTTTTTTCTTTCTTTTTTTCTTTTTTCTATTTCTTTTTTCCTTTTTTTTTTCATTTCATTTTCTTTTTTCCCTGTCTTCTTTTTTCTTTTTCCCTTTTTCCCTTTTTCCCTTTTTCCCTTTTCCCTTTTCTTTTTTCTTTTTCTTTTTCTTTTACTTTTTTCATTTTCTTCTTTCTTTTTTCTTTTTCTTTTTCATTTCATTTTTTTCTTTATTTTTTGGTTTCTTTATATTTTCACTTTTTTCAACCTCAACCTTAACACCAACCCTAACCCTGACCCTGACCCCGTCTTCGACCCTGATCCCGAATCCGACCCCGACCCCCGACCCTGACCCCAACTTCGTCCCCGACCTCGACCCCGACCCCAACCCCAACTTCGTACCCATCCCACACCCCGACCCTAAACCTGACCCCAACGAACCCCGACCCCAACTTTGACCCAGACCCCGAACAAACCCTGACACTAACCCTGACCCTTACGCTGACAGTAACCCTGACCCCGACCCAGACCCAAACCCTGACATTAACCGTGACCCTAACCCTTAAACTGACCCCGACCCCGACACAGACCCTGACCCTGACCCTATCCCCGACCCTAACCCCGACCCTAAACCGAACACAGACCCTGACACTGACTTCGATCCCGACCCGGACCCCGACCCCGATCCCGATCCCGACCCCGCCCCTGACCCCAACCACGACCATGACCACGACCCCCGACCCTACCCCAACTTCGTACCCGACGCCAACCCCGACCCTAACCCCGACCCTAACCCCGACCTTTTACTTTGTTTTCCTTTTTTCTTTTTTCTTTTTCCTTTCCCCCCCTTTTTTCCTTTTTTGTATTACTTTTCCTTTTTTCTGTTTTTCATTTTCTTTTTCCTATTTTCTTTTTTCTTATTAATTTCTTCTTTTTCTTTTTTCCTTTTTCTTTTCCCTTTCTTTTATTTTTCCTATTCTTCATCTTCTTTTTTCTTTTTTCTATTTTCCTTTTTTCCTTTTCTTTTTTCTTCTTTTTCTTTTTCTTATTCCTTTTTTATTTTTTATTTTTTCCTTTCCCCCCCCTTTTTCCTTTTTTGTATTACTTTTCCTTTTTTCTGTTTTTCATTTTCTTTTTCCTATTATCTTTTTTCTTATTAATTTCTTTTTCTTTTTTCTTTTTTCCTTTTTCTTTTTCATTTCTTTTTCTTTTTTCTTTTTTCCATTTTTTCTTTTTCTTTTTTCCTCTTTTTCTTTTTTCTATTTTCCTTTTTTCTTTTTCTTTTTTCATTTCATTTTCTTTTTCTTTCCCCCCGCTTCTTTTTCCTTTTACCCTCTTTCGTTTCTTTTTCCTTTTTCCTTTTTCCCTTTCCCCTTTTCTTTTTTCTTTTTTGTGTTCATTTTTCCTTTTTTCCTTTTTCTCTTTTTCGCTCTTTCATATTTTTCCTTTCTTCTTTTTTCTTTTTTCTTTTTTCCTTTTTTCTTTATTTTTTCTTCTTTATATTTTCACTTTTTTCTTTTTTTATTATTAATATCTTCTTTTTCTTTTTCTTTTTTTTTCTTTTTTCATTTGCTTTTTCTTTTTCTTTTTCTTTTTCTTTTTCTTTTCCTTTCCTTTTTTCTTTTTCTTTTTTCCACTATTTTTTCTTTCCTTTTTCTTTTTTCCTATTATTATATTTCTTTTTTCTTTTTCTTTTTTCATTTTCTTTTTCTTTTTTCTTTTCTTTCCCTTTTTTCCTTTTTCTTTTTTCCTTTCTTTTTCTCTTTTCTCTTTTCCTTTTTTCTTTTTTTATTATTAATTTCTTCTTTCTCTTTTTTCTTTTTTTTCATTTCATTTTCTTTTTCTTTTCCCCCGCTTCTTTTTTCTTTTACCCTTTTTCGTTTCTTTTTGCTTTTTTCTTCTTCCCTTTCCCGTTTTCTTTTTACTTTTTTCTTTTTTCTTTTTCTTTTTTCATTTTCTTTTTCTTTTTTCATTTTCTTTTTCTTTTTTCTTTTTCATTTCATTATTTTCTTATTAATATCTTCTTTTTCTTTTTCTTTCCTTTTTCTTTTTTCCTTTTTCTTTTTTCCATTTTCCTTTTTTCCTATTATTTTTTTCTTTTTTTGATTATCCTCCTTTTCTTTTTCTTTTTTCCTTTTTATTTTTCCTTTCCTTTTTCCTTTTTTTCTTTTCTTTTTCTTTTTCCTTTTTCCTTTTTTTCGTATTAATTTCTTCTTTTTCTTTTTCTTTTTTCCTATTATTATATTTCTTTTTTCTTTTTTCTTTTTTCTTTTTTCTTTTTTCTTTTTTCTTTTTTCTTTTTCTTTTTCTTTTTCTTTTTTCCTTTTCCTTTTTCCTTTTTTTCCTTTTTCCTTTTTCCTTTTTATTTTTCTTTTTTCTTTTCAGTTTCTTTTTTTCTTTCTTTTTTTCTTTTTTCTATTTCTTTTTTCCTTTTTGTTTTTCATTTCATTTTCTTTTCCTTATTATTTTCCTTTTTTTCTTTTCCTTTTTTCCTTTCTTTTCCTTTTTTCTATTTTCCTTTTTTTTTTCCATTTCATTTTCTTTTTTCCCTGTCTTCTTTTTTCTTTTTCCCTTTTTCGTTTCTTTTTCCTTTTTCCCTTTTCCCTTTTCTTTTTTCTTTTCCCTTATCTTTTTTCTTTTTCTTTTTCCTTTTTCCTTTTTCTTTTTTCTTTTTTCTTTTTTCTTTTTTCTTTTTTCTTTTTTCTTTTTTCATTTTCTTTTTTCTTTTTCTTTATTTTTTGGTTTCTTTATATTTTCACTTTTTTAAACCTCAACCTTAACACCAACCCTAACCCTGACCCTGACCCTGTCTTTGACCCTGACCCCGAATCTGACCCCGACCCCCGATCCTGACCCCAACTTCGTCCCCGACCTCGACCCCGACCCCAACCCCAACTTCGTACCCGTCCCACACCCCGACCCTAAACCCGACCCTGACAACGAACCTCGACCCCAACTTTGACCCTGACCCTGACCCCATCCCCAAACCCGAGCCCGGCCCTAACCCTGACCCAGACCCCAACCCCGACCCTGACTTTGACCCCGATCCTGACCCCCACCCCATCCCTATCCCCGACCCCAGCCCCAAACCTAACCCAATCCCAACCCTAATTTCGACCCTGACAACGAACCCCGACCCCGACTTTGACCCTGACCCCGACCCCATCCCCATCCCCAACCCCGACCCCGACCCCGACCCCGACCCTGACTTTGACTCCGATCCCGACTCCATCCCCATCCCCAAACCTGACCCCAATCCTAACCCTGAGCCCAACCCCAACCCCGACACCGAAATTGATCCCAACCCCGACCCCGACCCAGACCCCGACCCAAACCCTGACACTAACCCTGACCCTTACCCTGACACTAACCCTGACCCCGACCCAGACCCAAACCCTGACATTAACCCTGAC
>JALGBA010001254.1:17500-22500 GCA_023970755.1 Azemiops feae | reverse complement strand
ATTATTTCTTTTTTCCTATTATTATATTTCTTTTTTTTCTTTTTTCTTTTTTCTTTTTTTCCCTTTATTTTTTCTTTTTTACATTTTCACTTTTTTCTTTTTTTCTTATTATTTCTTTTTCTTTTTTTCTTTTTTCATTTGCTTTTTTCATTTCATTTTTTTTTCTTTTCCCCCCGCATCTTTTTTCTTTTATCCTTTTTCATTTCTTTTTGCTTTTTTCTTATTCCCTTTCCCGTTTTCTTTTTTCTTCTTTTTCCGTCCATTTTTTTTTCTTTTTTCTGTTTTCTTTTTCTCTTTTTCTTTTTTCTTTTTCATTTTCTTTTTTCATTTTCTTTTTCCCCTTTTCTTTTTTCTTTTTTTTTCTTTATTTTTTCTTTTTTATATTTTCACTTTTTTCTTTTTTTCTTTTTCTTTTTTCTTTTTTCTTTTTTCTTTTTCTTTTTTCATTTTCTTTTTCCCCTTTTCTTTTTTCTTTTTTCCCCCCTATTTTTTCTTTCCTTTTTCTTTTTTCCTATTATTATATTTCTTTTTCTTTTTTCTTTTTTTTCTATTTCTTTTTTCTTTTTCTTTCTTTTTCTTTTTTCTTTTTCCCTTTTTCCCTGTTTTGTTTTCCTTTTTCCTTTTTTCCTTTTTCTCTTTTTCACTCTTTCATATTTTTCCTTTCTTCTTTTTTCTTTTTTCTTTTTTCATTTTTTCTTTATTTTTTCTTCTTTATATTTTCACTTTTTTCTTTTTTTATTACTAATTTCTTCTTTTTCTTTTTTTTCTTTTTTCATTTGCTTTTTCTTTTCTCTTTTCCTTTTTTCTTTTTTTATTCTTAATTTCTTCTTTTTCTTTTTCTTTTCTTTTTCTTTTTTCTTTTTCCCTTTTTCTCTATTTTGTTTTCATTTTTCTTTCCTTTTTCTCTTTTTTGCTCTTTCATATTTTCACTTTTTTCAACCTCAACCCTAACCCCAAACCCAACCCTGACCCTGACCCCATCTTCAACCCTGACACCGAACCCGAACCGGATCCCCGACCCCGACCCCAACTTCGTTCCCGACCCCAACCCCGAATTCTTCCACGTCCCACACCCTGACAACAAACCCCGACCCCAACTTTGACCCTGACCCAGACCCCGACCCCGACTCTCTTTGGCCCCTACCCTGACCCCGACATCGATCTACACCCCGACACTAACCACGACCCACACCCTGACGCCTACCCCAACTCCATTTTTTCTTTTTCTTTTTTATTTCCTTTTTCTTTTTTCCTTTTTCTTTTTTCTTTTTCCTTTTTCTTTTTTCTTTTTTCTTTTTTCCATTTTCCTTTTTTCCTATTATTTTTCCTTTTTTTCTTTTTTCAATTATCCTCCTTTTCTTTTTCTTTTTTCCTTTTTAATTTCTTTTTTCCTTTTTCTTTTTTCTTTTTTCTTTTTTCCATTTTCCTTTTTTTTCCTATTATTTTTTCTTTTTTTCTTTTTTCAATTATCCTCCTTTTCTTTTTCTTTTTTCCTTTTTAATTTCTTTTTTTCTTTTTCTTTTTCTTTTTCTTTTTCTTTTTCTTTTTCTTTTTCCTTTTTCTTTTTTCTTTTTTCTTTTTTCTTTTTTCTTTTTTCTTTTTTCTTTTTCTTTTTTCATTTTCTTTTTTCTTTTTTCTTTTTTCTTTTTTCTTTTTTCTTTTTTCTTTTTTCTTTTTCTTTTTCTTTTTCTTTTTCTTTTATTCTTAATTTCTTCTTTTTCTTTTTCTTTTCTTTTTCTTTTTTCTTTTTCCCTTTTTCTCTATTTTGTTTTCATTTTTCTTTCCTTTTTCTCTTTTTTGCTCTTTCATATTTTTCCTTTCTTTTTTCTTTTTTCTTTTTTTTTCTTTATTTTTTCTTTTTTATATTTTCACTTTTTTCTTTTTTTATTATTAATTATTTCTTTTTTCCTATTATTATATTTCTTTTTTCTTTTTTTTCTTTTTTCTTTTTTCTTTTTTTTTCTTTATTTTTTCTTTTTTACATTTTCACTTTTTTCTTTTTTTCTTATTATTTCTTTTTCTTTTTTTCTTTTTTCATTTGCTTTTTTCATTTCATTTTTTTTTCTTTTCCCCCCGCATCTTTTTTCTTTTACCCTTTTTCATTTCTTTTTGCTTTTTTCTTATTCCCTTTCCCGTTTTCTTTTTTCTTCTTTTTCCGTCCATTTTTTTTTCTTTTTTCTGTTTTCTTTTTCTCTTTTTCTTTTTTCTTTTTCATTTTCTTTTTTCATTTTCTTTTTCCCCTTTTCTTTTTTTCTTTTTTTTTTTCTTTATTTTTATTTTTTATATATTTCCTTTTTTCTTTTTTTCTTTTTCTTTTTTCTTTTTTTCCGTTTTTTTTTCTTTTTCTTTTTCTTTTTTCATTTTCTTTTTCCCCCTTTTCTTTTTGGTTTTCCACCCTATTTTTTTTTTTCTGTCCTTTTTCTTTTTCCTCTTTTTATATTCCTTTTTCTTTTTTTTCTTTTTTTTCTATTTCTTTTTTCTTTTTCTTTTTTTTTCTTTTTTCTTTTTCCCTTTTTCCCTGTTTTGTTTTCCTTTTTCCTTTTTTCCTTTTTCTCTTTTTCACTCTTTCATATTTTTCCTTTCTTCTTTTTTCTTTTTTCTTTTTTCATTTTTTCTTTATTTTTTCTTCTTTATATTTTCACTTTTTTCTTTTTTTATTACTAATTTCTTCTTTTTCTTTTTTTTCTTTTTTCATTTGCTTTTTATTTCTCTTTTCCTTTTTTCTTTTTTTATTATTAATTTCTTCTTTCTTTTTTTTTTTCCTTTTTTTTCCTTTTTCTTTTCTCCATTTTCCTTTTTTCCCTATTATTTTTTTCTTTTTTCGATTATCCTCCTTTTTTTTCCCCTGTTTTGTTTTCATTTTTCCTTTTTCTCTTTTTCTTCTTTATATTTTCACTTTTTTCTTTTTTTATTATTAATTTCTTCTTTTCTTTTTTTTTTCTTTTTTCATTTTCTTTTTCTTTTTCTTTTTTCTTTTTTTTCTATTTCTTTTTTCTTTTTCTTTTTTTTTCTTTTTTCTTTTTCTTGTCTTTTTTTTTTTCTTTTTTTCTTTTTTCCCTTTTTTCCCTGTTTTGTTTCCTTTTTCCTTTTTTTAATTTTTCCTTTTTTCTTTTTTCTCTTTTTCGCTCTTTCATATTTTTCCTTTCTTCTTTTTTTCTTTTTTCTTTTTTCCTTTTTTCTTTATTTTTTCTTCTCTTTATCTTTTCACTTTTTTCTTTTTTTATTATTAATTTCTTCTTTTTCTTTTTTTTCTTTTTTCATTTGCTTTTTCTTTTTTCTTTTCCTTTTTTCTTTTTTTATTATTAATTTCTTCTTTCTTTTTTTTTTTCCTTTTTTTTTCCTTTTTCTTTTCTCCATTTTCCTTTTTTCCCTATTATTTTTTTCTTTTTTTGATTATCCTTCTTTTTTTCCCCGTTTTGTTTTCATTTTTCCTTTTTCTCTTTTTCTTCTTTATATTTTCACTTTTTTCTTTTTTTATTATTAATTTCTTCTTTTCTTTTTTTTTCTTTTTTCATTTTCTTTTTCTTTTTCTTTTTTCTTTTTTTTCTATTTCTTTTTTCTTTTTTTTTCTTTTTTCTTTTTCCCTTTTTCCCTGTTTTGTTTTCCTTTTTCCTTTTTTCCTTTTTTTCTTTTTCACTCTTTTATATTTTTCCTTTCTTCTTTTTTCTTTTTTCTTTTTTCCTTTTTTCTTTATTTTTTCTTCTTTATATTTTCACTTTTTTCTTTTTTTATTACTAATTTCTTCTTTTTCTTTTTTTTTCTTTTTTCATTTGCTTTTTCTTTTCTCTTTTCCTTTTTTCTTTTTTTATTATTAATTTCTTCTTTCTCTTTTTTTTCTTTTTTCCTTTTTTTTTCCTTTTTCTTTTCTCCATTTTCCTTTTTTCCCTATTATTTTTTTCTTTTTTCGATTATCCTCCTTTTTTTTTTCTTTTTTCCTTTTTAATTTACCTTTCCTTTTTCCTTTTTTTCTTTTCATTTCCTTTTTCCTTTTCCTTTTTTTCGTATTAAATTCTTTTTTTTCTTTTTCTTTTTTTCTTTTTGTTTCCTTTCCCATTTCATTTTCTTCTTCTTTTCCCCCGCTTCTGTTTTCTTTTACCCTTTTTCGTTTCTTTTTCCTTTTTTCTTTTTCCCTCTCCCCTTTTCTTTTTTCTTTTTTTCCCCCTATTTTTTCTTTCCTTTTTGTTTTTTCCTATTATTATATTATTATATTTCTTTTTTCTTTTTTCTTTTTTCTTTTTTCTTTTTTCTTTTTTCTTTTTTCTTTTTTCTTTTTTCTTTTTTCTTTTTTCTTTTTTCTTTTTTTTCCTTTATTTTTTCTTTTTTATATTTTCACTCTTTTCTTTTTTTATTATTAATTATTTCTTTTTCTTTGTTCTTTTTTCTTTTTCTTTTTTCATTTTCTTTTTCTTTTTTCTTTCCATTTCCTTTTTTTCTTTCTCTTTCTTTTTCTCTTTCTTTTTTCCTTTTTCTTTTTCATTTCCTTTTCTTTTCTTCTTTTCCTTTTTCCTTTTTCTTTTTTCCTTTCTTTTTCTCTTTTCTCTTTTCCTTTTTTCTTTTTTTATTATTAATTTCTTCTTTGTCTTTTTTTCTTTTTTCCTTTTCCTTTTCTCCATTTTCCTTTTTTTCCTATTATTTTTTTCTTTTTTCGATTATCCTCCTTTTCTTTTTTTTTCCCTTTTTAATTTACCTTTCCTTTTTCCTTTTTTTCTTTTCATTTCCTTTTTCCTTTTCCTTTTTTTCGTATTAAATTCTTTTTTTTCTTTTTCTTTTTTTCTTTTTCTTTCCTTTCCCATTTCATTTTCTTCTTCTTTTTTCTTTTACCGTTTTTCGTTTCTTTTTCCTTTTTTCTTTTTCCCTTTCCCCTTTTCTTTTTTCTTTTTTTACCCCCTATTTTTTCTTTCCTTTTTCTTTTTTCCTATTATATTTCTTTTTTCTTTTTTTCTTTTTCCTTTTTCCTTTTTTCTTTTTTCTTTTTTCTTTTTTCTTTTTTCTTTTTTCTT
>JALGBA010001254.1:0-12500 GCA_023970755.1 Azemiops feae | reverse complement strand
CCAACCCTAACCCTGACCCTGACCCCGTCTTCGACCCTGAACCCGAATCCGACCCCGACCCCCGATCCTGACCCCAACTTCGTCCCCGACCTCGACCTTGACCCCAACCCCAACTTCGTACCCGTCCCACACCCCGACCCTAAACCCGACCCTGACAACGAACCCCGACCCCAACTTTGACCCTAACCCTGACCCCATCCCCAAACCCGACCCCGGCCCTAACCCTGACGCAGACCCCAACCCCGACCCTGACTTTGACCCCGACCCCGACCCCCACCCCATCCCTATCCCCGACCCCAGCCCCAAACCTATCCCCAAGCCAAACCCTAATTTCGACCCTGACAACGAACCCCAACCCCGACTTTGACCCCGACCCCATCCCCAACCCCGACACCGACCCCAACCCTGACTTTGACTCCGATCCCGACTCCATCCCCATCCCCAAACCTGACCCCAATCCTAACCCTGAGCCCAACCCCAACCCCGACACCAAAATTGATCCTGACACCGACCCAGACCCCGACCCAAACCCTGACACTAACCCTGACCCTTACCCTGACACTAACCCTGACCCCGACCCAGACCCAAACCCTGACATTAACCCTGACCCTAACCCCTAAACTGACCCCAACGACACAGACCCTGACACTGACCCTATCCCCGACCCTAACCCCGACCCTAAACCTGACACAGACCCCGACACTGACTTCGATCCCGACCCCGACCCCAATCCCGATCCCGACCCCGACCCCGCCCCTGACGCCAACCACGACCATGACCACGACCCCCGACCCTACCCCGAGTTCGTACCCGATGCCAACCACGAACCTAACCACGACCCTAACCACGACCTTTTACTTTGTTTTCCTTTTTCCTTTTTTTTCCTTTTTCCCCCCTTTTTTCCTTTTTTATATTACTTTTCCTTTTTTCTGTTTTTCATTTTCTTTTTCCTATTTTCTTTTTTCTTATTAATTTCTTCTTTTTCTTTTTTCCTTTTTCTTTTCCCTTTCTTTTATTTTTCCTATTATTCTTCTTCTTTTTTCTTTTTCTTATTCCTTTTTTATTTTTTATTTTTTCCTTTTCCCCCCCTTTTTCCTTTTTTGTATTACTTTTCCTTTTTTCTGTTTTTCATTTTCTTTTTCCTATTATCTTTTTTCTTATTAATTTCTTCTTTTTCTTTTTTCCTTTTTCTTTTTTATTTCTTTTTTTTTCTTTTTTCCATTTTTTCTTTTTCTTTTTTCCTTTTTTCTTTATTTTTTCTTCTTTATATTTTCACTTTTTTCTTTTTTATTATTAATTTCTTCTTTTTCTTTTTTTTCTTTTTTCATTTGCTTTTTCTTTTTCTTTTTCTTTTCCTTTTCTTTTTTTTTCTTTTTTCCACTATTTTTTCTTTCCTTTTTCTTTTTTCCTATTATTATATTTCTTTTTTCTTTTTCTTTTTCTTTTTTCATTTTCTTTTTCTTTTTTCTTTCCATTTCCTTTTTTTCTTTCTATTTTTTTTTCTATTTCTTTTTTCCTTTTTCTTTTTCATTTCATTTTCTTTTCTTATTTTCCTTTTTTTCTTTTTCTTTTTTCCTTTCTTTTTCTCTTTTCTCTTTTCCTTTTTTCTTTTTTTATTATTAATTTCTTCTTTCTCTTTTTTTTCTTTTTTCCTTTTTCTTTTTTCCTTTTTCTTTTCTCCATTTTCCTTTTTTTCCTATTATTTTTTTCTTTTTTCGATTATCCTCCTTTCCTTTTTTTTTCCCCTTTTAATTTACCTTTCCTTTTTCCTTTTTTTCTTTTCATTTCCTTTTTCCTTTTCCTTTTTTTCGTATTAAATTCTTTTTTATCTTTTTCTTTTTTTCTTTTTCTTTCCTTTCCAATTTCATTTTCTTCTTTTCCCCCGCTTCTTTTTTCTTTTACCCTTTTTCGTTTCTTTTTCCTTTTTTCTTTTTCCCTTTTCTTTGTTCTTTTTTCCCCCCTATTTTTTCTTTCCTTTTTCTTTTTTCCTATTATATTTCTTTTTTCTTTTTTCTTTTTTCTTTTTTCTTTTTTCTTTTTTCTTTTTTCTTTTTTC
The DNA here is from genome assembly GCA_023970755.1 of Azemiops feae. NCBI lineage: Eukaryota > Metazoa > Chordata > Lepidosauria > Squamata > Viperidae > Azemiops > Azemiops feae. The sequence continues at coordinate 10,444 of JALGBA010001254.1, read as the reverse complement.
TTTTTTCTTTTTTCTTTTTCTTTTTCTTTTTCTTTTTCCTTTCTTTTTTTCTTTTTTCTTTTTCCCTTTTTCCTTTATATTTTCACTTTTTTCTTTTTTTATTATTAATTTCTTCTTTTCTTTTTTTTTCTTTTTTCATTTTCTTTTTCTTTTTCTTTTTTCTTTTTCCCTTTTTCTCTGTTTTGTTTTCATTTTTCCTTCTTTCCTTTTTCTCTTTTTCGCTCTTTCATATTTTTCCTTTCTTTTTTCCTTTTTTCTTTTTTCCTTTTTCCTTTATTTTTTCTTCTTTATATTTTCACTTTTGTCTTTTTTTATTATTAATTTCTTCTTTTCTTTTTTTTTCTTTTTTCTTCTTTTTCTTTTTTCTTTTCATTTCCTTTTTTTCTTTCTATTTTTTTTTCTCTTTTTTCCTTTTTCTTTTTCATTTCATTTTCTTTTCTTCTTTTCCTTTTTTTCTTTTTCTTTTTTCCTTTCTTTTTCCCTTTCCCCTTTTCTTTTTTCTTTTTTCCCCCCTATTTTTTCTTTCCTTTTTCTTTTTTCCTATTATATTTCTTTTTTCTTTTTTCTTTTTTCTTTTTTCTTTTTTCTTTTTTCTTTTTTCTTTTTTCTTTTTTTTCTTTTTTTTTCTTTTTTCATTTGCTTTTTTCATTTCATTTTCTTTTTCTTTTTTTTCTATTTCTTTTTTCTTTTTCTTTTTCTTTTTCTTTTTTTTCTTTTTTCTTTTTCCCTTTTTCCCTGTTTTGTTTTTATTTTTCCTTTTTTCCTTTTTCTCTTTTTCGCTTTCATATTTTTCCTTCTTTTTTTCTTTTCTTTTTTCTTTTCTTTTTTCTTTTTTCTTTTTTCTTTTTTCTTTTTTCTTTTTTCTTTTTTCTTTTTTCTTTTTTCTTTTTTCTTTTTTCTTTTTTCTTTTTTCTTTTTTCTTTTTCTTTTCCTTTTATTCTTAATTTCTTCTTTTTCTTTTTCTTTTCTTTTTCTTTTTCTTTTCTTTTTCTTTTTTCTTTTTCCCTTTTTTCTTTTTTCTTTTTTCTTTTTTCTTTTTCTTTTTCTTTTTCTTTTTCCTTTCTTTTTTTCTTTTTTCTTTTTTCCTTTTTCCTTTATATTTTCACTTTTTTCTTTTTTTATTATTAATTTCTTCTTTTCTTTTTTTTTCTTTTTTCATTTTCTTTTTCTTTTTCTTTTTCTTTTTTCTTTTTCCCTTTTTCTCTGTTTTGTTTTCATTTTTCCTTCTTTCCTTTTTCTCTTTTTCGCTCTTTCATATTTTTCCTTTCTTTTTTCCTTTTTTCTTTTTTCCTTTTTCCTTTATTTTTTCTTCTTTATATTTTCACTTTTGTCTTTTTTTATTATTAATTTCTTCTTTTCTTTTTTTTTCTTTTTTCTTTTTCTTTTTCTTTTTTCTTTTCATTTCCTTTTTTTCTTTCTATTTTTTTTTCTCTTTTTTCCTTTTTCTTTTTCATTTCATTTTCTTTTCTTATTTTCCTTTTTTTCTTTTTCTTTTTTCCTTTCTTTTTCTCTTTTCTCTTTTCCTTTTTTCTTTTTTTATTATTAATTTCTTCTTTTCTTTTCTTTTTCATTTTCTTTTTCTTTTTTCTTTTTTTTCTATTTCTTTTTTCTTTTTCTTTTTCTTTTTTTTCTTTTTTCTTTTCCTCTTTTTCCCTGTTTTGTTTTCATTTTTCCTTTTTTCCTTTTTCTCTTTTTCACTCCTTCATATTTTTCCTTCTTTTTTTCTTTATTCTTTTTTCTTTTTTCTTTTTTCTTTTCAATTTCTTTTTTTCTTTTTTCTATTTCTTTCTTCCTTTTTGTTTTTCATTTCATTTTCTTTTCCTTATTATTTTCCTTTTTCTCTTTTCCTTTTTTCCTTTCTTTTCCTTTTTTCTATTTTCCTTTTTTTTTTCATTTTCTTTTTTCCCTGTCTTCTTTTTTCTTTTTCCCTTTTTCATTTCTTTTTCCTTTTTCCCTTTTCCCTTTTCTTTTTTCTTTTTCTTTTTCTTTTTTCTTTTTTCATTTTCTTTTTTCTTTTTATTTTTCATTTCATTTTTTTTCTTTATTTTTTGGTTTCTTTATATTTTCACTTTTTTCAACCTCAATCCTAACCCCAAACCCAACCCTGACCCTGACCCCATCTTCAACCCTGACACCGAACCCGAACCGGATCCCCGACCCCGACCCCGACCCCAACTTCGTTCCCGACCCCAACCCCGAATTCTTCCACGTCCCACACCCTGACAACAAACCCCGACCCCAACTTTGACCCTGACCCAGATCCCGACCCCGACTCTCTTTGGCCCCTACCCTGACCCCGACATCGATCCACACCCCGACACTAACCACGACCCACACCCTGACGCCTACCCCAACTCCATTTTTTCTTTTTCTTTTTTATTTCCTTTTTCTTTTTTCCTTTTTCTTTTTTCTTTTTCCTTTTTCTTTTTTCTTTTTCCTTTTTCTTTTTTCTTTTTTCTTTTTTCCATTTTCCTTTTTTTTCCTATTATTTTTTCTTTTTTTCTTTTTTCAATTATCCTCCTTTTCTTTTTCTTTTTTCCTTTTTAATTTCTTTTTTTCTTTTTCTTTTTCTTTTTCTTTTTCTTTTTCTTTTTCTTTTTCCTTTTTCTTTTTTCTTTTTTCTTTTTTCTTTTTTCTTTTTTCTTTTTCTTTTTTCATTTTCTTTTTTCTTTTTTCTTTTTTCTTTTTTCTTTTTTCTTTTTTCTTTTTTCTTTTTTCTTTTTTCTTTTTTCTTTTTTCTTTTTTCTTTTTCTTTTTCTTTTTCTTTTTCTTTTATTCTTAATTTCTTCTTTTTCTTTTTCTTTTCTTTTTCTTTTTTCTTTTTCCCTTTTTCTCTATTTTGTTTTCATTTTTCCTTCTTTCCTTTTTCTCTTTTTTGCTCTTTCATATTTTTCCTTTCTTTTTTCTTTTTTCTTTTTTTTTCTTTATTTTTTCTTTTTTATATTTTCACTTTTTTCTTTTTTTATTATTAATTATTTCTTTTTTCCTATTATTATATTTCGTTTTTCTTTTTTTTTCTTTTTTCTTTTTTCTTTTTTTTTCTTTATTTTTTCTTTTTTACATTTTCACTTTTTTCTTTTTTTATTATTAATTATTTCTTTTTTTCTTTTTTCTTTTTTCATTTTCTTTTTTCATTTCATTTTTTTTTCTTTTCCCCCCACATCTTTTTTCTTTTACCCTTTTTCATTTCTTTTTGCTTTTTTCTTATTCCCTTTCCCGTTTTCTTTTTTCTTCTTTTTCCCTCCATTTTTTTTTCTTTTTTCTGTTTTCTTTTTCCCTTTTTCTTTTTTCTTTTTCTTTTTCTTTTTTCATTTTCTTTTTCCCCTTTTCTTTTTTCTTTTTTTTTCTTTATTTTTTCTTTTTTATATTTTCACTTTTTTCTTTTTTTCTTTTTCTTTTTTCTTTTTTCTTTTTTCTTTTTTCTTTTTCTTTTTTCATTTTCTTTTTCCCCTTTTCTTTTTTCTTTTTCCCCCCCTATTTTTTCTTTCCTTTTTCTTTTTTCCTATTATTATATTTCTTTTTCTTTTTTCTTTTTTTTCTATTTCTTTTTTCTTTTTCTTTCTTTTTCTATTTTCTTTTTCCCTTTTTCCCTGTTTTGTTTTCCTTTTTCCTTTTTTCCTTTTTCTCTTTTTCACTCTTTCATATTTTTCCTTTCTTCTTTTTTCTTTTTTCTTTTTTCCTTTTTTCTTTATTTTTTCTTCTTTATATTTTCACTTTTTTCTTTTTTTATTACTAATTTCTTCTTTTTCTTTTTTTTTCTTTTTTCATTTGCTTTTTCTTTTCTCTTTTCCTTTTTTCTTTTTTTATTATTAATTTCTTCTTTCTTTTTTTTTTTCCTTTTTTTTCCTTTTTCTTTTCTCCATTTTCCTTTTTTCCCTATTATTTTTTTCTTTTTTCGATTATCCTCCTTTTTTTTCCCCTGTTTTGTTTTCATTTTTCATTTTTCTCTTTTTCTTTTTTATATTTTCACTCTTTTCTTTTTTTATTATTAATTATTTCTTTTTCTTTTTTTCTTTTTTTCTTTTTTCCTTTTTTTTTCTTTTTTCTTTTTTCTTTTTTTTTTTTCTTTTTTCTTTTTCTTTTTTTTTCTTTTTTCTTCTTCTTTTTCTTTTTTTTTTCATTTTCCTTTTTTCCTTTTTCTCTTTTTCTTTTTTTTTTTTCCCCCTATTTTTTCTTTCCTTTTTCCTTTTTTCCTATTATTATATTTCTTTTTTCCTTTTTTTTTCTTTTTTCTTTTTTCTTTTTTCTCTTTTTTTCTTTTTTTTTCTTTTTTCTTTTTTCTTTTTTCTTTTTTTCTTTTTTCTTTCTTTTTTTTCTTTCTTTTTTCTTTTTTCTTTTTTCTTTTTTTCTTTTTTCTTTTTTCTTTTTTCCCCCTTTCTTTCCTTTTTCTTTTTCCTATTATTATTTTCTTTTTTCTTTTTTCTTTTTTCTTTTTCTTTTTTCTTTTTTTTCTATTCCTTTTTTCTTTTTCTTTTTCTTTTTTCTTTTTTCTTTTTCCCTTTTTCCCTGTTTTGTTTTCATTTTTCCTTTTTTCTTTTTTCTCTTTTTCTTCTTTATATTTTCACTTTTTTCTTTTTTTATTATTAATTTCTTCTTTTCTTTTTTTTTCTTTTTTCATTTTTTTTCTTTTTCTTTTTTCTTTTTTTTCTATTTCTTTTTTCTTTTTCTTTTTTTTCTTTTTTCTTTTTCCCTTTTTCCTTGTTTTGTTTTCCTTTTTCCTTTTTTCCTTTTTCTCTTTTTCACTCTTTCATATTTTTCCTTTCTTCTTTTTTTCTTTTTTCTTTTTTCCTTTTTTCTTTATTTTTTCTTTATATTTTCACTTTTTCTTTTTTTATTATTAATTTCTTCTTTTTCTTTTTTTCTTTTTTCATTTGCTTTTTCTTTTCTCTTTTCCTTTTTTCTTTTTTATTATTAATTTCTTCTTTTTTAATTTACCTTTCCTTTTTCCTTTTTTTCTTTTCATTTCCTTTTTCCTTTTCCTTTTTTTCGTATTAAATTCTTTTTTTTCTTTTTCTTTTTTTCTTTTTCTTTCCTTTCCCATTTCATTTTCTTCTTCTTTTCCCCCGCTTCTTTTTTCTTTTACCCTTTTTCGTTTCTTTTTCCTTTTTTCTTTTTCCCTTTCCCCTTTTCTTTGTTCTTTTTTTCCCCCTATTTTTTCTTTCCTTTTTCTTTTTTCCTATTATTATATTTCTTTTTTCTTTTTTCTTTTTTTTTCTTTTTTCTTTTTTCTTTTTTCTTTTTTTTTCTTTATTTTTTCTTTTTTATATTTTCACTTTTTTCTTTTTTTATTATTAATTATTTCTTTTTCTTTTTTCTTTTTTCTTTTTTCATTTGCTTTTTTCATTTCATTTTCTTTTTCTTTTCCCCCGCTTCTTTTTTCTTTTACCCTTTTTCGTTTCTTTTTGCTTTTTTCTTTTTCCCTTTACCGTTTTTTTTTCTTTTTTTCCCCCCCATTTTTTCTTTCCTTTTTCTTTTTTCCTATTATTATATTTCTTTTTTCTTTTTTCTTTTTTCATTTGCTTTTTTCATTTCATTTTCTTTTTCTTTTCCCCCGCTTCTTTTTTCTTTTACCCTTTTTTGTTTCTTTTTTCTTTTTTCTTTTTCCCTTTCCCGTTTTCTTTTTTCTTTTTTTCCCCCCAATTTTTCTTTCCTTTTCTTTTTTCCTATTATTATATTTCTTTTTTCTTTTTTCGATTATTCTCATTTTCTTTTTCTTTTTTCCTTTTTAATTTACCTTTCTTTATTCTTTTTTCTTTTTTCTTTTATCTTTTCTTTTTCTATTTTCCTTTTTTCTTTTTCTTCCCCCCTTCTTTTTTCTTTTACCATTTTTCATTTCTTTTTCCTTTTTCCTTTTTCCCTTTCCCCTTTTCTTTTTTCTTTTTCTTTTTTCCCCTATTTTCTCTTTACTTTTTCTTTTTTCCTATTATTATATTTCTTTTTTCTTTTTTCTTTTTTCTTTTTTCTTTTTTCTTTTTTCTTTTTTCTTTTTTCTTTTTCTTTTTCTTTTTCATTTCATTTTCTTTTCTTCTTTTCCTTTTTTTCTTTTTCTTTTTTCCTTTCTTTTTCTCTTTTCTTTTTTCCTTTTTTCTTTTTTTATTATTAATTTCTTCTTTTCTTTTTTTTTCTTATTTCATTTTCTTTTTCTTTTTCTTTTTTCTTTTTTTTCTATTTCTTTTTTCTTTTTCTTTTTCTTTTTTTCTTTTTTCTTTTTCCCTTTTTCCCCGTTTTGTTTTCATTTTTCCTTTTTTCCTTTTTCTCTTTTTCGCTCTTTCATATTTTTCCTTTCTTCTTTTTTTCTTTTTTCTTTTTTCTTTTTTCTTTTTTCTTTTTTCTTTTTTCTTCTTTCTTTTTTTTTTCTTTTTTCTTTTTTCTTTATTCTTTTTTCTTTTTTCTTTTTTCTTTTCAATTTCTTTTTTTCTTTCTTTTTTCTTTTTTCTATTTCTTTTTTCCTTTTTGTTTTTCATTTCATTTTCTTTTCCTTATTATTTTCCTTTTTCTCTTTTCCTTTTTTCCTTTCTTTTCCTTTTTTCTATTTTCCTTTTTTTTTTCATTTTCTTTTTTCCCTGTCTTCTTTTTTCTTTTTCCCTTTTTCGTTTCTTTTTCCTTTTTCCCTTTTCCCTTTTCTTTTTTCTTTTTCTTTTTCTTTTTTCATTTTCTTTTTTCTTTTTATTTTTCATTTCTTTTTTTTTCTTTATTTTTTGGTTTCTTTATATTTTCACTTTTTTCAACCTCAACCCTAACCCCAAACCCAACCCTGACCCTGACCCCATCTTCAACCCTGACACCGAACCCGAACCGGATCCCCGACCCCGACCCCAACTTCGTTCCCGACCCCGACCTCGACCCCGACCCCAACCCCGAATTCCTCCACGTCCCACACCCTGACAACAAACCCCGACCCCAACTTTGACCCTGACCCAGACCCCGACCCCGACTCTGACTTTGACCCCGACCCCGACCCCGACATCGATCCACACCCCGACGCTAACCACGACCCACACCCTGACGCCTACCCCAACTTCATTTTTTCTTTTTCTTTTTTATTTCCATTTCTTTTTTGCTTTTTCTTTTTTCTTTTTCCTTTTTCTTTTTTCTTTTTTCTTTTTTCCATTTTCCTTTTTTTTCCTATTATTTTTTTCTTTTTTTCTTTTTTCGATTATCCTCCTTTTCTTTTTCTTTTTTCCTTTTTAATTTCTTTTTTTTCTTTTTCTTTTTCTTTTTCTTTTTCTTTTTCTTTTTCTTTTTCCTTTTTCCTTTTTCTTTTTTCTTTTTCTTTTTTCTTTTTTCATTTTCTTTTTTCTTTTTCCCCTTTTCCCTTTTTTGTTTTCATTTTTCCTTTTTCCTTTTTCTCTTTTTCGGTCTTTCATATTTTTGCTTTCTTCTTTTTTCTTTTTCTTTTTTCTTTTTCTTTTTCATATCATTTTTTTTCTTTATTTTTTGGTTTCTTTATATTTTCACTTTTTTCAACCTCAACCTTAACACCAACCCTAACCCTGACCCTGACCCTGTCTTTGACCCTGACCCCGAATCTGACCCCGACCCCCGATCCTGACCCCAACTTTGTCCCCGACCTCGACCCCGACCCCAACCCCAACTTCGTACCCGTCCCACACCCCGACCCTAAACCCGACCCTGACAACGAACCTCGACCCCAACTTTGACCCTGACCCTGACCCCATCCCCAAACCCGAGCCCGGCCCTAACCCTGACCCAGACCCCAACCCCGACCCTGACTTTGACCCCGATCCTGACCCCCACCCCATCCCTATCCCCGACCCCAGCCCCAAACCTAACCCCAATCCCAACCCTAATTTCGACCCTGACAACGATCCCGACCCCATCCCTATCCCCATCCCCAAACCTGACCCCAATCCTAACCCTGAGCCCAACCCCAACCCCGACACCGAAATTGATCCCGACCCCGACCCAGACCCCGACCCAAACCCTGACACTAACCCTGACCCTTACCCTGACACTAACCCTGACCCCGACCCAGACCCAAACCCTGACATTAACCCTGACCCTAACCCCTAAACTGACCCTGACAGCGACACAGACCCTGACCCTGACCCTATCCCCGACCCTAACCCCGACCCTAAACCTGACACAGACCCCGACACTGACGTCGTTCCCGACCCCGACCCCGATCCCGATCCCGACCCCGCCCCCGCCCCTGACCCCAACCACGACCATGACCACGACCCCCGACCCTACCCCGAGTTCGTACCCGATGCCAACCACGAACCTAACCACGACCCTAACCACGACCTTTTACTTTGTTTTCCTTTTTCCTTTTTTTTCCTTTTTCCCCCCTTTTTTCCTTTTTTATATTACTTTTCCTTTTTTCTGTTTTTCATTTTCTTTTTCCTATTTTCTTTTTTCTTATTAATTTCTTCTTTTTCTTTTTTCCTTTTTCTTTTCCCTTTCTTTTATTTTTCCTATTATTCTTCTTCTTTTTTCTTTTTCTTATTCCTTTTTTATTTTTTATTTTTTCCTTTTCCCCCCCTTTTTCCTTTTTTGTATTACTTTTCCTTTTTTCTGTTTTTCATTTTCTTTTTCCTATTATCTTTTTTCTTATTAATTTCTTCTTTTTCTTTTTTCCTTTTTCTTTTTTATTTCTTTTTCTTTTTTCTTTTTTCCATTTTTTCTTTTTCTTTTTTCCTTTTTTCTTTATTTTTTCTTCTTTATATTTTCACTTTTTTCTTTTTTATTATTAATTTCTTCTTTTTCTTTTTTTTCTTTTTTCATTTGCTTTTTCTTTTTCTTTTTCTTTTCCTTTTCTTTTTTTTTCTTTTTTCCTCTATTTTTTCTTTCCTTTTTCTTTTTTCCTATTATTATATTTCTTTTTTCTTTTTCTTTTTCTTTTTTCATTTTCATTTTCTTTTTTCTTTCCATTTCCTTTTTTTCTTTCTATTTTTTTTTCTATTTCTTTTTTCCTTTTTCTTTTTCATTTCATTTTCTTTTCTTATTTTCCTTTTTTTCTTTTTCTTTTTTCCTTTCTTTTTTTCTTTTCTCTTTTCCTTTTTTCTTTTTTTATTATTAATTTCTTCTTTCTCTTTTTTTTTCTTTTTTCCTTTTTCTTTTTTCCTTTTTCTTTTCTCCATTTTCCTTTTTTTCCTATTATTTTTTTCTTTTTTCGATTATCCTCCTTTCCTTTTTTTTCCCCCTTTTAATTTACCTTTCCTTTTTCCTTTTTTTCTTTTCATTTCCTTTTTCCTTTTCCTTTTTTTCGTATTAAATTCTTTTTTATCTTTTTCTTTTTTTCTTTTTCTTTCCTTTCCAATTTCATTTTCTTCTTTTCCCCCGCTTCTTTTTTCTTTTACCCTTTTTCGTTTCTTTTTCCTTTTTTCTTTTTCCCTTTTCTTTTTTCTTTTTTCCCCCCTATTTTTTCTTTCCTTTTTCTTTTTTCCTATTATATTTCTTTTTTCTTTTTTCTTTTTTCTTTTTTCTTTTTTCTTTTTTCTTTTTTCTTTTTTCTTTTTTCTTTTTTCTTTTTTCTTTTTTCTTTTTTCTTTTTTCTTTTTTCTTTTTTCTTTTTCTTTTTCTTTTTCTTTTTCCTTTCTTTTTTTCTTTTTTCTTTTTCCCTTTTTCCTTTATATTTTCACTTTTTTCTTTTTTTATTATTAATTTCTTCTTTTCTTTTTTTTTCTTTTTTCATTTTCTTTTTCTTTTTCTTTTTTCTTTTTCCCTTTTTCTCTGTTTTGTTTTCATTTTTCCTTCTTTCCTTTTTCTCTTTTTCGCTCTTTCATATTTTTCCTTTCTTTTTTCCTTTTTTCTTTTTTCCTTTTTCCTTTATTTTTTCTTCTTTATATTTTCACTTTTGTCTTTTTTTATTATTAATTTCTTCTTTTCTTTTTTTTTCTTTTTTCTTTTTCTTTTTCTTTTTTCTTTTCATTTCCTTTTTTTCTTTCTATTTTTTTTCCTCTTTTTTCCTTTTTCTTTTTCTTTTTCATTTCATTTTCTTTTCTTCTTTTCCTTTTTTTCTTTTTCTTTTTTCCTTTCTTTTTCCCTTTCCCCTTTTCTTTTTTCTTTTTTCCCCCCTATTTTTTCTTTCCTTTTTCTTTTTTCCTATTATATTTCTTTTTTCTTTTTTCTTTTTTCTTTTTTCTTTTTTCTTTTTTCTTTTTTCTTTTTTCTTTTTTCTTCTTTTTCTTTTTTTTTCTTTTTTCATTTGCTTTTTTCATTTCATTTTCTTTTTCTTTTTTTTCTATTTCTTTTTTCTTTTTCTTTTTCTTTTTTTTCTTTTTTCTTTTTCCCTTTTTCCCTGTTTTGTTTTTATTTTTCCTTTTTTCCTTTTTCTCTTTTTCGCTCTTTCATATTTTTCCTTGTTTTTTTCTTTTTTCTTTTTTCTTTTCTCTTTTCTCTTTTCTTTTTTCTTTTTTCTTTTTTCTTTTTTCTTTTTTCTTTTTTCTTTTTTCTTTTTTCTTTTTTCTTTTTTTCTTTT
>JALGBA010001253.1:0-26113 GCA_023970755.1 Azemiops feae | reverse complement strand
CAAGTCCTGGGACCTATTAAATCAATGTTCTGGATCCCAAATGGTCTCTTCGGGCTCTATTCTGATTGATTGATTGATTGATTGATTGATTGATTGATTGATTGACAGAGTGGGATGGGCTAATGTGATAGACAAAGCTGGTTCCCTAGATAGCCCAGCCCTGTACTGTGTATACCTGGATATAAAGGCAGGACGGCCTTGGAAGGTCTTCTCCCCTGGGAGAGGCTCCTCCTCTGAGACCTTTCCCTCTCAGGCACCCTTGGCAAGGCGATGGGCTCTTTCTCGCCTTACTGGTCATCCGCCTGACCAGACCCTGGAGTGGTCCTCAGGGTTGTCTTCTGGCCCAGATCGGGAAGCACCAGCACTGGAAGCCGAACCGTCTTCCTGGCCTCCGTTGGAGCTGCGGAAGACTTCACAAGCAGAGGCAGGAGCTGTGTGGGTAGCCGAGTGGCTGAGTCAGGGGAAGTGGACGGGTGGGAGCCAGAGAAATGGGCTTCCTGGGGGTCCCACTGCTGCTGGTCACGATTGACCTGGAGGTTGGACTCATCGCTGTCCTTCTTCTTTAGCAACGGCAACTTGTTCAGCCTGTGACTCATCCTGCCGTGAAGAGTGAGGGCTAGAACTGGAAGCAGATCCTACCAATAAAGGAGAAGGTTTGTAACTCTGGGTTGAAATGAGGGATCCTTGGTGCTCCCATCTCTCCTTGTGTGTCCATTCACACGTGGACAAATAAAGAATTATTCTATTATTCTATTCTATTCTATTCTATTCTATTCTATTCTATTCTATTCTATTCTATTCTATTCTATTCTATTCTATTCTATTCTATTCTATTCTATTCTCACACCCCATCCCCTATTATCTTTAATAGGAGGACAGATAGTCTGCCGAATCAAGGTGCAGTCTTACCTGATCTTTTAATCTTCCAAACTTTGCAAACTTCTTCTCTTTGCTTGCTGAATTTCCACACTCATAAAAAAGCTCATTAGCCTCCTCTCCTCTCCTCTCGTCTCCTCAAATCTCCTTAACTCCACTCCAATCACCTCCGATCTCGTCCACTCTACACCACTCTCCTCCCCTCAGCTTTCCTCCGATCTTCTCCGCTCTCGTCCACTTCACTCTCCTCTCTTCACCTCAACTGAACGCAACTCAACTCCTCTCCTCTCCTCGCCTCAACTTGCCTCAGATTTCCTGTCCTCAAGTTTGCCTTTATATATCTGCCCTCAGGGGCGACATCACAGCATTATTTATGACCTCATGGGGGGCAGCTGATATCATGACCCAAGGGGCCTTTTACTTCCCAAAATAATGGGGATGGGATATGGAGGGTCCCCTTAAATAGATGCATAGTTACATAGATACATACAGAGACACGGTCCCTTTCAGCTCTAGGCTTCTATTGTCTATTTCCTTTTCATTGTAGCCTTAAACTCCAAAGAGGGAACAAATTAGGGTTAAAACTAATAAGTGACAATAGCCTCACACATTCAATAAATTGTAACAACTTTGTGTAAAAATCACAAATTTGGCCCCTTTAAGGCATCTGTGGTCTTCAACCCCCAGAATTCAGCTGGATTACTAGGGAATTCTGGGAGATGTCCATACAGGCCTTTAAAATGACCAGGTTTGAGAACTACCCACATAATCCATCAATACTGATCTCTTTTCAAACTACTCTGACTCCCATTTGATTCTGACTCCAGTTCAAGGCAGATCATCTCTCGAAACCCTCCAAAGGAGCCGGAATCCTCCATCGGTCACTCTGGCCGTCTCTGGCCTGGCTTTGGTGTTTCTGATGACTGGAGAAGGGGGTGACCATTCGAATTAAGATGGACTCCCCATTACTTACAATTTCCATCTTCAGCAGGAAAGCCAGGCGTGTGGCTTTGAGACGGTCTCTCTCTCTCTCAGCCTTAGCCCACCTCACAAGGTTGTTGTTGAGGGAAGGATGAAGCCTAAGTTATGTTCATTGCCTTGACCTATTTAGAGAAATAATAAAGGTGGGATAAAAGTTAACTTTATTAAAAATAAAAATAAGAAAGTACTTCAGTCCCCAGGCGGAGAGTGTTTGGGAAATAATTATATCTGGCCAACGGTGTCCCTTTTCGCTTCATTTCCCCAAATCCTTGGACCAGGTCAATTTCTACCTTTGGGGGCCCAAGGCCCATCCAACTGGGACATCCTGAAGCCACGTTTGGGGGCCCTGAATCTTGCAGTTTTCCCAACGCAAAGCATGGCTGCCGGCCGGCTGGCCCCGGTCCATCTCTGGAGATCTGCACCTTCCAGGTGGCGGGTGGGGAGTTTGGTCCCAGGTAGGGAGGCTCCTGACACGGCAGGTAGGAGCACTTCTGGGGTGCTGGGGCTGAACCCCCCTTTCTCATCTCCTCCCCCAAATGGGCCTTCACGGGAACCGTCTCTTCCTCCGGAGAAGCCCAGACCAGCGAGACCCTGGCGAGGCCCACAGAGCCGGCCGTCCACTCCAGCGGTCCAGCCCCACCAAGGATGCTGGATGTTGCCATGGTGAGCTCCAGCCAATGGGGTTAGGGGGAGTCCCTGACGTCACCAGCCGATGCTTTGATTGGCCTGGACCGGAGATTGGAAAAACCCTCCTCAACCGCCTGCCTGGCCTATGAAGGGATTGGCGGCTCTGGAGGGGCTTCTGCAGCCACCCTGGAAATAGTGACCGTTTTTTAGACTTATGACCTTTCCAGCATCCCCCTGGTCACGTGATCACAATCTGGACGCTTGGCAATTGACTCGTATTTATGACGGTCGCAGTGTCCCAGAAGGTTCACGTGGTCCCCTTTTGCGACCTTTTGACCAGCAAAGTCCAGGGAGAAGCCAGGTTCACTTAACAACCAGGTGACTCACTTATCAACTGCAGTGATTCGTTTAACAACTGAGGCAAAAAAGGTTGTAAAATGGGGCAAAACTCACAACAAATGTCTCACTTAACAACAGAAATTTTGGGCTCAATTGTGGCCATAAGTCAATGACTACCTGCATAGAACCCTCAGGACGCAGGGAGTCCTCGACTTATGACCACAAAAGGGACCAGGCTCTCCTTTGTAAAGCAAGCAGGTTGTTCAGGGAGTCTGAGCCCATTTTTTTAACCTTTTGGGCATTAAGCGAATCACTTCAGTTGTTAACTGAACCATGAGGTCGTTAAATGCGGCAGGCTTCCCCATTGACTCAGTTTGTTGGGAGGTGGCTGGGAGAGTTGCAGACGGGGATCACGGGACCCCGAGACACTGCGGAACTGTGGCAAACACACACTGGCTGCCACAGACCCAAATGTTGATCGTGTGACCGTGGAAATGTTGCGATGGTCGTAAGTGTGAGGACTGGTCCCAAATCACTTCCCTCAGTGCCATTGTAATTCCCAAACGGATCTTTTTAAGTCAAGGCCTCCCTTTGCTTAGGAATCCTCTGCATTTCTCTCCTTCCTCCCTGGGGGAGCTGCAGAATGGCTACTCCCGGCATTCCTCCACTTACGACCAGAAGGGAGCCCAAAACCTACATTGCTAAGGGAGAAATTTGTGTTTGTCCCACTTTATGACTTTTCTTGCCACAGTTGTTAAGTGAATCACTGTGGTTGTTAAGTGAGTAACACGGTTGTTAAATGAATCTGGCTTCCCCACTGACTTTGCTTGTCAAACGGTCGCAAAAAGGGATCATGCGACGATCATAAATGTGAGTCAATTGTCAAGCATCTGGATGTAAATCACGTGACCCTGGGGATGCTGCAACGGTCATAAGTTTGCTCCTGCTGGGGGGGGGGGGGGTTTCTTTCCTCTGCACCCCCTGGGCCCTTTGCCGAAGTCAAGAGTGGCGCTGTGAAACAAGGCAAAAAATTCTGCACAAAAACAGCCATCACACAGGGAGGGTGCACCCCATTAACCCCAGCGAACAAAGCTTATTGATTCAGGGACTGCTGGGGGGGCAGAGGGCAAGGTGGGGGTCTCCAATGCTTCCCTCGCAAGGACCCTCCCCCTCTCCGAGGGAGAGAGAGAGAGGAGAGAGAGAGAGTGGGGGGGCGGGGGCACCTGTGGGGGTGTGGTGGCCCCAGAGCGGAAGCCCGTCCCTGAAAGGTGCCTCGCGCGACCCCCCTTCCCCGGGTTCCCCCCCCCCCCACGGAGAAGCCTCCGAGCATCGCCCGCAGAACGCCGGGCGGAAGCAGCTTCAGAGGACAAACGGAGCATGCGCGTGGGAGGATCTTTTCTAAAGCAAGGCAGGAAGCTGCTATTCCTCTCCGCTCTAGGACGCGGCAACTCTGTGGGCTTAACCCTTGCGCGGCCTTCGCTCCTGCAGGCGTAGATGATGCGAGCTTTACGCCGCCTGAACCACCCGGGCTCAGTCGGCGTCGGCCCTTTCTCGTCAGCCCAGAGGAGCTCCTCCGTGTCCCATCATCCACTCCCCCCCACCCGTAAGATCTCGGGCCGCTGGGATGGTCGCTCAAAGGAGGCAAAGGCGCGTCTCTCCGGCCTCTGGCTCGCCAGGGGAGCTGCCGTGGCCGGCGGAGAACACCAGGGGGCGCCCTCTTCAGGCGGCGCAGTCCTGGCAGCCTCAGAAGGGAACTGAGCATGCGCGTCTGCCTCTTGCCCGCTTCTGTACCTGTCCCCAGCCTGATGAAAAGGCCCCGGGGGGGAGGGGCAGAGGCTCCCCCGGCTTCATTGTCCCCCCTGCACCCCGGAGCCCCCCCGGCCGCCCCCCTCCGGGGCCAAGACGTTGCAGGGGGTCCCGGCAAAGGGGGGGGGCGGGAGGAGCCGCCGCGCAGCCTCCCCAGGAAGGGGGTCCCGCCAGAGGGCAGGCTGCAATGGGGGGGCTAGGAGAGGGTGGGGGTCTTGCAAGGGGTGGCACTCTAGGTGGGGGTTAAAGTGGCGGGGGGGATTTCCTGCCTCCTTCGAGCCACGATCGCAGCCAGCGCAGGGATTTCCTTCCTTTTGGGCTTCTTTTCCATTCGATGCCAGGAAAGTTTGGATGCTCCTTGGGAGTCCCAGGAAGGAATCCCGCCTTTAGGGGGTCTCCCTGGCATTGCCAAGCAAGGGGGGGGCTTTGTCCCCCCCCCACCCCGGACAATCCAAGATTTCCCTGCAGGACAGCAGCTGCTGGCAGCATTGCTGGGGGTTTGCTGGGAGGGGGACCCTCGTGGGAGTGAGAGAGATGCAAGCCTCTACACTTCCATTGTGGGTGTGTGTGGGTGTGTCTCTCTGGGCCCCTTATGGCACTCCAGTGGAAAGTTGGGTGGGTCAGTCCTCTCCAAGACTCAGCGGGGGGGGGGAGGATTAATCCAGTCCAAAACTCAGCCTGGCGGGATCCCCCTCCCCTCTGCAGGTGGAAGGCAAAAGGGGGAAGAAGGTTGCAAAGGGCCATTTCTGCCCAACTCCAAGGAAGGGAGCCCTGGGCAGACTCCATCGACCCCCTGAGCCACGTCGGGACTGCTCCCCTTGGGGGACCCACTTGGGACCCCCGAGAGGGATGCTCGCTTGGTCCTGAAGAGCCAGCCTGGAGGGACCAGATCCCAGGCAGTCAGGACTCCCCTTCTCAGCCAGAGACCCTGGAAGAACAGCCGGTGCTGCCCAAAGGAGGGAGGCGGATGGGCAGAGGCCCAGAATGGGCTGCTGGGTGTCCTGAACACTTTCAGATCAAGATAAATCAGAAAAATCCCCCTTTGCAAAGCCAAAGGGAGAACCAGCGCAGCCAGGACCGTGTTTGGTGGAATGCTGGTTATTTGGGAGGAAGAGGGGCAGCTGCATCCCATCGGATTGCACCCCAAAAATACTTTTTCACCTGGAGGGTTTTTCTAAAAAGATCCAAGATCAATGCGATCAGTTTGAGAGATGAAAGGATCTCAATTGACAAGTGAAGTTTGTGCCTGTCTGGAGGGGGTAAAGAGCTCCTCAAACAGGTCAAGAGAATTCCTGGTCTTCAGAAACAACTTTCCCCTTTGCAGGTCCAGGAGATTCCATTTCAGCACCACGAAAAGGGGGTTTGCAGCCCAGCAGAGGTGGGGGGTGGAAAAGCCCCCCCCCCCTCATTCTGGTTGGGCCTGGTGGGAAATTCTGGCCAAGCATCGGGACAAACAACCCGCAGAAAGGAACCACAAGTTTTGGTCTGCAACATCACCACTCCAGGGAGTTGTGTCACCAGGAGGGACCCTGGGAAAACAGCAGCTGCATCCACCCTCCTTGCTGGCTGAACCAGGAGAGACCCCAGAAGCTCAGATGCCGGACCTGGGGGTCCTGGAGCGGCTCCCGGCCATCCTGACCCTGGAGAGGCAGAGCCGGATTGGAGACTGTGGAGGGGAGACCTTCCCTGGCAGAAGACTTCTTCCTGAGCCGGGAAGAGGACCAGGAGCCGAAGGAGGGAGGAGTTCCAACAGGTGATAGGAGTTTATCAACATTTCTTTGTTTTACACGCCTCCCTGCCCTTCTTTTCTGGGACCAAGACTGGAAAGAGAAGGTCTCTCTCCCCCTTCAGGCAATCGTCCCCTTGCTTTGCCCGGATAATTTCCCCTCTTCCGGCTTGCTCAGAGCTGGCAAAACGGCAGCAGGGAGTGAGAATTCAGTCCTTCCTGGGGGCTGCCTTCCCCTCCCCCCTTCTTTGCTTCCAGTGAAGAGGCTGTCCTGGAGGGGGTCCCTCCCAGGCAAGAGGGAACCTGCACAACAGCCACACTGGGGGGGAGGGGGGTCTCCCTGGAGGATCTAACTGCGGTCTCCCCCAGGGAAGGAAGGGCTCCGTCTGAAGGCAGCAAAGTCTCCGGAGCTCCCAACTGCCTCCATTCATCCTCTTCCGCTACGGTCAGACTCTGCCGTTTGTGCGCCATTTTGTGTCTTTGTGTTTAATGTCGCTTCACCATTTTGGAAGGATGCTCTTCCAAATAAGTCTATAGATAGTCCTCGACTTACGACCACAATCGAGCCCAGAATTTGTCTTGCTAAATAAGACAGTCGTTAAGTGAGTTTTGCCCCATTTTACGACCTTTCTGGCCACTGTTGTTAAGTGAATCACCACGGTTGTTCAGCGAATCTGGCTTCCCCATGGACTTTGCTTGCCAGAAGGTCGCAAAAGGAGATCACCTGAGTCCTGGACAGTGCGACTGTCATAAACATGAGACAGTTGACCAGCATCTGAATTTGGATCACGTGACTTGGGATCCTGCAATAAGTGTAAGTGTGGAAAACGGTCACGAGTCCCTTTTTTCAGTGCCGCTGTAACTTTGAACGGTCACTAAGTGAAGCGTTGTAAGTGGAGGTCCCTCTGTGCTTTGCCCACTGCCGTTTGAGCAGAGACACAACTGTCCTGGCAGCCGTGTTCGGCCTCAGCTGAAGCTCCCGGCTGCTCTTCAAGGGCAGCCCCACGGAGAGAGCGTGGCGGGAGTCCATTCTGGGGCTGACCAGGGCCTGAGTGGCTGTGAAGGGAGCCAATGGTGGCCCAGGAAAGGGAGCAACTGGGGCAAAACACCAGACGGTGAAAAGGTCCCCCTGACCGTGACTGCCACCTGCTCCTCAGGCAGGAGTTGTGGACCCAGAAGGACCCCCAGATCATGCACTGGGGGGGGTCTGGGCTGGTGCCCCCCCATCCATCACCAGAGATGACAAAGTCCCAGGACCAAAAGGGAAAAACAACTTTTGCCCACTTTTGCCGGGTTCAGCTGAAGCTTTTGTCCCCCATCCAAACCGCTGCAACCTTCGGGCAACTGGACAAGGACCCCGGTCTTTCCTCCTGGGAATCTTTGTCTTCCCAAGGAGGAAAAGTTGTTGGTGCTAAAAAGAAACGTCTCCCCTTGTGGAGGGGCAGAAAGGGCTGTGCCACCAGCTCAGGGAGGAGGAGGAGGAGGAGGAGGAAGGCTTTTCGGAAGCAGCTTCTGAAGGAAAAGCCAGGTCAGGCTGCATTTCCCTCCCCTGCTGCGTGAGAGGGAAAAAAGGGTTATAGTTTCCTAGAGTTTACTTTTTTCTCTTTATTCCAGTCTTTCCCGCCACTCTCTCACTTTCTTTGACTAACGGAAGTGGGACAGACTTAGCAATAAAAACAACTTAGTGTCTCTTGTGAAATACAGGAATGGCCTAGCAGGAATATCTCAAACTGTCTGGGGCAAAGTCAGAATGAATATAACTTTAATCTCATCAAAGTATAAGCAGAGGGGAAAATATTGGTGAGGGTCAAAGAAGACACACAAATTAAGCAGACTAATCTCTCATTCTTGTATTTTAATGGGAGTTTCTTTATTTCTATCCAGGAGTTGATGAGAATTATTCAGAGCCAGATTTGATATCATCGCAAGGAACTGGACGTGACCCGGGAAGAGAATCACCTCCAACTCCGTGAGGACCTCAGAGGCCGGAGGAGAAGCAGCCGAAGAGCCAGGAGGAGAAGCCATTTCCATGCTCGATGGGTGGAAAGAGTCTCGGGAAGAGGAGATCCCTCCCTTCCCCTCCAAGGATCCCCTCGGGGAAACCAGATCAACGCGGGGAGTGTGGAAAGGTCTTCAGAAGGAGTCCTTCTCTTCTCTCCCAGGAAAGAGGCTGCCGGAGGGAGAAACCGTCTGAATGCGAGGACTGGGAAGGAGCTGCAGGGAGAGGCTCCCCTGGCTTCCCAGAGGGAGAAACCCTGAACGGGAGACGCAGGAAGGGGGGAAAGAGCCTCAGAGACAGGATCTATTTGATTACCATATAAAGATCCCCCCAGGGCAAAATCCAGATCAGTGCAGGGAGAATGAGGAAATTTCACTCAGGGCAGAAAAGTTCTTTCCCATGGAAGGTGGGAAACCTGGCAAAGATGGAAGCTGAGGTGTTGGGTGTAGCTAGAATTGTGTTAGGATTGTTTGCCTTTATCTACCTTTTTTAACAGTTCTGTGCGTGAAACCTTATACTTTTTGCCACTTTTAATAAAGTCCATCTTGGTTTAAACCCTGGAGTTGCCCCAGGGCCTCCTTGTCCCCACCTCAGGTGGGCTGAGCTCCTGACTCCCAAAGCCAGACCTGGATGGGGAGGGTCTCCCCCTGGATCCTCTCCTGGGTCCCCAGAGGGCTGGTGGGGAGGGAGAAACCGGGGGTCATGAAGGGAGGGGGCGGCAGAAGGAGACCCAATGGGCCAGTGGCTCTTCCCCCACAGACGGGGGTCCTCTTCCCTAATTTCATGGGGGCAGGAGTTGGATATTGAGCACTGGAGGATATCAGGGAATCAAGGAGTTTTCCCTCTTTTTATATATAAAAAAGATTTCTTTTTCTTATTAATCAGCAGAGGATACACACCAACCATACTCTTTTAATTTTATTCCTAGAAACTAGAAATAGAACAGGTAGAGCTGGGGCAGACAGTCAGCTGAGGAGTGACAAAGTGTCTCTTATGCTATCTACACAACCTGCTTTAACTAGTTACTTCACCAATGCCTGCATTCACATTTGCAACTCTTAATCATGGTTTCTTTTCTGAGGTTTAACCTGCTGGGCGATGAGTCAATGAAACATGGGGACCCCAAAGTATATTAATTCGGTGGAGACAGGTTGAACAATCGATTATAACTGAAAACAAGCTGGAGACACTTTTCTTCCTGCAAGGATCATTTCACACAACACACTTCACCAAGAGTGGGGAAACGTTCTCACAGCCACCCTGAGACAAAACCCAGGTTTAGGTGCAGCCTCTTGAGAGCCCACAATGAACCCCTGATGACAGCAGCCGCCTCTCCTCCTCTCCTCTGGGGTCTCTCCTGGGCTGAACCCAGAAATCAGGGTGGGCGCATTTCTGACTGAAAAGGGGCTTCTTCCCCTCTGGGCCCGTCCAGGCTTCAGTGAGACACAGCAGAGACCCTCATGGAGGAGAGAAGCCCTTTTAATGCCTCAGCCGGGCCCTCAAAAGCAACAGCTTGAACCCAGAGCCACCAAGACCTGGTAAGTCAGGCACGGAGAGTAGACCCTGAGATACGGGCTGTTCCTCACCGTAAGGAGGGTCCTGCCCATTCCTTCAGATCCCCCCACTCAGCCCCCTCCCCAGTTCTCCCTTCTAGGCAAAGCTGGACACATCAGGGAGCCTCATCCAGAGAAGAGACACAATCCGTGAACAATTGATCCAAATAAACCAGGGTCACAGGTGCCCCAAGAGCAGCTTCAGAGCACTTGGAGGTTTTTTGGGGAAGGGCTTCACCCCACAGCCTCAGAGATGGGAATGTCACACCCCACCAAGTGCACTCACACAACCAGAGGGGGAGGGGCATCAGATCTCCAAAAATCAGGTGGCTAGAAAACAGGTCGCACCATCTTGGCTGTGGGAACCTCCCCCACCTTTCTAAGCTGCCAGAGTTACCCTGCCAGAAGATGGGTGGTCAATAAATTTGATAAATAAATTAATACATCTCAGCTTCTGACCATTCTTGATTTAATAAACTAAAAAGAAACTTCAAAATACAAAGAATCTTACATCAATACATAAAGATAATGCCGAAAGTGTGAAGAAGAAAAAACTTCCACCAATTCTATGACCTTCTCCCTATTCAGCCAACGATGCAGCTCACAGGCTGTCACTTTTCTGCCTCTCATCCCAAAATTGATATTGCTTAGAAAAGAGGGGAAACAAAATTTCACTTCAGCCACAAGGAATTTTAAAATCAGGTGCAATTTATGATTAATATATGAAGTTCTGATATAAAAGAAAATCCCAAAGAGGCCCCACTCTTAACATTAGGCAGAATCCAAGGGGTCTGGTTGCTTCCTTGGGGGTTAGAAGAGAGGCAACACAAGAGTTAAGTGTCACCAACCTAGAGTGGCACCAAACTCCACAGCTCTGGGTGACCTTCCCCAGCAGTCTCTGGAGACAAGGAGACCACGTTGAAGGACAGAAGACATCAGTTCCCTTGTTAATGAGCTACCTTCCTCCAGCATCACTTTCTGGACATGTCCTGACAAGAAGGACCACAACCACAACAGAACAGAACCCCCAGGAGTGTATCTGTGATTTTTCACTAACATGCTTTTCTCCAGTGTCTCCTCTGCACATGGAGCCCAGAAGAAGTTCAGGATCCCAAGAGGAGAAGTTGTTTCTCACTGTAATTATGACCACCTGGGTCTTTGAGATCTCTGTGCCTTTGATGGAGACATCAGACTGAAGCTATAAGCGAAGGATCTTGTATCAGAAAAGGATAAATTCTTTAGGTCAAGCTCTGAGGGAACACGTTTTGGGACAGTCCGGGGCTCTGCTCTTGATTGTACCTCTCTCTCCTCCCAGGTGAAGCTGAGTGTTTCTCTGTTTCTATCAGGAAAGTCTCTGGCATCTCCACCTTCTGAGAGTGCTTTCAATTCTTCCTATTTTTCTCTGCTGTTGGTGTTAGAAACAGGAAGAGGATTAATAAAGCCCTATGAATTATGGACCTGCTGCTTCTGGTTCTGATGCTGCAGGTGTCCCAGCCGGTCTCTGGGAAGATTAGAATGAAATGCCCACTGAGTTTGGAGCACCAGGATGAAAATAAACCATGGAGCTTTTACAGGCCAGGAGACCATCTCATTGGTATGGTCATCACTAGAAATGAAATATTGAATATAATGTTGTCTTTCAACATGGCTCCTTTTGTTCCATCTCCATTGTAAGTCATTCAAGGTGATGGACTTGCATTCCCCCCATTTTCTAATTCTAACACTCTCCTTCTTTTCTTCTTCTTTTCACTTGCTTCTATATTACAGGATTTCTCTAATTTCCTGGATGATTTTGATTTCCTCTTTTTTCTTATTTTGTAGAAGAGACTCAAATTCAGAGATGGGGTTAAAAAAACCCAAAGGCAATCCAGATTGTTTTTCTCTCCCCGTTCACTCCTGAATTCATTACTTGAATTCATTTTGTTTAAAGTAGTGATTGAAACACTTCTTGTTGCCTCTGCTCAGCCCATTACCCTATTTGTATAAGTGATTATTGGTTTTGGATCAATATTGGCTTAAGACTCAGTAGGCTTGTGGAGACAAAAAGGAATAAATTCTATTAAAAAAATGTTGCTTTTGATGATAATAACATGAACATTTTTTTACAGTAAGACTTTTCATATTTCATACACCCTACAATTGATTTTCACCATTCAACCGGTCAACAAGAATCTCCAGCTCTTGCACAATCTCACACTTGGCTACAACATTCATGACAACTATTTGAACCCTTTACACACTTCAGATGCCTTGCTGGACATTCTCTCTACTGGAGAAGGGAATGTCCCCAACTACGGCTGTGGAAGGAAGGAGAACCTCCTGGCTCTTCTTGATAGAGCTAAGAGGGAAATCTCCATCCAGATGTCAACGTTAACAGACACCTACAAAGTCCCCCAGGTTTGTGTGTGTTATTCTCTGTCTGGTAAAGTGAGCGGGATGGTGGTGGGTGAGCAACAGATCCAAGCATTTCTTATACATGGAATTCAAGAGTTGCTTTTCTCCATATTAGCAAACATATCAATTATTTTTTTTCTATTATGTTTATGTTTAAATTCCTCATAAAAGTCCTGAAAAGCTGTAAGGTCCCTGTAGAGGACTTTCTCCTGGCTATTCAAAAAATATCCCGTTGTGGGTGAACTATTGGCATGTTCATTTACACATAGAAATAATACCCGACATATACAGTTGTACTCAAGTTGGCAATAGTGGTGTTTCTTTATACAAACAAAATGGAATAAATAGGACTCTAGCAATTACAGGTTAGTTAGACTAATGGATATTGTGGCTAAAATATATACCATGTTCCTCTTAAGTAAACTTGAGGTTGAGTAGAACAAACGTATATTCTTTGCAGAAGAACAAGAAGGTTTTAAGTAGAGGAAAAAGTTTCACACAGTTGTATAATAATTAATCAATAAATTAATAATCTCATATTGACAACAGATTTCTTTTGAAATAGCTAATTACACAATATATCAGTCGGGTAAACAACGGTTTTCTGGCTTTATAGATGTTACTGCAGCATTTGATACAGTAAATGGAGAAATATGATGGAGGAAATTGATTTCCCTTAAAATGGAACTCAGACTGTTGGCCCTGATCCAAGCCCTTTCCACAAGCCCTTGTTTGAGAGGGAGGTTTGGGCTCAGTGGATCCACGAGAAGAAGGATCGATACTTACCTAGGTGTAACATAAAAGAGTACATATTTGAAAGCATCTTATTCAGTCTAGATATTAATGACTTACCAGGACTAAGGAAGGATTCTCATGTACATGCCTAACGTGCTAAATTGTTTATTTATTTAGCATATGGCAAAGGTATAAATAACCAGGAGACTATATAGTGCTTGTTTCGCAGCCGAGGAATGCTAGTCCGTTCAGTTTGTGCTCATGAGCTCATCCAGGGTGCCCCACAGGGGGTGAACTGGCTCCGCACCAGAAAGACGAGAGGTCTCCTGTGGCATCATCCAGGCTTCTCTCACCACCGATGCCTCCTCACAGTTGGGTGTCACATCCCAGCAAGTCCAGCACTGGCAGGGGCCCCACCATCTGCATGAAACACGCCACATTTCCCACCAAAGTGGCACCTATTTATCTACTAGCGTTGTCACAGCCTTTTGAACTGCTAGGTGGGCAGAAGCTGAGGCAAGCGACGGGAGCTCACCCTGCCATGCAGTGACAGAACTTGAACTGCAGGAACAGATTCAGTGTCTTTAAGCCACTGAGCCTCTTACTTGCTAAATACACCTTGGTTTAAACTGATAATGCAGTACTGTTATCCTATGGGTTAGATTGTGTAGACTCTTGAGAAAACTTGGTTCCTACTTACATAATAATTCTCTGATTATTGATAAGTGAAAGTCAAAAGTTGTGTTTTTTGGAAGACAAATGTAGCCAATACAGCAAGTAACACCTTTCCTTACCCAGTGTTACTTTTCACTGAGACTGAATCTTGGGTCTGCCATCATCAAAGGAGCCCACTTAGAGCAAGGGCAGGGTTGAATTTACTGCTTAAATTTAAAAAAAAAACCTCATAGCTATCCAGCTTTCTTCCCAATTATTAGAGTATATAATGCCAAAGTTACCCCCAAATCCTTATATTGGACTGAAGTTTGGGGCTTAAAATATAGAGGAACAAACCCAGTCAGTGGACCTGAGGAGTATTTGGGAGATGGATAAAAGGACTTCAGTTGCTGACTCAGAGCTGGATTGGGAATTTATACAGTTTCATCTTTGTCTAAAATCAGGGAAAATACAGCCATGTGAAAAGGAAAGTCCATCCTCTTTTAATTCTATGATTTTATATATCAGGACATCTGATAAAAATCACTGGTCGTTCGCAGTTCTTAAAAGTAGGTAACTACAATCTCAGATGAACAACACACAACGTAGTGCAAGGTGCCCAGGTCCTCTAGCTGCGAAACAACCCCAAATCCTCACCCCTCCATCACCCTTCTGGGCGGTTGGTGTGGCATGTTGGTGCTGATAGGCTGTGTGTGGTTTTTACCAGACATGGCCCTGTGTGTTATGGCCAAACTTCTCCAGTTTGGTCTCCTGTCCAAAGGAGAATGTTCCAGAAGTCTTGCAATTTGTTCAGGTGCAACTTGGCAAACCTCAGCCGGGCTGCCATGTCCTTTTTCGGGAGAAGAGGCTTTCTCCTGGCAGCCCTTCCAAAGAAACCCTGCTTGTTCAGTCCTTTTCTAATTCTGCTGCCATGAACATTTAACATGCTCACGGAGGCCTGTAGAGTCTGAGGTGGATTTTTTGCAGTATATCTGAGCATTGGGTGAACTTGCTGGGATGTTCACTCCTGGGTAGATTGGGAATTGCCTTGAATGTTTTCCACTTGTGAATAATCTTCTTTGCTATAGAATGATGGACTTTAAATTGTTTTGAAATTGCCTTGTAATCCTTTCCAGATTGATAGACAGCAACAATTGCTTCTCTAAGATCATTGCTGATGTCTTACCTTTTGGCATTGTGTTAATACACAACACAATGCTGGAGACTGGCAAATTCCTGAAACTTTGGCTTTTATAGAGGCAGTCACCCTTGCTGATGATCAATTAATCAAGGTCACTTGATCAGCAGCACCAGGCTACCTCTTAGCCTCTTCATACCTATGGAAGCAGTCAGGGTGTGCTTCGTCTTTCACACACGGCTTCTCCGTTTTGCCTTTCTTTTTGTAAAATAAATGATGACATGGTGTAATATGTCATGGGTTATTGTTCATCTGAGGCTGTATTTATCTAGTTTTAAGAACTGCTTAAGACCAGATGCTTTTTGCTATGTCCTGATAGGTAAAACCACAGAACTCAAAGAGGGCGTCCTTTCTTTTCCACATGGCTGTAATTCTTGGTGTACAGTTAAACCTCTGGAACCTGACAGAGTCCCAGAATTCTCTGTGTTGGAACATACAATATTGCAAATAAGCCCTCTTGGATTCTGCAACTGACAAATTATATTAGGAGCTGTGACCTCCCCATCTCTTATATAACTAGAGAACGAATGAAAAAATAATAAGGTGGGATAGAAATAAAAACAATCGAAAGATTGCTTCACCAAGAATCTGGAATATTGAATGACAATTGCATAAGAAAGAGAGAGATCAGAATCCTGCATTGCACATTAGACGAACTACCTTTTGAGATACTTTTGTTAAAGCAATATGTTGACTCTGCAGTTAGAATTAAACATTTATATATAATACAGCCCTTTATTGGAACAAACAATTCACTTCCACATCTGCATAAATGGGTCTGATTGCAATAAATTGTAGGGGCAATACAGAAATACCATTCATGTTTTTTATTCTTATTCTTTTTTATTTCATTTGTTTCTTGTATTCAATTTTTATATACAGTGTTGTTAATGCTTTGTATTTAATATTCTTTTTCTTGATATGGCATAATGGCTAATTAACAATTATCTATTTAATTTGTTCATCAAAACTGTTATGTACTGGGCTTTATTAGAAACAGGTGCAGGGAGCTGCCCGGTTTCAGCCAGCAGACCACGTGGCCTCCTGTACCAGCCTGGCTGTCTGCAAAGGCTGACTAGGATGCATTTTGAGCAGGAGAATACGTTGCATTGATTGGCTGGCGACGCCCCAGGCTGAATGTATAAAAAGGGGTGGAGCCATTTTGTTTTCAGTTCTTTTGAGCTGTGAATAAGGAAGTTCTTGTTTGTGAGTCCTGCCTCTTCAATGCCTACCAATGCAAGAAACAGAACATTGGCGACGAAGGTGGGATCGTGCTGCCGCAAAAGTCAAGCGCTGACTCACCACGGCGTTCCAACCTCCTTCGCTCTGTCTGCCAGTCCGGAATCGCTGGAGGAGAGTACCACTAGGAGTCGTCCTGGGACCACTTCAGAAGCTTGCTCAGCACGATGCATTGAAAAGGCCGCCAACATTGCACCATGGCAAAGATTGGTCGCCTCTCTGAATTCGACGTCAAGCATCCAGAATGATGGAGCTCCTGTGTTGCTAGAGTGGAAAATTACTTCAAGGTAAACCAGGTTCGGGAGGATGGACTTAAGGCCATGACGCTGCTGTGCATTTGTGGTCAAGAGACTTTCGATATTGCGGAAAACCTGGTTGCTCCAGCACCTTTGGAGTCCATCGCTTTCGCGGAGCTGAAAAGTATGCTCAAAGAACATTTTGAGCCAAAGCTGTCAGTCATAGCTTGGCAACATGCTTTTGAACAGCAGGACCAGCGCCCTGGGGAGTCCACTGCTGACTTCATCGCTGTACTATGACAAGCTGCAAGGCCTTGCGAGTTTAAGGACTTGGAAGAACGGCTAAGAGACCGGCTAGTTTGTGGTCTGAGAAGTCGCAAACTGCAGCAGAAGATATTCACCAGAGAAACCGTCTCCTTCCAAGACGTTTTGAGGATGATAATGGCAGAAGAAGCAGCAGGCGGAGCTGTTAAGGCCTTGCGGCTCTCGAAGAACCCTACAGGCCCTGAAACGGTCCACCAAGAGGATGCCGAGAGGGTTGAAGACTCCGAATCGGACAATGAAGTCAATCGGCTACAGCAACCGCCGGATAGAAGGCCCAACAAGCATCCTTACAAGGCAGTTCTCGTCCCTCGATGCATCGGGTGCGGAGGCCGCTACAAGCGGGCCGACTGCCGGTTCCACACCGCAACTTGCCGGGCATGTGGCAGGCAGGGCCACATTGCCGCCATTTGTTTGGGTCGCTCAAAAGACCATCCATTGGAAGAGTTGCCTCGGAAAGGTACCAGGGTCCCCAGTCAGAACCGGGTGGATTTTTGTGCAATGAGAAGAAGCGTGTTTAGAACAGGTGCCCACCGGCCATTGAAGAAGAAGCTTCATCTTGAAGTCCAACTGCAGGGGGTTCCCTTAGACATGGAGCTGGACACGGGCTCAGCTCTGTCCAACGTATCTAGAAAAACCCTGGGTCAGATTTGTTGTAAGAGCGGCCAACGAGTTAAGCTCAGGCCATCGAATCTCCTCTTGATCGATTTCCAGAATTCCCGAGTCAGTGTCAAGGGGGAGGCCACACTCAGTGTGAAATTCAAGAATTTTGAGGGTCCATTGGACATCGTAGTTGTCGAGGGCAACTGCACGAGTCTGATTGGACTCGATTGGTTTGATGCACTAAGTATCCAGGTGACTGGGTTAAACAGTTTGCAAACGGCAAGCCTTGCAGAGGTTTGTAAGGAGTTTGCTGATGTTTTCAGCCCAGAGTTAGGGGCGTACAAAGGGCCTCCTATTGCTTTAAGGCTAGATCCCTCAACAGCACCGATTAGGATTAAGCCTCGTCGGGTGCCATTTGCTCTCAAGCAAAGGATAAATGCGGAGCTGGATAAATTGCTTCAGCAGGGCATTTTGGAACCTGTGGACAGCAGTCCATGGGAAACCCCCATTGTCACGCCACTTAAGGCCAACGGAGAAGTCAGAATCTGCGCTGACTACAAATGCACATTAAATAAAGCTCTCCAGCAGCATTCCTACCCGGTGCCTGTGGTCAGCCATATTCTGGCATCTCTGCAGGGAGGGCGTATTTTCACCAAACAAGATTTGGCTCAGGCCTATCAACAGCTGCCAGTGGACGATGCCACGGCAGAAGCCCAAATGATTGTGATTCACCTGGGAGCCTTCAAGGTCCGAAGGCTACAGTTTGGGGTGAATGTAACCCCTGGCGTATTTCAGAGCGTGATGGAACGCACGCTCCATAATATTCCAGGGGTATGCCCATATTTCGATGATGTCCTCATCGCAGGGGAGTCAGTCGAAAACTTAGCAGACAGGCTTCGGGCCATTTTGCGGTGCTTCCGTGAAGCGGGGCTGAAGCTCAAACAAGAGAAGTGCAAGATTGGAGTCACTTCCATGGAATTCCTGGGGTTTAGAATAGATGCTGAAGGCATCCATCCTGCTGAATCAAAGCTCAAAGTGATTCAGCAGGCTCCTAGTCCCAAAACAAAGGGAGAGCTTCAAGCTTTCCTGGGGCTTCTAAATTTTTACCATGCCTTCCTTACCCACAAGGCCGCAGTGGCAGAGCCGTTACACCGGCTCTTGGAAAAGCAGGCCCCATGGAAGTGGACAAATGTCCACGAGAGGAGTTTTGCTGAGATTAAAGCATTGTGGTCCTCTAATGCTCTAATGCTCATTTGAGCAGTTGCCAGTAAACATAGCCTGTGATGCATCCCCTTATGGAATTGGGGCTGTCTTAAGTCATCTCAGGGCTCATTTCAATGAGCAGTTGCCAGTAAACATAGCCTGTGATGCATCCCCTTATGGAATTGGGGCTGTCTTAAGTCATCTCAGGGCTGATGGGACTCAGGTTCCCATAGCCTATTACTCTAGGACTCTATCTGTTGCTGAGCGAAATTACGCTCAAATAGATGGAGAAGCACTGACCATCGTGGCTGGCATCAAGAAGTTTCACGACTTCTTGTATGGCCGCCGTTTTACGGTCTTCACTGACCACAAGCCGCTGCTGGGATTGTTCACAATGAACAAGCAGACACCCCAGATCATCTCTCCTAGAATGTTGAGGTGGTCAATATTTCTTTCTGCTTATGACTATTGCTTGGTGCACAAACCGGGTAAAAAGATGGGCCATGCAGACGGCCTTAGTGGGCTGCCCTTAAGGCAATTGGAGCCTGATCCTGCACCAGCAAATTACATCCTGTCCATCCAGGATTTGCTGGAGTCTCCTCTCAATGCAGGGGATGTAGCTGCAGAAACAGCTACCGACAACAGGCTAACACGCATGTTGAACTGGGTGCTCACAGGATGGCCTGACACGTGTCCTGGCACTGATTTCCAGAGTTTCTGGAAAAAGAAGCATGAGCTGTCCACCTTTAAGGGGTGTATACTGTGGGTAAGTAGGGTAGTGATCCCGGCCTCACTGAGGACTAGAGTCCTTGTTTCTCTGCATGAGGGACATCTGGGGATAGTCTGAATGAAGGCGCTTGCACACAGCTACCTTTGGTGGCCTGGGCTCAATAAAGAGATCGAGGCCCAGGTCCAAGGGTGCCACATTTGCCAGCAGTCCTGGCCAGAAATGCCACAGGCTCCCGTCCATAGATGGGAAACCACTCATGCTCATTGGTCGAGGATCCATATCGACTACGCCGGCCCCTTTCAGGGGCAGCTCTTCCTCATTGTTGTGGACAGTCACTCTAAGTGGCTGGAAGTCGTTCCAGTGTCCACTACGACGACCACCATCACCATTAGGGTCCTTCGTGGCATTTTTGCCATGCATGGCCTTCCAGATGTTCTCATCTCCGACAACGAAGCCCAGTTCACTTCATCGGAGTTCCAGGCATTTTTAAGGGCGAATATGATTAGGCATGCTACATCGGCACTGTTTCACCCGGCTTCAAATGGTCAAGCGGAACGCATGGTTCGCACAACTAAAGACTCCTTAAAAAGAATCACTCATGGAAACTGGCACCACAGGTTGGCAGATTTTCTCCTCTGCCACCGCACAACGCCATGCACATTCATGGGCAAGAGCCCAGCCGAGCTCCGATGGGGTTGCTGCCTTATCACCAAGCTAGATAGATTACACCCAGATCGGGTTGCTTCACAGGTGTCACAGCCACGGGCACCGAGGCAATTGAAAGTGGGTGATCCAGTTTGGGCATGCAACTATGCACCGGGGGCACTTTGGGTGGTAGCTATGGTCTGTAAGGTGACTGGGCCACTTTCCTACGAAGTGGAATTGGAGGATGGTCATGTGCTACGTAGGCACATTGACCAGCTTCGTTGGAGGTTACCTAGCCACTCTTCTGCTCCATGCTCTGCTCTCGGGGGGGAGGAAGCCCACGATCCTGATCGTGAAGCTCAGCCACTCAGTGACAGTGGGACATCGCACTCATCGAATGGGGTTTTTGCCAACGAGGCGGCTCCTGACTCGGGCACCACATCCATGGGACATTGCACTCAATCAGCTTTCCAAGCCGTTCCTACCTCAGGCCTGGCGCCAAATGGACAGCACTCCCAACCGGCTGTTTACGCCAATCAGGGGAATTCCACCCCACAGCGGAACTCTAGGTTGGGCCTACTGGAACAGGCCAGCCAAAATCAAATGGACAGAGGCTCGGGTCGACCTGAACAGGCCAGCCTCCACGATCCGGCTTCACCCGTATCGAACGGGTCCCAAAGTCCCGGTCTGCCGAGCCTGGCAGGCGAGCTTGCAGATCGGGTGTTTGCAGCAGTTCCAAGGTGATCGGAGCGGGCAAAAGGCCCACCGAAGTATTTGAGGGACTATGTAAGGTTTCTGTCTCTGCAAATGTAAATGCTTGTGCATTTAATTGCAATTGGAAATGCTTATGTTTGTTCCATTGTATGGGAAGACCTATCATGTTGTGTATTATTCACTATTATGTGTTCTGAGTATGGGTACGTTTGTAATATTGTAAAATAGCAAGTATCTGTTTCGGAACCAAGAGGGGAGGGGTTTTATGTACCGGGCTTTATTAGAAACAGGTGCAGAGAGCTGCCCTGTTTCAGCCAGTAGACCACATGGCCTGCTGTACCAGCCTTGCTGTCTGCAAAGGCTGACTAGGATGCATTTTGAGCGGGAGAATACGTTGCATTGATTGGCTGGCGACGCCCCAGGCTGAATGTATAAAAAGGGATGGAGCCATTTTGTTTTCAGTTCTGTTTAGCTGTGAATAAGGAAGTTCCTGTTTGTGAGTCCTGCCTCTTCAATGCCTACCAACGCAAGAAACAGAACAAAAACCAAGTTGAATTTATTAAAAGCTATTATTTTGGACTTTATCTGACCCCCAATATAACACAGCTAAGGCAGGACATAAAACAAGACAGGACATAAAACAAGACATAGGTCATGAAACAGGAGATGAGTCTTAAATGCGTGTATTAGTTAGAAGAAGCAAAAAGGAAGTGGAAAATGTCAAACCACAAGTTCATCTGTTGGTCACATATGAGTGTCAAGCTTGAAGCTCTGTTACAGTTAACCACATATGTCTCGTTTCTATGTCTCGCTCTCGCTGGTAGCTAACCACAAATGTGCTGCTGGAAACTTAGATGCTTTGGCAAGACACCTGTGACCTCGATCCATGAGAGGGGGACAAGATATTTAGCTACTTTAGCATAGCAACAGGGGGGCTAACGGGGCTGTAATTCAAGTAACCAATCAATGCTAACAAGTTACATTTCCGTGTTTTGCTGCTTCTAAAAGAGTATATATGTACTTGTTATTCCATGAGAAGGTGTTCAGAGGTTGTTATGATTTTTGCTCTGAACCTTTGCGCAAATAAACCAACTTCTTTTGATTCCGTGGTCTGAGTCCTGTGGTTTTCTGCAACATTTTTATGGCGACTCCGCCGGGACTTGGAGCAATATTTTGCTGAGGACGGCACGGACCGACTGGTGCCCAATCAGGGCCGTCACGCTAAACCTTCAGCCGGCACAGATGATTTCTCCAGGAGGAGGCGGACAGCACCGGAGGGGTATTTGGTGGACAACCGACCGATCCAAGAACCTGAACGGAATCAAAACAAGTCATGAAACAAAGCCAGTTGGAAAACAAGACGCCTGCAGGCAAGTATTGTGGAATTGTAGGCCCACTCGTTTTGAGAGTGGAAGAGGGGGCCTGATCACCCCCCTGGGTCCGGGATCGGCGCATCCTAAAGAAGCCCAAGAGTTGTTGTGTGGGTGGTTAAGCCATTGCAGTTCCTGTTGGTGACCGTTGGAACGTCCGGCATCACAGGTCAGTGGCAGTGTCTTAGAAAATGGGTGGTGAAGGAAGTGTCCCTCGGACACCTCTTCAGTGTATGTTGAGGAATTTTAAGAAAGATTTTAGCATGCAATGTAAGGCTGAATTGCTGGCAGCTGCATTGTCAGGCAATTCCAGAACCCTAGGAAGGAATCAGTGTGTTTTGTGTAAGGAAGAGGGACATTGGCAACGTGAATGTCCTAAAAGGTTTGAACTTGGAAGAATAGAACAGGGACATGGACATTTAACTCGAGAAGTCAAAATATATGATTTCCAGGGAGAAGGAAGAGGAAAAATGTTTCGTCCATATGGATTCCAAGGAAGAGGTTGAGGCCAATTTCAAGAACAAGTAGAGGCCATAGGCTTGGCTGCAGTTGAACAATGGCCTGAGGACTGAAGGGGACCGGGGTTTAAGTCAAGCCCCCCCTGAACCCTTGGTCCGAATGAAGATAGGGGGCAATAATGTGACCTTTTTAGTAGATATGGGGGCATCTAGATCTGTAGTTACTAAGTTATTGGCTCCCTTCTCTGCTGATGTCATAAATGTACAGGGAGTTGATGGCTCAGTAAATTGTCACCCTTTTCTAAAGCCCCTGAGATGTTCCCTAAATGGAAGGGACATTGAACACCAATTCCTATATATGCCTGAGTGTCCCATTCCCTTATTGGGTCGAGACATGCTATGTAAAATGGGGGCAACTTTGTTGTTTGAAGAAGACGAAATGGCACTAGTAATGAAGCATCCTCCAGATGAGATGTGGCGAATAATGGTGGCCCAAGAGGTTCAAGTTTGATGTGCCCCCCTTATGGGCAGAAGATAATCCGCCAGGACATGCAGTCCACCATACACCACTAGTCATTCAAGTGAAGCCTCTGGCAGTGCCTATTCGTCTCCAACAGAGAAATTATCCTCACCCCATTACACAAGCAATTCAAGATTATATTACCAAATACTTAAAGACAGGCATTTTAACAGCTATTCAATCTCCTTGGAACACCCCAATCTTACCCATCCCAAAGCCTGATGGCTCATTTCGACCAGTCCAAGATTTGCGTATTGTCAATAATGCTACAGTTACTGTACATGCTGTAGTGCCTAACCCATATACCCTCCTGAGC
The DNA here is from genome assembly GCA_023970755.1 of Azemiops feae. NCBI lineage: Eukaryota > Metazoa > Chordata > Lepidosauria > Squamata > Viperidae > Azemiops > Azemiops feae. The sequence goes on along the minus strand of JALGBA010001253.1, from coordinate 2,870 downwards.
TTCATTCCAGCATCAGCTGTTTGGCTCTCTGTGGTAGATTTGAAAGACGCTTTCTTTATGATCCCAATACATAAGGACAGTCAGAAGCTGTTTGCTTTTGAGTGGGAAGACGCAGTAACAGGCCAGAGAAAACAATATGCTTGGACCAGACTTCCTCAGGGATTTAAAAATTCACCTACTCTTTTTGGCAATGCCTTGGCCTCAGACTTAGAAGACTTCCAGCCATGTGAGGAAGGAGATGTACTACTCCAACATGTTGATGATGTGTTAATAACTGGACAGACAAAAGAAATTTGTTGGGACAACACCAACCAACTACTTCATCTGTTGATGGACAAAGGATACCGTGCCTCAAGGAAGAAAGCCCAATTAGTGAAACCCCAGGTTAAATATTTAGGTTATACTATAAGTTAAGGCCAGAGAGCAATAGGACATGAGAGAAAGGAAGCTGTGTGCCGAATTGCAGAGCCAACTAATAGGAGAGAATTATGGGGGGTTTTAGGAGCAGCAGGATATTGTAGAATATGGATACCAAATTTTGCCCTGCTAGCCAAACCACTGTATGAGTCCACAAAGGGGGGAGAAAGAGAGCCTTTTATTTGGACGCGTGAACAAAAACAGGCTTTTGAGACTTTAAAAGTGGCATTATCTCAGGCTCCTGTTATGGGACTTCCCAACCTCGAGAAACCTTTCAATTTGTATGTGGACTCAAAGAATAATATGGCTCTTGGAGTCCTGACTCAAGAAAAGGGAAGTTGGCAACAACCCATAGCTTACTTGTCAAAACAACTTGATGGAGTATCAAAGGGATGGCCACATTGTCTTAAAATTCTGGCAGCCACAGCTCTCCTGATAGAGGAAGCTAATAAATTGACTTTTGGACAAACAACTACAATCTATACCAGTCATGCAATTCGTGGAGTTTTGGAAACAAAGGGACATTTATGGATAACTAACTCCAGAATTTATAAGTATCAAGCTCTCCTCATTCAAAACCCTCAAGTGACATTGAAGCAGACAAATGGCCTAAACCCAGCAACCCTATTGCCTATACCAGGTCCTAAAGTTGAACATAACTGTATGCAAGTGTTAGAAAGTCAATTCTCATGTAGACCTGATTTAACTGATGTGCCACTGAAAACAGTGGACTATAATTGGTTTACTGATGGATCAAGTTTTATTGCAACAGGAGAACGATATGCAGGCTATGCAGTTGTCTCACTTGATAAAGTCAAAGAAAGTGGGCCACTCCCAAAAGGCACAAGTGCTCAAGCAGCAGAACTGTGGGCTCTAATAAGGGCACTGGAAAGAGCACGAGATGAAAGTATAAACATTTGGACTGATTCTAAATATACATTCCTTACATTACATGTACATGCTACAGTCTATAGAGAGAGAGGACTTTTAACAGCTGCAGGAAAAGAAATTAAACCTCCTCTTCTGATTGAAAGACTTATAACAGCAGTCTTGGGACCAAAGAGGGTAGCTGTCATGCACTGTAAAGGACATCAAAAGGGACAAGATGAAGTAGCCCAAGGAAATAGAGCAGCTGATAGAGAAGCAAGGTTATCAGCAACCCGAAACAGCCAAGCTTACCCTGACATGACAGCTTATGTAGCATTGGAAATGCCAAGAGGACTGAGTCCTAGATATTCTAAAGCAGAGGAACTACAGGCAAGTGTAGATTTGCAAGGACACAAACAGGGAGAGTGGTATGTACTCCCAGATGGAAGGATTTTTGTACCTGAGAATTTAGCCTGGGCAGTGGTAAAAGAAACTCATTCAACTACTCACATGGGAAAGAGTGCATTAGCTGAAGCCCTCCACCGTATTGTGTATATTAATCGTCTTCACTAGCTATGTGCCCATGCAATTGAGAGATGTAACATTTGTGCCCAGGTTAATCCAAGACAAGGACCTATTCTTCCGCCAGGAAGTCAGCCTAAGGGATATTATCCTATGGATTCATTGGTTGTTGATTTTACAGAAATGCCAAAATGTGGACTATATAAAGCAATGTTAGTCCTAGTGTGCAATTATTCAGGATGGCCTGAATGTCTCCCCACCAAGACCAAGCAGGCACGAGAAGTGGCCAGAATCTTACTCAAGGAGATTATTCCCAGATATGGAGTACCCACATTCATATCATCAGATAATGGACCTGAGTTTGTACATCAAGTAAATCAGACGCTGGCTAAATCCTTAGGAGCCCACTGGAAGTTCCATTGTTCTTTTCATCCTCAATCAGGGAGGAAGGGCAGTGAGGATGAACCAGACTATAAAGGAAAGGTGACAAAGGTGTGCCTTGAAACTCACCTTAAATGGGTGGATGCTTTGCCACTAGCACTTTGTTCTGTGAGGTGCACCCCTCAAAAAGGAATTAGGCTATCTCCTTTTGAAATGATGTTTGGAAGACCCCCTATCATAAGTAATAACTTGAAAAATCATATAGGGGACTTAAGTCAATTAGGGACTACATGGGTGAGTCAAATGGTGGGAGAATTAAACAAGCAAATACAAGAAATCCAACAATATTGTGTGTCCCTCAGTCCACCATTTTTGAGTACCCCCAGTCATAATATTCAAGTGGGAGACAAAGTATGGGTAAAACACTGGAAAGGGGAAAACTTGAAACCTAAATGGAAGGGCCCGTATGCTGTGGTCATGTGTTCTCCACTTGCAGTAAAGGTGTTAGAATCCAAGTCTTGGATTCACTGGACTCGAGTTAAGCCCACAGCTGATCAATATTGGGAGGCAGAGCAGGACGAGGCCCATCCTTTAGTGGTACGCTCGAAGAAGAGCCCCTTATAACTGCCCTACCGGAAACGGGCAGGCAACATACGGGGCAGAAGAGGCCTTACTGGTGTCAC
>JALGBA010001252.1:0-113563 GCA_023970755.1 Azemiops feae | reverse complement strand
TTGCCAGTCCCTATTGTTGTCAGTAAAACAACTGAATGGCTTACAACTAATAAAACAGTATAAAACAATATAAAAGCAAACAGAAAAAAAAGATGCCACAGCCTCACTTCTCTAATGCACCCACGTTTTAAGGGCTCTCTGGAAGGATAAAAGGGGCAGAGTCTCTATGGAGATTCTCAGTCATCCAGGTCATAGTTATCCCAAAGGTGCTTTTTCACAAGGCAACTGGACTTTGTTTTTCTTTGAAGATGTTTTGCTTTTCATCCAAGCTCTGAAGAAGAAGCTTTTTGGATGAGAAGCAAAAACGTCTTCAAAGAAAAACAAGAAAGTCAGTTGCCTCCTGAAAAAGCACCTTTGAGGGAAAGGGGGCAGACTATCAGATCTCGGAAAGTTTGTTCCGTAGGGCAGAAACTGCAACAGAAAAGGCGAGTTTTCAGGACGCACAAGATGGCAATATTTAAGAGAAGGGACAACTCTATAGCTCTGGTGGAACAGGCAAATAGCAATAGCACATAGACTTACATATCACTCCATAGTGCTTTACAGCAGGGGTCCCCAACCCCCGGTCCGTGGACCAGTATCGGGCTATGGCATGCCAGCAACCAGTCCGCACAAACAAGCAAAGCCCCATCCGTGGGATGCAGACACCACACAAAACCACGCCCCCTCCAGTGCGTGGAAAAACCTCTCTCTACGGAATCGGTCCCTGGTGCCCAAAAGGTTGGGGACCTCTGCTTTACAGCACTGAGTAATTTATAATGTCAGATAGATATCCTCAGGGAAAGTTAGTCCTGCCGATATATAGACCTGTACATCAAGTGTTTTAACATGAATCAGTTTGCAATTCTCGACTAAAGTTCTGTCTGCATTCCATGCTTTTATAAGGTTTCATATCATAGCAGATCTGTTTACATGAACAAAGGACACTTCAGTCCCTAAAGGCATCTCCTCTATATGGGTCCTTTTATGGGAAGTAAGTTGATTGCTCCACATGAAACTCTTTTCACACACTGTGCACGCATATTTTTTCTCCCCTGTGTGGATTCTTTCATGACAAATAAGAGTCCTGTTTTCAGAAAAACTCTTTCCACATTCCATACATTTATATGGTTTCAATCCTGTGTGGATCCTTTTATGGGAATTTAGGTGACTTTTCAACCTGAAGCTCTTCCCACACTCTGTGCACTGATATAGTTTCTTCCCCGTGTGGATACTAATGTGGTAAGTAAGAGAGCTGCTTGTACTAAAACTCTTCCCACATTGATTGCATATATAAGGTTTGAATCCTGAGTGGATCCTTCTATGGCAAGTAAGGGAACTGCTTCGACTGAAGCTCTTTCCACACTCCGTGCATTTATAAGGTTTCTCTCCTGTATGGACCCTTTTATGGGAGGTAAGGGAACCACTATGACTGAAGCTCTTTCCACACTCCACACATTTATAGGGTTTCTCTCCTGTGTGAATCCTTCTATGAGACATCAGGTGCCCACGCCCATGAAAGGTCTTTCCACAGTCTGCACATTTATAAGGTTTTTCCCCTGAATGGATCCTTTTGTGGGAAGTAAGAACACTGCTCTTGCTGAAGCTCTTCCCACACTCCAAGCATTGATAGGGCTTCTCTCCTGTATGGATCCTCTTATGGGAAGTCAGGTAACAGCTTTTGCTGAAGTTCTTCCCACACTCTATGCATTTATATGGCTTCTCCCCTGTATGGATCCTTCTGTGAGAAGTAAGGGAACTGTTCAAACTGAAACATTTCCCACAATCTATGCATTTGTAGGGTTTTTCCCCTGTATGCATCCTTCTATGGGCAGTAAGGACACTGCTTTTGCTAAAGCTCTTCCCACACTCTAGGCATTCATAGGGTCTCTCTCCTGTATGGATCCTTTTGTGATAATTAACAGAACTATTCGAACTGAAGCTTTTCCCACAGTCCGTGCACTTATATGGTTTTTCCCCTGTATGGATCCTTTTATGGGAAGTAAGGTCGCTGCTTTGGATGAAGCTCTTCCCACACTCTAGGCATTCATAGGGTTTTTCTCCCCTATGGATCCTTTCATGATAAGTAAGGGAACTGTTTGAACCGAATCCTTTTCCACAGTCCGTGCATTTATAAGGCTTTTTCCCCGAACGTATCTTTTTATGGTAGTTAAGGTTACTACTACACCTAAAGCTCTTTCCACAGTCCACAGATTTATAAGCTTTCTCTGCTGTATGGATCATTTTATGAGGAATAATGTCAATGTTATTGCTGAGGTGGTAGTTACCGAAACTGGGTTTTGCTTGGAATATTTCCCCACTTCCTTGACAGTTTCCCATCCCATTTTCCTTACAATCATTTTGGGTCAGGAGATAATCCATTTCCACACATTCAAGAGTGGAGTTTTCTCTCCAATTGTAGTACTGGTTTTTCTCATATTGCCTCCTTCCACACTTATCTGTAGATGTCTCTTCTTTTATTTCAATCTTGATTACATCTGATGGCACCACACTTGGCTCTTGGTAATCTTCAATCTCCTGATCGTCAACTGCTTGATGGGGAAAAAGGGCAATTAGAAAATCTGATTAGAAAAGCAAGAAATTCAGGATGCCACCAGGGATTAAATCTCATGATTTCCAGAAGCTCTTTCAACATTTCTAATGCAACAAACATACAACTTGTTCCCATGCCAGTCCCTAGCCTGCATCTGCAGAGAAAGTAAGAGGGGAAATGACAGCATGAACGCTAGTTACTGTTTTTAAAAAATTGCCTATGTGATGGAATGTACACATGGAAAAACAGTGGGGTAGAGTGTCTATTGAGATTCTCAGTCATCCAGGTCATGATTGTCCCAAAGGTGCATTTCAACAGGCAACTGGACTTTCTTGTTTTTTTTCTTTGAAGATGTTTCACTTCTCATCCAAGAAGCTTCCTCAGCTCTGACTGGATGGTGGGGAATGGAAGAATTTATATTCCTTGCAGACAACTGGTCATTTTCATTCTGTTGGAGAATCATTGAGGGTTGGAGATTTATCTGTGTTCTCAAGGTCACCTGAGTAGTGCAAATGAATGTGGAGCCTTCTTGGAACTGCTGAAAGGACTGTGTTGTAGACTTGAGATAGATAATGTCATATCCCTCCCCCTCTGTTGAGAGAGGGTGGTTCAGTTTTGACATAGATGGCCTCTTTGACCCCTCTTTCAAACCAACGGTCCTCTCTGTCCAAAATGTGGACTTTGCTGTCTTCAAAAGAGTGGCCTTTGTCTTTTAAATGCAGATGGACTGCTGAATCTTCTCCTGATGAATTTGTTCTTCTATTCAGAGCTAAAGAAGCTTGTTGGATGAGAAGCAAAATATCTTCAAAAAAAGAAAAAAAAGGAAGTCCAGCCTTGTGAAAAAGCACTGTTGGGATAACTATGACCTGGATGACTGAGAATCTCCAGAGATATGCTGTACCTTACTTGAATCCAATGCCACAACATACATATGGCAATCAATTTAACAAGATCTGCACAGATCTCCCAAGTTTTAAACAAACTATCTAGTGACTCCTTGCTTTGACTTAATTCTAGAACCCTTACCTAAAGAGGCTACAATCCCACAAGTCTCAAACATGACTTCTCGGTGCGAAGCTTTCTCACTGGGATCCAGCAGCAGCCACTCTTCACTGGTGAAATATATGGCCACCTCCTCAAAGGACACGGGACTCTGAAAGAGAAAGAATCCCTATGAGCAGACTCAGATAATCAGCACATTTGAGGTCTCAGTGCAGTATCATGCGCTGAGACCCCAAATGAAAATGGAGGTCTCCTACTGCTCCCCCAAATTAGCCCCTGATCTTTTCCTTCCTACCTGAGCTGGAGATCCAGCTGCTCTTTCAGCTTCACCAATACAAAGAGATGGTCCAGTGAACAATCGTGACTCCATTTTGTTCCCTGGGAAAGAAAGAGATAAAATGAAAGCGGAAAAAAGATTAACTCTCTCTCTTCTGGTCTGAAGGCACAAAACGGTCTAGCAGGGATTAGAATTTAACATAATTATAACATTAGAATTTAATCAAAATTATCAAGAAAGGCCAAAGACAGGTTGCTCCCCTCTCCATCTCTCAGGAAAAGGAAATATATGTTCGGATGAAGGAGTCAGAATACCACCCCGGGTGATCCCCAGAAGAACCAGTCTTCTGCAAATGGAGAATCGTGGGAAGGCAGTGTATGGACTGAAGGGAGGGACTTCCTTCGTGGGACTTAAGTCTTCTAGCGTGAAGTAGGAGAATTAAGTCTTTCTTGTTGGGTCACCTAGTAATTCTAACAATTAGACACAAGCGAGTAGATACACAGAATTAAGAAAAACTGGAATATCTCTAAAAACCTTCAAGCATGCATAACAACCATCACCTAGTGAACCATCCTGATGTTGACCTTCCTGTTTGGAGACAGCCCTGCAACACAAATAATTTGCGGGAAGTACCATTTCCTCAGGATAAGTGCCCAGTTCCAGGAAGGACCTCGGAACCTGAAAAATACCGGCAAGGGAGAAGAATTGAGTACAGGATATAAGAGAAACTGGGTTTTCATTTTGTGCCCACCATATTGCAAGACTTCTGTGTCTTATTAGTGGGGATGGAAGAGGGCAATGGAAGAGCTACTCAATGTATGTCCTCTCGGAGAACACAGGAACAATTCCTCTAATAAAGTTCTCTAAACATCTTGTGTTATTAACCCCCAAAACTCTCTTAGGCAGACAATTAAGAATTCAAGCAGATTAAAATCCATCTAGTTTTCCCAAGGGGAGTGTCTCTCACCTGGCACCCTCCCTGCTCCTCCTCTTCCGCCTGGTTTAGCAGGAAGCCTTCGGCCAGGGCCACTGCCTGGCAACTGGTCTCTGGTTGGCACTCCTGCACCCAGCGCTGCATCTCTCCAGGCAGGACAGTCAGAAACTGCTCCAAGATCACTCGGTCCAATATCTGAGCCTTGGTGTGTTTCTCGGGCTGCAACCACCCCCAGCAAAGGCGGTGAAGGCGGCTGCAAAGCTCTCGTGGCCCCTCAGCCTCCTGAAAGGGGTTGTTTCTGAAGCACCAATGCTGGATCTCAGAACTAAGAGCTTCCTCCAGGATCTTCTGCCCAGGTCCTACCCACACTTCCCCATAGCTTCCAACCTGAGCAGAAGCAGGGCCTTTTCCTACTCTGTCCCAGGCTGGCTGGTTTGCATCCATTTCCAGCCTCCTCTGACAGGAATCCACAAAGGCCCTGAAGATCTTCTGGGTCTCCAAAGGTCTTTTCGGATCTGGGATCTGAATGAGTTGCACAGCGAGGCCAGGAGAAGTTTTTCCAGCCATTCAGCCCTCAAATGGCCTGCAACTATTACATCTAAGCTGAAAAAGAAAAACTCAGGAATTACACAGAATATTCTCACTGAGAAACTGTGGTCATTTAATCTAAATCAAAGCAACTGATTTTGGAGCGGGGCAAAATTAATGTTTCTTTAATTGATTTTGGAGGAGGCTGCATCTCACAAGAACCTGGAAGAATGTGTTTGGAAAACAGTTATCTGAAAGGCTTAAAGCTAAAATTGGAAAGAGAAGAGTCGAATATTTAGGATCTAACCCCAAACATAAACCCACAATAAACAGACAACAAGAAAAGGAGTGGTGAGAAGAAAGGTGAACTCAGGTATAAAACAGGAGAAAATGGATCCAGGAAACTTGACATCAATACCTGGGAAAATCCTGGAAAAGAGAATCAAGCAGTGGATTTGTGAGCATCTAGAAACCGCCATTACCAGAAGCCAGCATGAGTTTGTCAAAAACAGGTCATGCCAGACAAACCTTATTTTCTTCTTTGATAAGGTAACTAAATTAGCGGATCAGGGAAACAACATAAATACAGTATACTTAGTTAGGGATTTGACAATAAAGGTTACCTTATCTCTCTTATCTGGATTTGACAAAGTAAACCTCAGCCTACTTCTTTGCCAAGATAGAACAATGTTACCACCAGACGGATTCGCAGTTGGCTGACGAACTGCGCTTAGTATGTAGTGCTCAGTGGAACTATATCTACATGGAGGGAAGAGTGCAGTGGGATACCTCAAAGTTCTGTTTTGGGGGTCAGTACTCTTCAACTTGTTCCTAAATTATCTAGATGAGAGGATAGAACAGGAGCTTGTCAAATTTGCAGACGACACCAAGTTCGGGAGAATTGCTAAGACTCTGGAAGATAGACTGAAGATTCAGAAGGAACTTGAGAGACTTGAACATTCGACTCTAGTCAATAAGATCCAGTACAAACAAGATGAAGTTCAGTGGTGAGAAAAGTAAGGTCCTGCAGGAAAAATCAAATGCAGAGATATAGAACTGGCAGTAACTGGCTCAACAGCGGTAACTGTGAGGGGGAATCTAGGTGTCCTGGTGGTTTAAGTATGAGCCAGCAGTGGGCTGCAACTGCCAAAAAAGCAAACATAGTTCTAGGCTGCATCCTCACTTGGAATACAGCATCCAGTTCTGGTTACCACAATACAAAAAAGATGCTGAGACGCTAGAAAGAGGGCAGAGGGCAGAGAATAGCAATTGATAAGGGGTCTGCATAAGGGGGGGAAAGAGAACATTATAGCTGTCTTTCGGTACACGAGGAGCTGCTATAGAGAGACGGGGGTCGACTTATTCTCCAAAACTCCTGTGGGTAGGACAAGAAGCAATGGATGGGAACTTGTTCGACAGAAATTCAACCTGAAACTAAGCAGAAATTTCCTGAAAGTGAGAACGATTAATCAATGGAATAGCTTGTGTCCTGGAGTTGTGGGTGCAGTGGAAGTTTTCAAGGAAAGATTGGATAACCATTCGTCAGAGATGATATAAGGCAGGGGTCTTCAAACTTGGCCCTTTTATGACTTGTGGACTTCAACTCCCAGAATTCCTCAGCCAGCATGCCTGGCTGAGGAATTCTGGGAGTTGAAGTTCACAAGTCATAAAAGGGCAAGTTTGAAGACCCCTGATATGAGGTCTCCTGCCATGGGCAGTGGGTTGGACTAGAAGACTTTCAAGGTCCCTTCCAGACCTATGAGTCTTAAAAGATGTTTCAGCTCAGTCTCCCAAAGATGCTTTTTCACGACTTTGTTTTTCCTTTGAAGACGTTTCACTTCTCATCCAAGAAGCTTCGTCAGCTCTGACTGGATTGTGGGGAGTGGAAGGATCCAGTCAGAGCCGAAGGAAAAACAAGAAAATCCAAACAAGAAAATCCAGTTGCCTCGTGAAAAAAGCATCTTTGGGACAACCATGACCAGGATGGCTGAGAACCTCTCATAGACTTTCAGCTGAGGGCAATGTCTGTCCTCCCTCTCTCAGCCCCTCCTCCCCTTCCCTCCCCTTGGAGACCAACACTAATTTTGGGGATGGTCTTCTGCGGAGGTGTAGCTTGAGGTTCACTAACAAAAAAAATATTGGGGGGCTTAGAGCACCCCCAACAGTTGCATTTGAGGCACAGAATTGGTCCTTTACACCCACCCACTCCACCCCAAAAAAGCTTGAAATTGGACCGTTTGCAAGGAGTGGAGGAGTGCCCCTTTCCCGGATGCTGTTTTGCTACAAATCTGGGAAGGAAACCCAGTTTATGCAAAATGTAAGCCAGTGGTGCTTTAAGCTTCCTCCCCCCCCAACCCTTCCCCTCCCTCTCTCCCTCCCCAGTGCCGGATCTCTTGCATGCACAGCCAGGAGCAGGAATGGGGGGGGTGTCTCCCCCTCCTTACCAGCCTCGAGATTCGGAGTCCAGCAATCTTTCCGGGGAATCCGGGGCTCCCCTTCTCACCACTGGCTCCGAGAGTGTTTGCAGGATAGAAGCGCACTTTCCTCTCTTCCTTGCAATAACCGGCCGGGGATGCTCTGCCTACGGGTGGAGAAGGGGGTAGTTCCCCCCCACACACACCTTGCCCGCTCCCCAAGATACTCAGGGCGCAACTCACTGCCGGTCCTCCCCAGCCAGACAGGCGCCAGCGCATGCGCAGTGACGCTCGCTGAGTCGGCAGGGCTGGCAGCGCCCGGCCCTCTAGTGGCAACATCGTGTAGTGACCTTAAAGGCTAACGCGGGCCAATCGATCTCCTGTCCCTCCCGTCTCTTTCTGAGCCAGGGGCATTTCTGATGGCATTCATTTTAGCGGGCGGGTCATGGCAAAAAAAGGAGGCGTTGCACAATAGGGTTGGATTCAGGCAGTCCTCGACTTACGATCACGATTGAGCCCAAAATTTATGTTGTTCAGTGAGACCTTTGTTAAGTGAGATTATGTCCCATTTTAGGACATTTCTTCCCACTGTTGTTAAATGTATCACTGCAATTGATGTTAGCAGGCTAGGCTAGGCTAGAATAGAACAGAACAGAACAGAATAACAGTTGGAAGGGACCTTGGAGGTTTTCTAATCCAACCCCCTGCTCAGGCAGAGAACTCCATACCATTTCAGACAAATGGCTGTCCAGTCTCTTCTTAAAAATTTTCAGTGTTGGAGCATTCACAGCTTCTGGAGGCAGGTTGTTCCACTGGTTAATTGTTCTAACTGTCAGGAAGTTTCTCCTTAGTTCTAGGTTGCTTCTCTCCTTGACTAGTTTCCATCCGTTGCTGCTTGTCCTGCCCTCAGGTGCTTTGGAGAATAGCTTGATTCCCTCTTCTTTGTGGCAGGCCCTGGGATATTGGAACACTGCTATCATGTCACCCCTAGTCCTTCTCTTCTTTAAACTAGATATACCCAATTCCAGCAACCGCTCTTTATATGTTTTAGCCTCCAGTCCCCTAATTATCTTTGTTGCTCTTCTCTGCACTCTTTTCAGAGTTTCAACATCTTTTTTACATTGTGGTGACCAAAACTGGATGCCGTATTCCAAGTGTGGTCTTACCAATGCATTATAAAGCGATACTAACACTTCACGTGATCTCGATTCTTTCCCACAGTCCTTAGGCAGCTGCAGCACACGGCTAGCTCACCTTTAAGTGATTGTCCACTAAGACTCCAAGGTCCCTCTTACAGTTACTACTGTAACCTGGTTGTTAAGTGAATCTGGCTTCCCCCATTGACTTTGCTCGTCAGAAAGCTGCAACGGTCGTAAGTATGAACCAGTTGCCAAGCATCTGAATTTTGATCATATGATCATGGAGATGCAGCAAAGGTTGTACCTATGAAAAATGGTAATGTCACTTTTGCAGTGCCGTTGTAATGTTGAACGGTCACTAAATGAACTGTTGTAAGTTGAGGACCACCTGTTAACATGAGTGTAGCTTCATGTTCCGTTCTTCCCAGGAAGCCATCTAGTCCAACCCCTGCTTGCTACATCTACATGCTGGGGTATTTGCCCAACGGCCCTTCCGCCTATTTGAAGACTCTCCTGCAAGAGACCTCCATGCTTCAAGTGGTGGGCTGTTCCCTTGGCTAAAGCCTTGTCTGGTCAGGAAATTTCTCCCAACCACTTGCCTGAAGCTGCTTCCTTGGATTTTTCATCTACTGGTCTTTCTCCTGCTGAGAGAATTGATTCCCTCTTGGACCATGGGACATTTTCTCAGTCCCATTCGCATGCCAAGTACAGGCGCAGAGGGATCGATCTCAGCCAAGGGGTGTCATGTAGAAGCCACTCGGACATTACAAGCCTCGCTGTCTCCTACAATTTTAGATGACAATCCGCTAGAATAATAGGATTTCCACATCTCAGCAATACTTGCCTCCCCTAGACATTGCTTTGCTTGAGGCCCACCTGCCTTCTCTTGGGGACAACCACAGAACTGTCTTGAGTTGTGTCTGCAGGCAATTTGGCTAGCTAAGGGTGAAGGTTCCTTCTCTGAGCTTGTGGATTGGTTTCCGAATGTTTCGTTACCAGGCTAGGTAACATTTTCAGTGGAGTTGGGGGGATGTCAGTGTTCTTCTGTTGATAAGAGCTTCAGGTGTGGGTGTGTCAAGTGAGGGGCTTGTGATGGGCTTGTGAGTCTTGTGATGGGGAGGTTACCTCAGGTCAAGATCATTGGGACGTGAACTGGGGGGAGAGGGGGCTTGGGTGAGTTGGTTGAGGGTCGGTGCTGTTTCTGGTTGGCTATGCAGTTGATTGGGATTCTGAGGGCTTCATAGGCTGGTTGTAGGTCGATTTGTGTGTTGATGGAATTGCTGGGTGGAGTGCCAGGCTTTGATGAACTCTCGAGAATGGCGGGTGATAGTGTGGCCAATGATTTTAACTGGTGTTGTTTGGTGTCGATGTGGGTAGAGATCTTCTTATAAACAGAAGAACACCAACATTAACATCCCCTAAACTCTGCTGAAGATGTTACCTAGCCTGGTAACGAAACATTTGGAAACCAACCCACAAGCTCGGAGAATGAACCTTCACCCTCATCCTGCACATATTTGCCACGATTGCAAATCTGACTAGCTTCTGCTCCAAAGGCTTTCCCCATGGGAAAAAAAGACTTTGCTCAGAGACAGATGACATGACAGAAGGGAGGATTCCAATTGGTGTTTTCTCCCCCCCCCCCATTCCACTTCTGAGGTTGGAAGCATCAGGGTGTCCCCTCTCTTGTGGGGAGGGGGGGCTAGTGGTAAGCATCCATGGGTTGTGTTGGGGTCCCCTGTTGCTATTGGTGGGGGTGCTGTCCACGGTCCCTAGAAGGGGGAAAGGAGCCCCCGCTGGTTAGCAGGGGGTGGTGGGAGGGACCATTGATGCTGGTGGGGGTGGATGGGGGGGAGAAAGGGAGTGGGACACTGCCAGGGGAGATGGGGAAAAGGCTGCAGGGCAAGGGAGGTGGGAGCATGAGACTTTTGGCCACACCCCTCCCAGTGCGCAGGAAAAGATGGTCCAGAGACAGGTGAGAGGACCCTCTTTGCTGGCTGGGGGGGGGGAGGAAAAAGAGGCACCCTTCATGGAAGCACCGCCATTAGGGGTCTTTGAGGATCCTCAGGGATGGACCTTCTTCTTTTCTCTCGGTCTGATTCTGAATTAGGCCTCCTTCTGGGCCCCTCCTTTCCCTCAGGGGCCCCCTCCACTCCCCCTTCAAGAGCCCCTTTCCAGCCCCCTCAAGACTCTTGGGGGCCCACCACATTGAAATGCACTGAAGTGTCCCTGATTTAGGCAGGCCAGATAAAAAATCCTAACCCAAAATGAGAAAGGCCACAACTGGGGAGGGCAGCCCCCCTCAACTCAGCAGTTTCTCTGATGGGAACCCCCCTCCCAGTGAATCCCTGAGGGTCACCCCATGGCTGAGACGGAATGACTGGGAGGATCCCTGATCCCCTTCAAAGCCTCGACCTCTATTCACCCCAAAGACCCCCTCAAAATAATAATGGTATCTCTTACACGTCTTCGTTTTCAATGAGAAACGGTGGGATTGCTGGCTGGAGAATAAGAAATACTTTGAATTAATATATTCTGTTAATATATTATTTAATTTTATAGAATGGGAAGATAAATGTCTTCCCATTTAATACCCAGACCCCACCCCCCACACTCCTTGAAGCACAAATCCTTGTCTACCACTCAAAGGCCAAAGGTACGTTCAGACTGTAGAAAGCGGCAAAAGGGTTTCAGTTCTCTGGTTCCCATTTAAGTCCTTTGACGTTATAAAGGAAGAAGATATAGTTGGCTGAAACACTATGGATTATCTCCACAGATGTAAAATTGTATAATTAGGAAAATTCTAAAAAGTGCCAAGATTTTAGAATGAGGAATGTTCCCACATTTTATAGGCTACAATTTCTCTCGTTGCTTGCTTCTTTTCATAGATGAATCTATCTTGCTAATGCCTTTCTCATTCCATGGTTTTCTACACATCATTGCGCAATGTGAAACTGAGTCAGATCTGAACTCATTCCACCTCCTTCTACCACTTTCTAACTTTTTATTATCCACACCCCCTCCCCCCAATAAGTTCTCCTACATATTCATCTGGCTTCTTCATTTAGCTTTTTTGTTCAATGTGTATTAAGTAGGGAATCATTTACAATGTGCCACAATTTTCCAATAATTTATTAACCTTTCAAAATTAGAAAGGTTGTTAATAATTAGGAAATATGTTTTTTTAAAAAGCTCTATTAAGATACTGTTGAAGGAAAAATCTTCATCAAGGTCCAGTCCAAGCCGGGAATAGACAACATGGAGACTGCTTTAGAAAGAAGGTTGTGGTTTGTTAAAGAGGAGAGCCAGACAGAAAGATGGCTCTGGAAAAAGACTGACCACATGTAGCAGGGAGTGGGTTTTTATACCTTCTGGGGGTCTTGAGGTTGTTTCCTGTTCCTGTTTGAGGCTTTGTATTTCCTGTGTCATGTACTTTGACCTGAGTCTGAGTATGCCATTCTGGTATTCTGATGGTGGTGGGTTAATCCTATTATGTCCCAAAGGTCATATCCTGCTTCCCTGGGGATGTGGCCGATGACTGTTGGAATTTTTGGTATGAGGGATTGTTGATTCTAGGGATCTTTCTTTCTAATCCCAGCTTCCTGACTCCAATCTTTCTGACAAGATTATCACATCTGCATTTCTGCAGGCCTGGTTTCTGTCTGGGGCGAGAGACTTGAGGGGAGGGAGGTTGGTTTCTGCCTTTAAAATTCTTTGGGGAAATATATTCTGCCTTTTTAATATTTCCCAGAATATTTCTTTCTCTGAATTCTTCCCACAATGCAAAGTCACATTCATGCTAGTAACAATTTTCTCCAAAACCATAGAATGCTACAGTCCCTTAACGTGTCAAGCACAATTGACCTTTCTCATCAACTTGGTACCACAAAATGAAGTAGAGACACTAAAGTGACATTTGAATATCATGAGAAATAGAAAATATGGTACCGATTACTTTAATCTCAGAAACTGAACAATGAATAATTTAAATCAAGCAATTTAAGTCCTTTAAAAAAAAAAAAAAAACATTGCTCATATGGACTGTACATATAAACATTTGCTCATACGGTACACTGTTGGATCAATAAAACCATTTATACAGTCTCTTTCAGCTGGGTTAATGCAATTTTGCACCAGACTGGACTGTACATATAAACATTTGGGAGACATTTTCACTTGTAAACCTAATTTAATTACCTTGCTACATGATTAAACACCAGTATTTTCAACACAATTAGAGCTAAAATGAATATACACACATACATTTTCCCTTGCTTTGCTTGCATACAGCAATTATTCATAAAGCCTGGAGGCTGATCCCAGACTCAGTTCAGATGTTGCTTCTGCCTAAATAAAGCAGCTTGACCAAGCAGAGGTTTTGGAGTAATGAGAGGGGCAATTGTTTAACAGATTTTCTTGAGCGGGACCTTACCTTTGAATAGGTAATACCTCTGGAATTAAGAACTCTATCCTGGGAGCTTTCCAAAATCCAAATGCATTTATTCAGCTGCTCCTATAATCCTCTGAAAGAAGGAAGACTGTTCTACACATTTTTCCACAGATGTGGAAGGGATTTCCCTCCCATCCTGTATGTATCCATGATGTGGGTCATATTAATATGGGAAATGTTGATTGTTTTCCACAGGATATTTTTCTGCCCTCTGGATTCTTTCTTCAGAAGCTTCCTGTTTTCACCAAAACTCCTTCCGCATTGCAAGCATTTCTATTTCTCCTCTGTGTGGATCCTCTTATGGGAACTAAGGTGTCTTTTTAATCTGAAGCTCTTCCCACATTCTGTGCACTGATGCAATTTCTTCCGTGTGTGGGAACTAACATGGTAAGTAAGGGACCTGCTTGAACTCAAACTCTTCCCTCATTCATTGCATACATACAATTTCTCTCCCGTGTGGATCCTGTTATGGGAAGTAAGTGCACGGTTCTCACTGAAGCTCTTTCCACATTCCAGGCATTTATAGGGTTTCTCTCTTATGTGTGTCCTTTTATGGTAAGTCAGATGGCCACTGCCAGCAAAGGTCTTTCCACAGTCTGTGCATTTATAAGGTTTTCCCCCTGTATGGATCCTGTTATGGTAACTAAGTTGACTGCTTCGGCTGAAGCTCTTCCCACACTCTAGACATTTTTAGGGTTTCTCTCGTGTGGATCCTTTCATGAGAAGTAAGAGAAGTCTTTACAGAGAAGGTCTTTCCACACTCCAGGCATGTATAGGGTTTATCTCCCGTGTGGATCCGTTTATGGTGCGTCAGGTGACTGCTGTTTTTGAAGCTCTTTCCACATTCCAGGCATTTATAGGGTTTCTCTTCTGTGTGGGTCCTTTTATGGTAAGTCAGATGGCCACTGCTAGCGAAGGTCTTTCCACAGTCTGTGCATTTATAAGGTTTTTCCCCTGTATGGATCCTGTTATGGTAACTAAGTTGACTTCTTTGGCTGAAGCTCTTTCCACACTCCAGGCATAGATAGGGTTTCTCTCCAGTATGGATTCTTTTATGGTAGGTCAGGTGACTGCTGGTTTTGAAACTCTTTCCACACTCTATGCATTTATAGGGTTCTTCTCCTGTGTGGAACCGTTTATGGGAAGCAAGGGCACTCTGTCCACCGAAGCTCTTTCCACACTCCAGGCATTTATACGGTTTCTCTCCTGTATGAATCCTTTTATGGGAAGCAAGGTCACCACTTTGCCTAAAGGTCTTCCCACACTCTAGGCATTTATAGGGTTTTTCTCCTGTGTGGATCCGTTTATGAGAAGTAAGAGAACACTTTACACGGAAGCTCTTTCCACACTCCATGCATTTATAGGGTTTCTCTCCTGTATGGATCCTTGTATGGGAAGCAAGGACACCACTTTGCCTAAAGCTCTTTCCACACTCCATGCATTTAAAGGGTTTCTCTCCCGCATGGATCAATTTATGCTTAGTAAAAGAAGTGTTCATCCTGAAGGTTTTTCCACAGTCTACACATTTATAGGGTTTTCCCCCTGAATGGATTTTTCTATGGCATATCAGGGAACTACTAGTGCTGAAGCCCTTCCCACACTGTATGCATTTAAAGGGTTTTTCTCCTGTATGGATCCGTTTATGGGAAGCAAGGGAACTGTATGTCCTGAAGGGTTTTCCACACACTGTACATTTATAAGGTTTTTCACCTGAATGGATCCTTTTGTGGGAGGTCAGTTGATCACTATTTCTGTAGCTCTCTCCACACTCCACACACTTATAAGGTTTCTCTCCCGTATGAATCCTTTTATGGGAAGCAAGGCCACCACTTTGCCTAAAGCTCTTCCCGCACTCTATGCATTTAAAGGGTTTCTCTCCTGCATGGATCAATTTATGCGTAGTAAAAGAATTGTTCGTCCTGAAGGTTTTTCCACACTCTACACATTTATAGGGTTTTTCCCCTGAATGGATCCTTCTATGGCATATCAGGTAACTACTAGTGCTGAAGCTCTTCTCGCACTCTATGCATTGATAGGGTTTCTCTCCTGTATGGATCCTTTTATGGGAAGCAAGGACACCACTTTGCCTAAAGCTCTTCCCACACTCTATGCATTTAAAGGGTTTCTCTCCCGTATGGATCAATTTATGCCTAGTAAAAGAACCGTTTCTCCTGAAGGTTTTTCCACAGTCTGCACATTTATAGGGTTTTTCCCCTGAATGGATCCTTCTATGGCATATCAGGTAACTACTAGTCCTGAAGCTCTTCCCACACTGTATGCATTTAAAGGGTTTTTCTCCAGTATGAATCCTCCTATGGGAACTAAAGGAACTCTTCACACTGAACCTTTTACCACAGTCCACACATTTATAAGGTTTTTCCCCTGTATGGATCCTTTTGTGGGATTTGAGACACTCCATGTTCCGGAAGCTCTTTGCACACTCTAAGCACTCATAGGGTTTTTCTCTGGTGTGGATCCTTTTATGGAAAGTAAAGGAACTGTTTGAACTGAATCTTTTCCCACAGACTGTGCACTTATATGGCTTTCCTCCTGACTGTATTTTTTTATGGGAAGTTAGGTTACCTTTCCACCCAAAGCTTTTTCCACAGTCCACACCTTTGTAAAGCTCCTCCCTTGCCTGGGTCATTTTATGGGAAGTAAGTTGATTACTGCTGAAGTTCTTTCCAATTTTGCAGTGGTTACTAAAATTAGGGTTTCCTTTGAATCTTTTTCTACTTTGACATTTCGCCCTATTTTCTTTGGAGGCACCTTGGGTCAGCAAGCAATCCATTTCCACACATTCAAGAATAGATTTTTCTTTCCAAGTGTGCTTCTTTTCATCTTTCCTCATCTCCTGTTTATTTGTAGGTGCTTCTTCAGGTATTTCAATTTTGATTATTTGCAATGGCACTAAATTTTGCTCTTGGTGATTTTCCTTCTTCTGCGCATCCAATGCTTGAGGGGGAAGAAAAATGAATTAGAATAATCCACAATGTACAATTTGCTGTCCCAGTGCATAGATTTATCTATTACTGGGCATCTGCGGAGAAAGAAACAGGGGAAATGACAGCATGAATATTAGTTATTAACTTAAAAGACTAGCATAGCCACTCAGGTATGAACTAACTCATATCCTTGATGAATATACAGTAGACGTGACAAATAGATTTAAGGAATTAGATCTGATAGACAGAGTGCCTGAAGAACTATGGACGGAGGTTTGCAACATTGTACAAGAGGTAGCAACTAAAACCATCCCAAAGAAAAAGAAATGCAAGAAAGCAAAATGGCTGTCTGAGGAAGCTTTGCAAATAGCTGAGGAAAGAAGGGAAGCGAAAGGCAAGGGAGAAAGAAAGATACACCCAACTGAATGCAGAATTCCAGAGAATAGCTAGAAGAAATAAGAATGCCCTCTTAAATGAACAGTGCAAAGAAATAGAAGAAAACAATAGAATAGGGAGGACCAGAGATCTCTTCAAGAAAATTGGAGATATGAAGGGAACGTTTCATGCAAAGATGGTCATGATAAAGGACCAAAATGGCAGGGACCTAACAAAGGCAGAAGAGATTAAGAAGAGGTGGCAAAATTACACAGAAGAACTATACAAGAACGAGCTTAGCATCCCTGATAACCACGATGGGGTGGTCACTGACCTCGAGCCAGACATCCTAGAATGTGAAGTGAAATGGGCCTTAGGAAATCTGAGCAACAACAAAGCTAGAGGAGGTGACAGTATTCCAGCTGAGCTATTCAAAATCTTAAAAGACGATGCAGTAAAAGTGCTACACTCAATTTGCCAGCAAACTTGGAAAACTCAACAGTGGCCACAAGATTGGGAAAGGTCAGTTTACATTCCAATTCCAAAGAAAGGCAATGCCAAAGAATGCTCAAACTATCGCACCATTGCACTCATTTCACATGCAAGTAAAGTTATGCTTAAAATCCTACAAGCTAGACTCCAGCAGTATGTGGATCGAGAACTTCCAGAAGTACAGGCAGGATTTCGAAGAGGCAGAGGAACTACAGATCAAATTGCCAACATACGCTGGATCATGGAGAAAGCTAGGGAGTTCCAGAAAAACATCTACTTCTGCTTCATTGACTATGCTAAAGCC
Source organism: Azemiops feae (assembly GCA_023970755.1). Classification (NCBI taxonomy): domain Eukaryota; kingdom Metazoa; phylum Chordata; class Lepidosauria; order Squamata; family Viperidae; genus Azemiops; species Azemiops feae. The sequence goes on along the minus strand of JALGBA010001252.1, from coordinate 96,170 downwards.
TTTGATTGTGTGGATCACAACAAATTGTGGCAAGTTCTTAAAGAGATGGGAGTACCAGACCATCTTATTTGTCTCTTGAGAAACCTATATGCAGGTCAAGAAGCAACAGTGAGAACTGGGTACAGAACCGCTGATTGGTTCAAAATTGGGAAAGGAGTCCGGCAAGGCTATATTCTGTCGCCCTGCCTATTTAACTTATATGCAGAGCACATCATTAGAAAGGCAGGGCTAGATGAATCAAAAGCTGGAATTAAGATTGCGGGGAGATATATCAACAACCTAAGATATGCAGATGATAAGACTCTAATGGCAGAAAGTGAAGAGGAACTAAAGAGCCTCTTGATGCGGGTGAAGAAGGAGAGTGCAAAAGTTGGCTTGAAACTCAACATTAAGAAAACCAAGACCATGGCATCCGGCCCTCTCAATTCCTGTCAAATAGATGGGGAAGAAATGGAGGTAGTGACAGATTTTATCTTCCTGGGCTCCAAGATCACCGCAGATGGGGACTGCAGCCAAGAAATTAAAAGACGCTTGCTCCTGGGGAGGAAAGCTATGGCAAATCTAGACAGCATACTAAAAATAAGAGACATCACCCTGCCAACAAAAGTACGTATAGTCAAGGCCATGGTTTTCCCAGTTGCAATGTATGGTTGTGAAAGTTGGACCATAAGAAAGGCTGAGCGCCAAAGAATTGAGGCCTTTGAACTATGGTGCTGGAGAAGACTCCTGCGAGTCCCCTAGACTGCAAGGTGATCAAACCGGTCAGTCCTAGAGGAGATCAACCCTGACTGCTCTTTAGAAGGCCAGATCCTGAAGTTGAAACTCAAATACTTTGGCCACCTAATGAGAAGGAAGGATTCACTGGAGAAGAGCCTAATGCTGGGAAAGATTGAGGGCAATAGAAGAAGGGGACGACAGAGAATGAGGTGACTGGATGGAGTCACTGAAGCAGTAGGCGTGAGCTTAAATGGACTCCAGAAGGTGGTAGAGGACAGGAAGGCCTGGAGGAACGTTGTCCATGGGGTCGCGATGGGTCGGACACGACTTCGCAACTAACAACAACAACAAAATGGCTGCTGATCTAACCCTCATTCTTGGCAGTTAAAAATTTAAAGCAAGAACAGGTCTTGATGTCAGGATGCGGCACACAAATTGTCTCACATATGATGCATCTAAGTTACATTCAATAAGACAATATATGTCATTGCAACACAAAGCAAGACCAAATTTGTTGCCGATTAGGACAACTGCAATAGGCAAAAACATGCTCTCCCTCATCATCTTCCCAATAGCTCTGCAGTGATGACACAGGGCCCAGGATGACCACAAGACCGAATGTCAACCCTTGGCAGAATGAATGATCTCCCCACTGATCTTTCTTCTCAATGAAATTGTGCTACTGAGAGGACTATGAGCACAGTAAGTGGAAAAAAGAAGTGTCTAGTGACTCCTTCCTCTGACCTAATTTTCCTCCAGAGGAACCCTTACCTAAAGAGGCCACCATCCCAGACATTTCCAACATGACTTCTCGATGCAGGGCTTTCTGGCTGGGATCCAGCAGCGACCACTCTTCGGAACTGAAATGGACGGCCACCTCCTCAAAGGAAACAGGACCCTGAACAAGGAAGAATCCCCGTGAGCAGACTCGATAGAATTTGCGAGATCTCCTTTCATCCGCAAATCCGAAAAGCGCAAAGGGAAAATTCTTGATTCTGCTAAAATGGGCAGAATTCACAGCCTACAGCAGACAGCCAATTAGGGCATGACTGATTCTGCTGACCTTCAGTGTCATCAACCTGCCTTGATCAAGTGGCAGAGTGTGCCTTAGACACACCATCTACAAATGGCTCCACCATTTCATGATGCTTGCAAGAGATTCTGTGGGATTTCTGTCTGACATGGTAACCAAATTGTCTTTGTGGTTCTTTGAAGGACCAGCCTTGCTCTCACTCATGAACATTCATGAAAATACAAAGAAGGCACTTCCGGCCGGTCAAGATGCAGATGATACACAGAGCAGTTTCTGCTCCTCCTGTTTTCATCCCTTTCCCCAATGATACGAAAACAAGATTATACTTACAATAAAGTAGATTTAGCCTAATTATTCATGTGTCCTGTCTGCTTTACTTGGGATAGACAAGGTAGCATTTTTTGAAACCAGAATGATATAACCACTAAGGAATTCCAGACATTTCCAAAAGTTGTTGAGAGGTGGGCCTACTTTGACTGATCATGAATTTAAATTTCTAATTTCCTTGTTGTGCTTTGCTCATGAATAGCAGTATCGTATGTTGCGTCCCCAAAGGAAATTAGAGGTCTCCTACTGCTCCCCCATATTAGCTGCTGCTCTCTTCCTTCCTACCTGAGTTGGGAATCCAGCGGCTCTTTCAGCTCCACCAATAGAAGGAGATGATTCAGTAAACAACGGTGACTCCATTTCACACACTGGGAAGGAGAGAGACAGGATGGAAACAGGAAAGCCTGCAACTTCATCTTTTCCAGCTTGATAGCACAACTGAAGATTTCTTCCTGTCCGGCCCAGGAAACCTCCATTGGCCTCTTCTACACTCTGCCTTCGGTGGCCTTTCATAGGCTCCATCATGGGAGCCAAAAAGAAAAGGAGAAGACCGAACCCCACCACACACTGAAGAACAAACCTCAATTGGATTGTTCTCCTATCCTTTTAGAACAACACATGGAAGTACACTCTTGGCAACCAAAGCATTCGCTCAATCACTGCAAATTCTTCCCTGCAGCTTGAAACCATCATGGGAGAGCAATTCCTGAAATTCTAGCAACACAGGAACATGCCTGCAAGGACAGGTGGTGTTAGAAATGGTCCAGCAGGGACCTGTGTAGGAATTTAGTCAAAATTATCTCTTAAGGAAGGCCAAAAAACAGGTTGCTCTCTTCTGCATCATTGAGAACAAAGAGAAATCTCTCATCATGGAGGGAATTCCTTTGTGCGCCTTAAGTCTTCTAGCTTGAAGAGGGAGTTATTGCTTTCTTATTTAGTCACCTTCTACTAAATCCAATGACAAAGACACGAGAAGACAGGGAGAATTAAGGATAACGAGAATCTTTCCAGAAAATCTCCAATCCAGCACAATGGTCTTCCCTCACGTAGTGAGGTTTCCTGACATTGGTTTTTATCCTTGGGGATCCCTCTGAAAGACAGATCATGAGAAAGATTTGTGGGATCCACCCAATTAGTCCCCATTCCTGGAAGGACCTCAGAACCTGAAATAGAAGCAAAGGAGAGGGCTGAAGAGGACAGGACATGACAGGATCTGGATTTTATGTTCTTTCCACAAGGTGGCCAAACCCTCCTGTCCATCGGTGGGGATGGATGAGGCCAATGGGAGAATTGCTCCAAATGAGATACTCTTTCGAAGAATGCAAGGACAATTTCTTTAATGAGGCTCTCTAAATGATCTACATGCATTATCAATCACCCAAAACTCTATCAGGAAGGTATTTAAGAATTCAAGCGAACGAAGATCCCTTCATATTTCCCAAAAGAAGCATCCCTGACCTGGGGCCCTTCCGGAGCAGGGGGTCGGACTAGAAGACCTCCAAACTCCCTTTCATTCTATTCTTGTTTCTTCTTCTCTGCCACGTTCGCCAGGAACCTTTCAGCCGCTGGTCTCTGCTCGCTCTCCGAAGATCCTTCCCGTCTTGGAAGCTGAATCTGAAGGAGACGTGAGCAGGTGGTCCCTTTAGGCTTCCTCTCCCTTGCCCCCCTCTCAACTTTCTTCCCCTCCCCCGTTGTTAGATCTCCTGCATGCACAGCCCGGAGCAGTTATGGGGTGGATTCCCCGCTCCCTCCAAGTCTCGGGATTCGGAGTCTGTTTCCCCTCCCCTGGGGAGGATCTGAGTCGCGGGACCCCCTCTTGCCCGTCCCCCTCCCCCAGATTCCCGGGGAGGAACTCACAGGCGGCAGTCTCCCGACCACGCAGGAGTCGAGCATGCGCAGTGGCATACAGTTAGTCTGCCGCCCAGAGTGCGCCGCCTGCTGGGAGCTGCGGTGAAATTACGGCCATGAGAGCATCCTTTGGAGGCTATCCAGCCCAACCCTCTGATCGGCGCCGGATCTGCCCTGGAGTACGAGCTCTGCCATTTAGCATCCGGTAAATGCCATGGGGAGATGACAGGCCTCCCTTGCAGAAAGTCACCCGGAGAGGATACGGATTCCGTCCTTTTGGGAGCCGATCGATTCTCTCCACCCCCCTCCCTCCCGCGCTCTCTTCCTTTCCCTTTCTCTTTCCCTCCCTCTCCGTGTCTCTCTCTCTCTCTCTCTTTCCCTTTCGCTCCCTCCCTCCCTCCGTCTGTCTGTCTCTCTTGGCCTCTCTCTCCCACTCGCTCTCCCTCTTGGTCTCTCTCTCCTTCTCGCTTCCTCTCTCTCTCTCTCTCTCTTCGTCTGTCTGTCTCTCTCTTGGCCTCTCTTTCCCACTCGCTTTCTCTCTTGGGCTCTTCCTCTCACTTTTTTTTCTCTTTCTTTCTCTTTCCCTCCCTCCTGTCTGTCTGTCTCTTTCTCTCTGCCTCTCTGTCACACTCGTTCTCTCTCTCCCTTTCTCTTTCCCCCCTCTCTTTCAAACACACAGAACTTCTGGCAGAACTTGACATCTTGTGCTGCTTTTGATATATTTTGAGAGCTTGATGCCTGCTGATATTTCCCTCTTTTGTACACCACATCCTCATAAAACTGTGATCAGAGTTGCCAGGAGCACATCCTTTTCGTTTTCTCCTCCTTCACCTTCCAGACCAGATGAAGAAGCCAGGAGGGGCGATCCCTGTTTCTATCCTCCAAACATCCCATAAAAGCCTGCCTGAAGTGACAGATTTGACCCAGATTATTTTTTACCTATCCATACATAAATCCCAGGAGATACATCAATATTTCCCTAAGAAATGAGAATGCAGACTCAGTCATGGATCAATCAAGCTTCAGTATTTATATAATTTGTAATAATTATGTAATTGAGGAACATGAAAAAAATGCAGAGGGGAAAAGGACAGCCACTCCCTAGAAGATAGAAATAATATAAGAATCAGAAACACCCCAGTTCCAAGATCCCCTCCAGCTTTGGCTGCACATAATGAGGGTAAGACTCACCCCCCCCCCATCCTGGTTCCTCAGTTTCTGCTCCAAAGGACTTTCTGGGGTTTTTTTTTCCTTTGAAGCCATTTCGCTTCTCATCCAAGAAGCTTCTTCAGCTCTGACTACTCCCCACCATCCAGTCAGAGCTGAAGAAGCTTTTCTTCAAAGAAAGTCCAGTTGCCTCCTGAAAAAAAGCACCTTTGATGCTCCAAAGGCTTTTTCCAACAGGGAGAAATCACGAGAGATTCTGCCCGGAGACAGATAATTCGGCAGAAGGGAGGATTCTCATTGGCGCAACTTATTCCTGGCAAGCCAACTCCAAAGCATCCCTGTCAAGACCCCCCCCCCGCCCTCCGCCTCTCAATTCCACTTCTCCCCTTCTCTCTTGGGAGGGGGCTTGCAGGAAGCTTCCATGGGCTCTGCTGGGGTCCCCCTGTTGCTGCTGGTGGGTCAGCTGGCGAGGATCCCTGGAAGGGGAAGAAGGGGGGCTGGGACCACCATGAAAGGCATTGGGGGAAAGGCTTCAGGACAAGGGAGATGGGACCTTGCAAGGCTCCTCTCCTCCCCCGCCTCCCTTCTGTCCACACCCCTCCCAGTGCGATTCCCTCAGGCGGCAAGATGGGAAAAGGCGGGAAAGGCCGTTGAGAGAAAGAGAGACGTGGCTCCGAGGGAAGAGCCGCCATTGGGCTTCTTCGGGGGTCCTCAGAGATGGCCTCAACTTCTTTTTCTTGGTCAGACTCTGGATTAGGCCTCCTTCTGGGCCCCTCCTCTCCCTCAGGGCCCCTCCAGAATCCTTTTGCAGCCCCCTCGAGACTCTTGGGGGCCCCATTATGTCCCAAGGCGTTGAAGTGTCTCCGATTCAGGCAGCCAGCCCAACTGAAAAAGGAGCAGGGCCACACTTGGGGGGGGCAGCTCCATTGATGCTAGGGGTCTGGGGGGAGAAAGGGACTGGGACCCCCCCTCCGGGGAGATGTTGAGGAAAAGACTGCAGGGTGAGGGAGAGGCAGGAGGTTGCAAGACCCCTCCCCTTCTGACCATCCCCCTCCCAGTGAAGCAGGAAAAGGCGGTCCTTGGAGGGGTGGGAGGAACTTCTTTGCTGGCTAGGGGGAGGGGAAAGAGGTCCCCCTAGGGAAGTGCCACCATTGGGGATCTTTGGGGCTCCCAAGGATGCACCTGACTCCTCCTTTCTCTCAGTCTGACTCCGAATTAGGTCTCCCTCACTTTTCTCTCAGGGGCCCCCTCCAGCCCACCTCAAGAGCCCCTTTCTAGCCCCCTCAAACCTTTGGCGGGGGCATCACGTCCAAACACTTTAAAGTGTCCCTGATTTAGGCAGGCCAGATAAAAAAACCCAACCCAAAAGGAGAAGTGCCACAATTGCCCCCCCCCTTCAATACAACAGTTTCTCTGATGGGAAACCCCCCCCCCCCCAGTGAATCCCTCGGGGCCACCCCATGGCTGAGGCGGAATGACTGGGATGATCCCCAGATCCCGGGACATGATCCCCTTCAAGGCCTTGGCCTCCATTCGCCCCCAAAAACCCTTCAAAATAATAATAGTATCTCTTACAGGTCTTCGTTTTCAAAGGGAAGGTGGAATTCCTGGCTGGAGAATAAGAAATACTTTTATTTAATGTATTCAATTTATATATTATTTAATTGTATAGAATGGGAAAATAAATGTCTTCCCACTTAACACCCAGACAGCCCCCCACCATTGAAGCACAAATCCTTGCCTACCACTCAAAGGCCAAATGTACGTTCAGACTAGAAAGCGGCAAAAGGGTTTCAGTTCTCTGGTTCCCATTTAAATCCTTTGACGTAAAGGAAGAAGATATTGTTGGCTGAAGCACTATCAATGCTGCATGGATTATCTCCACAGATGTAAAACTGTATAATTAGGAAAATTCTAAAAAATGCCAAGATTTTAGAATGTGGAATGTTCCCACATTTTATAGGCTACAATTTCTTTTGATAGAGAAATCTACCTTGCTAATGCTTTTGTCATTCCATGGTTTTCTATGCATCGTTGTGCAGCATGAAACTGAATCAGATCTGAATTCATTCCACCTCCTTCTACCACATTGTAACTTTTTATTACACACACACCATCCCCCCCTCTAAGTTCCCCTACATATTCATCTGTTTTCTTCATTTAGCTTTTTTGTTCAATGTGTATTAAGTAGGGCATCATTTACATTGTGCCACAACTGTTTCCAATAATTTATTAACTTTTCAAAATTAGAAAGGTTGTTAATAATCAGGAAATACGCTTTTTAAAAAGCTATATTAAGATAAAAAGCACAAAGTCACATTCATGCTAGTAACAGTTTTCTCCAAAACCATAGCAATGCTACAGTCCCCTAACGTGTCAAGCACGATTGACCTTTCTGATCAACTTGGCACCACAAAATGAAATGGAGGCACTAAAGTGACATTTAAAAACCTTGAGAAATAGAAAATACAGTACAGATTACTTTAATCTGAGAAACTGAACAATGAATAATTTAAATCAAGCAATTTAAGTCCTTTTTTTAAAAAAAACATTGCTCATATGGTATACTGTTGGATCAATAAAGCCATTTATAAAGTCCCTTTCAGCTGGGTTAATGCAATTTTGAACCAGACTGGACTGTACATATAAACTTTTGGGAGACATTTTCACTTGTAAACCAAACTTGTACACATACAGTATATGAAGAAAAAAGCTTAAATACCTTGCTACTGTCATGGTTCCGACAGACAGAGACGAATAAAGCAGAACTTCGAGGGGGGGAAATTCCTCAAAAAACATGTTTATTGTTACAGAGTATCCTTACGGTCAAAAGTGAAACCAAGACTAAAGTTCCCTCCAAAAAGTTACATTATTACAAAGTTAAAGCTCCCACCCCAGTACTATGCAATCAACTACATTTCCCAATAGAATAGTTTGGCGGCCTTTCTTATACTATGCCCAATCCCCAATTGCGGGAGCAATAGATGACCTTGATTCCCATGGGACATCTGATTGTTTTGACTAGCGAAGCACCTGGACAAGCCCTCAGTTCCATGTGGCAACTTCAAATGAGGGGAAAAATGGCTGCAGGCAGACTCATTTGCAAAGTTGACAGCTATATGTTTAAAGAAAGCCAGTATTTTTAACCCAATTAGAACTAAAATGAAACCACAGAGATACACTTTCCCTTCTTTGGCTTGCATACACTAGATCTTCACAAAGCCTGGAGGCTGATCTCAGACTCACGTCAGATGTTGCTTCTGCCTAAATAAAGCAGCTTGACCAAGCAGAGGTTTTGGAGTAATGAGAGGGGCAATTGTTTAACAGGTTTTCTTGAGAAAATTAATCAAATAGGTAATACCTCTGGAATTAAGAACTCTATCCTGGCAGCTTTCCAAAATCCAAATACATTTATTCACTGCTCCTATGGCAATCCTCTGAAACAAGGAAGACTGTTCTCCACAAATGTTATTCTTTTTACACTCCATATTTTTAGATGGTTTCACGTCACAGTGGATCCTTTTATGCAACTTAATGACACTTAAGTCCCTAAAGAAGAGTTCCAGGAGCAGGAGGGGGGGGAAGGGATGGTTTTGTGGGGGGATGAACACTGGGTGTGCATGCACACAAACACCCACTGCTTTTGTGAGTGGGGTTGTGAGTGCCCAAAATGACATTCATGAAAGTGGGGTACTAAATTCCTGCGATGCTTGTGGTGATACTTATGCGAGTGTTGCAGCAAACACCTGCGAAGCTCATGACAAGGCTTGCATGAGCGTGGCCACAAACGCCGACTTTCACAATGCTTGCATGAGTGAGGCTGTGGGCGCACGCGCACACATACACAATGACCAGCCACTCAGGTAGCCCAGCGGCCAATAGGCCATGACCGGTAGTGGGAAACGGCCCACAGATTAGGGACCATTGCCCTAAAGGGATCTCTCTCCATCCTGTATGTATCCCTGATATGAGTCATATTAATACAGGAAATAATTTGATTACTTTACACAGGATATTTTTCTGCCCTCTGTGGATTCTTTGTTGAGAAGCATCCTGTTTTCAGCAAAACTCCTTCCGCATTGCAAACATTTCTATTTCTCCCGTGTGGATTCTCTTATGGGAACTAAGGTGTCTTTTTAATCTGAAGCTCTTCCCACATTCTGTGCACTGATGTAATTTCTTCCGTGTGTGGGAACTAATGTGGTAAGTAAGGGAGCTGCTTGAACTCAAACTTTTCCCACATTCATTGCATACATACAATTTATCTCCCGTGTGGATCCTGTTATGGGAAGTAAGGGTACGGTTATCACAGAAGCTCTTTCCACATTCCAGGCATTTATAGGGTTTCTCTCCTGTGTGGGTCCTTTTATGGTAAGTCAGAGAGCCACTGCCAGCAAAGGTCTTTCCACAGTCTGTGCATTTATAAGGTTTTTCCCCTGTATGGAACCTGTTATGGGAAGTAAGTTGACTGCTTTGGCTGAAGCTCTTCCCACACTCAATACATTTATAGGGTTTCTCTCCTGTGTGGATCCTTTCATGAGAGGTAAGAGAAGTCTTTATATTGAAGCTCTTTCCACACTCTAGGCATGTATAGGGTTTCTCTCCCGTGTGGATCCGTTTATGGCAGTTCAGGTGACTGCTGCTTTTGAAGCTTTTTCCACACTCCATGCATTTATACGGTTTTTCTCCTGTGTGGACCCGTTTATGAGAAGCAAGGGCAGAGCTTTGCCTGAAGCCCTTCCCACATTCTATGCATTTAAAGGGTTTTTCTCCTGTGTGGACCCGTATATGAGAAGTAAGAGAACTCTTTACACTGAAGCTCTTTCCACACTCCAGGCATTTATAGGGTTTCTCTCCTGTATGGATCCTTGTATGGGAAGCAAGGGAACTGAATGTCCTGAAGGGTTTTCCACATTTCATGCATTTATAAGGTTTTTGACCTGAATGGATCCTTTTGTGGGAGGTCAGTTGATTACTATTTGTGTAGCTCTCTCCACACTCAATACACTTATAGGGTTTCTCTCCCGTATGAATCCTTTTATGGGAAGCAAGGCAACTGCTTTGCCTAAAGCTCTTCCCACACTCTATGCATTTATAGGGTTTTTCTCCCGTATGGATCCTGCTATGGGAAGTAAAGGAACTCTTCACACTGAACCTTTTACCACAGTCCACACATTTATAAGGTTTTTCCCCTGTATGGATCCTTTTGTGGGATTTCAGACAATTTCTGGTCCTGAAGCTCTTTCTACACTTCATGCATTTGTAAGGTTTCTCTCCAGTGTGGATCGTTTCATGAGAAGTAAGAGAAGTCTTTATAGCGAAGGTCTTTCCACACTCCATGCATTTATAGGGTTTCTCTCCCGTGTGGATCCGTTTATGGAGGTTCAGGTAATTGCTGTTTTTGTAACTCTTTCCACACTCCAGGCATTTATACGGTTTTTCTCCTGTGTGGACCCGTTTATGAGAAGCAAGGGTACAGCTTCGTCTGAAGCCCTTCCCACATTCTATGCATTTGAAGGGTTTTTCTCCTGTGTGGACCCGTCTATGAGAAGTAAGAGAACTCTTTCCACTGAAGTTCTTTCCACACTCCAGGCATTTATAGGGTTTCTCTCCTGTATGGATCCTTGTATGGGAAGCAAGGCCACCACTTTGCCTAAAGCTCTTCCCACACTCTATGCATTTAAAGGGTTTCTCTCCCGTATGGATCAATTTGTGCCTAGTAAAAGAACCGTTTCTCCTGAAGGTTTTTCCACAGTCTACACATTTATAGGGTTTTTCCCCTGAATGGATCCTTCTATGGCATATCAGGTAACTACTAGTGCTGAAGCTCTTCCCACACTGTATGCATTTAAAGGGTTTTTTTCCAGTATGGATCCTTCTGTGGGAAGTAAAGGAACTCTTCACACTGAACCTTTTACCACAGTCCACACATTTATAAGGTTTTCTGCCTGTATGGATCCTTTTGTGGGATTTGAGACACTCCCTGTTCCTGAAGGTCTTTGCACACTCTAGGCACTCATAGGGTTTTTCTCTCGCGTGGATCCTTTTATGAGAAGTAAATGAACTGTTTGAACTGAATCTTTTCCCACAGACCGTGCACTTATAGGGCTTTCCCCCCGACTGTATTCTTTTATGGGAAGTTAGGTTACCTTTCCAACAAAAGCCTTTTCCACAGTCCACACCTCTGTAGGGCTCCTCCCTTGCCTGGGTTATTATATGGGGAGTAAGTTTATTACTGTTGAAGCTCTTTCCAGTTTTGCAGTGGTTACTAAAATTGGGCTTTGCTTTGAATCTTTTTCTACTTTGACATTTCGCCGTATTTTCTTTGGAGTCACGTTGGGTCAGGAAGAGATCCATTTCCACACATTCAAGAATAGATTTTTCTCTCCAAGTGTTCTTCTTTTCATGTTTCCTCCTCTTCCGTTGATTTGTCGGTGTCTCTTCAGGTATTTCAGTTTGGATGATTTGCAATTGCATTAAATTTGGCTCTTGGTGATTTTCCTTCTGCGCATCTAATGCTTGAGGGGGAAGAAAAATAAATTAGAATAATCCACAACGTACAATTTGCTGTCCCAATGCATAGATTTATCTATTACTGGACATCTGCAGAGAAAGAAACGGGGGAAATGACAGCAGGAATATTAGTTATTAACTTAAAAGACTAGCATGGCTGCTGATCTAACCCTCATTCTTGGCAGTTAAAAATTTAAAACAAGAACAGGTCTTGACATCAGGATGTGGCACACATATTGTCTCACATATGATGCACCTAAGTTACATTCAATAAGACAATATATGTCATTGCAACATGAAGCAAGATAAACTTTGTTGCCTATTAGGACAACTGCAATAGGCAAAAACATCTTCTCCCTCATCATCTTCCCAATAGCTCTGCAGTGATGACACAGGGCCCAGGATGACCACAAGACCGAATGTCAACCCTTGCCAGAATGACTGATCACCCCACTGATCTCTTTCTTCTAAATGAAATTGTGCTACTTAGAGGACTATGAGGGCAGACTGGAATTAACGTAAGAGGACAAAGGACAAAGAAGAGATGAAATCATTTTTAACAAGATACGTATAGATGTAAGTTGTGACTAAAATGTCTAGTGACCCCTTGCTCTGACATAATTTTCCTCCAGAGGAACCCTTACCTAAAGAGGCCACCATCGCAGACATTTCCAACATGACTTCTCGATGCAGGGCTTTCTGGCTGGGATCCAGCAGCGACCACTCTTCGCTACTGAAATGGATGGCCACCTCCTCAAAGGACACAGGACCCTGAACAAGGAAGAATCCCTGTGAGCAGACTCAGGAAGAATTTGCGAGATCTCCTTTCATCCGCAAATACTAAAAGCACAAAGGGAAAATTCTTGATTGGACATTTCCCTACCTGGACTCAACACATTATCTGATAAAATGGGCAGAATTCACAGCCTACGGCAGACAGCCAATTAGGGCATGACTGACTCTGCTGACCTTCAGTGTCATCAACCTGTCTTGATCAAGTGGCAGAGTGTGCCTTAGACACACCATCTACCAATGGCTCCACCATTTCATGATGCTTGCAAGAGATTCTGTGGGATTTCTGTCTGACATGGTAACCAAATTGTCTTTGTGGTTCTTTGAAGGACCAGCCTTGCTCTCACTCATGAACATTCATGAAAATACAAAGAAGGCACTTCCGGCCGGTCAAGATGCAGATGATACACAGAGCAGTTTCTGCTCCTCCTGTTTTCATCCCTTTCCCCAATGATACGAAAACAAGATTATACTTACAATAAAGTAGATTTAGCCTAATTATTCATGTGTCCTGTCTGCTTTACTTGGGATAGACAAGGTAGCATTTTTTGAAACCAGAATGATATAACCACTAAGGAATTCCAGACATTTCCAAAAGTTGTTGAGAGGTGGGCCTACTTTGACTGATCATGAATTTAAATTTCTAATTTCCTTGTTGTGCTTTGCTCATGAATAGCAGTATTGTATGTTGCGTCCCCAAAGGAAATTAGAGGTCTCCTACTGCTCCCCCATATTAGCTGCTGCTCTCTTCCTTCCTACCTGAGTTGGGAATCCAGCGGCTCTTTCAGCTCCACCAATAGAAGGAGATGATTCAGTAAACAACGGTGACTCCATTTCACACACTGGGAAGGAGAGAGACAGGATGGAAACAGGAAAGCCTGCAACTTCATCTTTTCCAGCTTGATAGCACAACTGAAGATTTCTTCCTGTCCGGCCCAGGAAACCTCCATTGGCCTCTTCTACACTCTGCCTTCGGTGGCCTTTCATAGGCTCCATCATGGGAGCCAAAAAGAAAAGGAGAAGACCGAACCCCACCACACACTGAAGAACAAACCTCAATTGGATTGTTCTCCTATCCTTTTAGAACAACACATGGAAGTACACTCTTGGCAACCAAAGCATTTGCTCAATCACTGCAAATTCTTCCCTGCAGCTTGAAACCATCATGGGAGAGCAATTCTTGAAATTCTAGCAACCCAGGAACATGCCTGCAAGGACAGGTGGTGTTAGAAATGGTCCAGCAGGGACCTGTGTAGGAATTTAGTCAAAATTATCTCTTAAGGAAGGCCAAAAAACAGGTTGCTCTCTTCTGCATCATTGAGAACAAAGAGAAATCTCTCATCATGGAGGGAATTCCTTTGTGCGCCTTAAGTCTTCTAGCTTGAAGAGGGAGTTATTGCTTTCTTATTTAGTCACCTTCTACTAAATCCAATGACAAAGACACGAGAAGACAGGGAGAATTAAGGATAACGAGAATCTTTCCAGAAAATCTCCAATCCAGCACAATGGTCTTCCCTCACGTAGTGAGGTTTCCTGACATTGGTTTTTATCCTTGGGGATCCCTCTGAAAGACAGATCATGAGAAAGATTTGTGGGATCCACCCAATTAGTCCCCATTCCTGGAAGGACCTCAGAACCTGAAATAGAAGCAAAGGAGAGGGCTGAAGAGGACAGGACATGACAGGATCTGGATTTTATGTTCTTTCCACAAGGTGGCCAAACCCTCCTGTCCATCTGTGGGGATGGATGAGGCCAATGGGAGAATTGCTCCAAATGAGATACTCTTTCGAAGAATGCAAGGACAATTTCTTTAATGAGGCTCTCTATATGATCTACATGCATTATCAATCACCCAAAACTCTATCAGGAAGGTATTTAAGAATTCAAGCGAACGAAGACCCCTTCATATTTCCCAAAAGAAGCATCCCTGACCTGGGGCCCTTCCGGAGCAGGGGGTCGGACTAGAAGACCTCCAAACTCCCTTTCATTCTATTCTTGTTTCTTCTTCTCTGCCACGTTCGCCAGGAACCTTTCAGCCGCTGGTCTCTGCTCGCTCTCCGAAGATCCTTCCCGTCTTGGAAGTTGAATCTGAAGGAGACGTGAGCAGGTGGTCCCTTTAGGCTTCCTCTCCCTTGCCCCCCTCTCAACTTTCTTCCCCTCCCCCGTTGTTAGATCTCCTGCATGCACAGCCCGGAGCAGTTATGGGGTGGATTCCCCGCTCCCTCCAAGTCTCGGGATTCGGAGTCTGTTTCCCCTCCCCTGGGGAGGATCTGAGTCGCGGGACCCCCTCTTGCCCGTCCCCCTCCCCCAGATTCCCGGGGAGGAACTCACAGGCGGCAGTCTCCCGACCACGCAGAAGGAGTCGAGCATGCGCAGTGGCATACAGTTAGTCTGCCGCCCAGAGTGCGCCGCCTGCTGGGAGCTGCGGTGAAATCACGGCCGTGGAGGGACTTGGAGGCTATCCAGCGCAACCTCTGATCGGCGCCGGATCTGCCCTGGAGGACGAGCTCTGCCATTTAGCATCCGGTAAATGCCATGGGGAGATGACAGGCCTCCCTTGCAGAAAGTCACCCGGAGAGGATACGGATTCCGTCCTTTTGGGAGCCGATCGATTCTCTCCACCCCCTCCCTCCCGCGCTCTCTTCCTTTCCCTTTCTCTTTCCCTCCCTCTCCGTCTTTCTCTCTCTCTCTTTCCCTTTCGCTCCCTCCCTCCCTCCCTCCGTCTGTCTGTCTCTCTTGGCCTCTCTCTCCCACTCGCTCTCCCTCTTGATCTCTCTCTCCCTCTCGCTTTCTCTCTCTGTATCTCTCTCTCTTCGTCTGTCTGTCTCTCTCTTGGCCTCTCTTTCCCACTCGCTTTCTCTCTTGGGCTCTCCCTCTTCCTCTCACTTTTTTTTCTCTTTCTTTCTCTTTCTCTCCCTCCTGTCTGTCTGTCTCTTTCTCTCTGCCTCTCTGTCCCACTCGTTCTCTCTCTCCCTTTCTCTTTCCCCCCTCTGTCCTTTTGGGAGCCGATCGATTCTCTCTTTTCCCCCCCTCCCTCCCGTGGTCTCTTCCTCTCCCTTTCTCTTTCCCTTCCTCTCCATCTCTCTCTCTCTCTTTCCCTTTCGCTCCCTCTCTCCGTCTGTCTGTCTGTCTCTCTTGGCCTCTCTCTCCCATTCGCTCTCCCTCTTGGTCTCTCTCTCCCTCTCGCTTTCTCGCTTCCTCTCTCTGTATCTCTCTCTCTTCGTCTGTCTGTCTCTCTCTTGGCCTCTCTTTCCCTCTCGCTTTCCCTCTTCGTCTCTTCCTCTCCCTTTTTTTCTCTTTATTTCTCTTTCCCTCCGTTTCTCCCTTCTGTCTGTCTGTCTCTATCTCTGCCTCTCTGTCCCACTCGTACTCTTTCTCCCTCTCTCTTGCTCTCTTTCTCTCCCGCCCTAGCTCTCTCCATTTCTCTTTCCCTCCCTCTCCCCCCTCCCTCTCTCTCTCACACACACAACTTCTGGCAGAACCTGACATCTTGTGCTGCTTTTGATATATTTTGAGAGCTTGATGCCTGCTGATGTTTCCCTCTTTTGTACACCACATCCTCATAAAACTGTGATCAGAGTTGCCAGGAGCACATCTTTTTCGTTTTCTCCTCCTTCACCTTCCAGACCAGATGAAGAAGCCAGGAGGGGCGATCCCTGTTTCCATCCTCCAAACATCCCATAAAAGCCTGCCTGAAGTGACAGATTTGACCCAGATTATTTTTTACCTATCCATACATAAATCCCAGGAGATACATCAATTTTTCCCTAAGAAATGAGAATGCAGACTCAGTCATGGATCAATCAAGCTTCAGTATTTATATAATTTGTAATAATTATGTAATTAAGGAGGGGACAAGGACAGCCACTCCCTAGAAGATAGAAATAATATAAGAATCAGAATCACCTCAGTTCCAAGATCCCCTCCAGCTTTGGCTGCACATAATGAGGGTAAGACTCCCCCCCACCCCAGTCCCGGTTCCTCAGTTTCTGCTCCAAAGGACTTTCTGGGTTTTTTTTCCTTTGAAGACGTTTTGCTTCTCATCCAAGAAGCTTCTTCAGCTCTGAATACTCCCCACCATCCAGTCAGAGCTGAAGAAGCTTTTCTTCAAAGAAAGTCCAGTTGCCTCCTGAAAAAAAGCACCTTTGGGGCTCCAAAGGCTTTCTCCAACAGGGAGGAATCACGTGACATTCTGCCCGGAGACAGATTACTCAGCAGAAGGGAGGATTCTCATTGGTGCAACTTATTCTTGGCAAGCTGACTCCAAAGTCCCCCTGTTCCTGCTGGTGGGTCAGCTGGCGAGGATCCCTGGAAGGGGGGGGAGAAGAACTCCCCCCAGAAAGGGAAGAAAGGGGGCTGGGACCCCCAGTAGAGGCGTTGGGGGAAAGGCTGCAGGACAAGGGAGGCAGGACCTTGCAAGGCTCCTCCCCTCCCCCGCCTCCCTTCTGATCACACCCCTCCCAGTGTGATTCCCTCAGACAGCGAGATGGGAAAAGGCGGGAAAGTCCGTTGAGAGAAAGAGAGACGCGGCTCTGAGGGAAGAGCCGCCATCGGGCTTCTTCGGGGCTCCTCAGAGATGGCCTCGACTTCTTTTTCTTGGTCAGACTGTGGATGAGGCCTCCTTCGGGGGCCCTCCTCTCCCTCAGGGCCCCTTCAGAATCCTTTTCCAGCCCCCTCGAGACTCTTGGGGGCCCCATTATGTCCAAAGGCGTTGAAGTGTCTCCGATTCAGGCAGCCCAACTGAAAAAGGAGCAGGGCCACACTTGGGGGGCAGCCCCATTGATGCTAGGGGTCTGGGGGGGAGAAAGGGACTGGGATCCCCCCTCTGGGGAGATGTTGAGGAAAAGACCAGGGTGAGAGAGGGGCAGGAGGTTGCAAGACCCCTCCCCTTCTGTACACCTCTCTCCCAGTGAAGCGGGAAAAGGCGGTCCTTGGAGGGGTGGGAGGATACTCTTTGCTGGCTGGGGGGAGGGGAAAGAGGTCCCCCTAGGGAAGCACCGCCATTTGGGGTCTTTGGGGCTCCCAAGGATGCACCTGACTCCTTTCTCTCAGTCTGACTTCGAATTAGGCCTCCCTCTCTTCTCTCTCATGGGCCCCCTCTACCCCCAAGAGCCCTTTTCTAGCCCTCTCGAATCTCGGGGGGGGGGGCATCACGTCCAAACACTTTAAAGCGTCCCTGATTCATGCAGGCTGGATAAAAAACCCCAACCCAAAAGGAGAAGTACCACAGTTGCCCCCCCCCCAATTCAGCAGTTTCTCTGATGGGAACCCACCCCCCAAGGTGAATCCCTCAGGGTCACCCCATGGCTGAGGTGAAATGACGGAGGATCCCCAGATCCCGGGACATGATTCCCTTCAAGGCCTTGGCCTCCATTCGTCCCCAAAACCCTTCAAAATAATAATGGTATCTCTTAACAGGTCTTCGTTTTCAATGGGAAGGTGGAATTGCTGGCTAGAGAATAAGAAATACTTTGAATTAATGTATTCAATTAATATATTATTTGATTGTATAAAATGGGAAAATAAATGTCTTCCCACTTAATACCCAGACACCCCCCCCCCCTTGAAGCACAAATCCTTGCCTACCATTCAAAGGCCAAATGTACGTTCAGACTGTAGAAAGCGGCAAATCTCTGATTCCCCTTTAGGTCCTCTGACATAAGGGAAGAAGATATAGTTGGCTGAAGCACTATCAATGCTGCATGGATTATCTCCACAGATGTAAAATTACATAATTAGGAAAATTCTAAAAAAAAGGCCAAGATTTTACAATGAGGAATGTTCCCACATTTTATAGACTACAATTTCTCTCGTTGCTTGCTTCTTTTCATAGATAAATCTACCTTGCTAATGCTTTTCTCATTCCATGGTTTTCTATGCATCATTGTGCAACGTGAAACTGAAGTCAGATCTGAACTCATTCCACCTTCTACCACTTTCTAACTTTTTATTACACACACACCATCCCCCCTCTAAGCTCCCCTACATATTCATGTTTTCTTCATTTAGCTTTTTTGTTCAATGTGTATTAGGGCATCATTTACATTGTGCCACAACTGTTTCCAATAATTTATTAACCTTTCAAAATTAGAAAGGTTTTTAATAATCAGGAAATACACTTTTTAAAAAGCTATATTAAGATAATAGATGATAAAAGATGATAGCAGTGTTCCAATATCTCAGGGGCTGCCACAGAGAAGAGGGAGTCAAGCTATTTTCCAAAGCGCCTGAAGGCAGGACAAGAAGCAATGGATGGAAACTAATCAAGGAGAGAAGCAACCTAGAACTAAGGAGAAACTTCCTGACAGTTAGAACAATTAACCAGTGGAACAACCTGCCTCCAGAAGCTGTGAATGCTCCAACACTGGAAATTTTTAAGAAGAGACTGGACAGCCATTTGTCTGAAATGGTATAGGGTTACCTGCCTGAGCAGGGGGTTGGACTTGATGACCTCCAAGGTCCCTTCCAACTTTATTATTATTATTATTATTATTATAAAAAGCACAAAGTCACATTCATGCTAGTAACAGTTTTCTCCAAAACCCTAGCAATGCTACGGTCCCCTAATGTGTCAAGTACAATTGACCTTTCTGATCAACTTGGCACCACAAAATGAAATAGAGGCATTATACATATAAACATTTGGGAGACATTTTCACTTGTAAACCATACTTGTACACATACAGTATATGAAGAAAAAAGCTTAAATACCTTGCTACTGTCATGGTTCTGACAGACAGAGACGAATAAAGCAGAACTTCGAGGGGGGCAAATTCCTCAAAAAACATGTTTATTGTTACAGAGTATCCTCACGGTCAAAAGTGAAACCAAGACTAAAGTTCCCTCCAAAAAGTTACATTATTACAAAGTTAAACTTCCCACCCCAGTACTATGCAATCAACTACATTTCCCAATAGAATAGTTTGGTGGGCTTTCTTATACTACGCCCAATCCCTAATTTTGGGAGCAATAGATGACCTTGATTCCCATGGAACATCTGATTGTTTTGACTAGCGAAGCACCTGGACAAGCCTCCCTTCCTCGTTCCATGTGGCAACTTCAAATGAGGGGAAAAATGGCTGCAGGCAGACTCATTTACAAAGTTGACAGCTATATGTTTAAAGAAAGCCAGTATTTTTAACCCAATTAGAACTAAAATGAACATACAGAGATACTTTCACTTCTTTGGCTTGCATACACTAGATCAGGGGTAGGCAACCTCGGCTCTTTTATGACTCGTGGACTTCAACTCACAGAATTCCTGAGCCAGCATAGAATTCTGGGAGTTGAGGTCCACAAGTCATAAAAGAGCCGAGGTTGCCTACCCCTGCACTAGATCTATACAAAGCCTGGAGGCTGATCTCAGACTCACTTCAGACTTACTTCTGCCTAAATAAAGCAGCTTGACCAAGTAATGAGAGGGGCAATTGTTTAACAGATTTTCTTGAGAAAACTAATCAAATAGGTAATACCTCTGGAATTAAGAACTCTATCCTGGCAGCTTTCCAGAATCCAAATACATTTATTCACTGCTCCTATGGCAATCCTCTGAAAGAAGGAAGACTGTTCTCCCCATTTTTACACAAATGTTATTTTTTTTACACTCCATATTTTTAGATGGTTTCACGTCATAGTGGATCCTTTTATACAAATTAAGGACACTTCAGTCCCTAAAGCAGAGTTCCGGGAGCAGGAGGAGGGGGGAAATGGATGGTTTTGTGGGGGGATGAACACTGGGTGTGCACGCACACAAACACCCACTGCTTTTGTGAGTAGGGTTTTGAGCGCCCGAAATGACATTCATGAAAGTGGGGCACTAAATTCCTGCGATGCTTGTGGTGACACTTGTGCGAGTGGTGCGGCAAACACCTGCGAAGCTCGTGACAAGGCTCACGTGAGCGTGGCCACAAACGCCAACTTTCACAATGCTCGCGTGAGTGGGGCTGTGGGCACACGCACACACATACACAATGGCCAGCCACTCAGGTAGCCCAGCGGCCAATAGGCCATGACCGGTAGTGGGAAACGGCCCACAGATTAGGGACATTGCCCTAAAGGGATCTCTCTCCATCCTGTATGTATCCCTGATATGAGTCATATTAATACGGGAAATAATTTGATTGCTTTACACAGGATATTTTTCTGCCCTCTGTGGATTCTTTGTTGAGAAGCATCCTGTTTTCAGCAAAACTCCTTCCGCATTGCAAATATTTCTATTTCTCGCCTGTGTGGATCCTCTTATGGGAAGTAAGGTGTCTTTTTAATCTGAAGCTGTTTCCACATTCTGTGCACTGATGCAATTTCTTCTGTGTGTGGGAACTATTGTGGTAAGTAAGGCTCCTGCTTGAACTCAAACTTTTCCCACATTCATTGCATACATACAATTTCTCTCCCGTGTGGATCCTGTTATGGGAAGTAAGGGTACGGTTATCACAGAAGCTCTTTCCACATTCCAGGCATTTATAGGGTTTCTCTCCTGTGTGGGTCCTTTTATGGTAAGTCAGATAGCCACTGCCAGTAAAGGTCTTTCCACAGTCTGTGCATTTATAAGGTTTTTCCCCTGTATGGATCCTGTGATGGAAAGTAAGTTGACTGCTTTGGCTGAAGCTCTTCCCACACTCAATACATTTATAGGGCTTCTCTCCTGTGTGGATCCTTTCATGAGAGGTAAGAGAAGTCTTTATACTGAAGCTCTTTCCACACTCTAGGCATGTATAGGGTTTCTCTCCCGTGTGGATCCGTTTATGGCAGTTCAGGTGACTGCTGCTTTTGAAGGTTTTTCCACACTCCATGCATTTATATGGTTTTTCTCCTGTGTGGACCCGTTTATGAGAAGCAAGGGTACAGCTTTGCGTGAAGCCCTTCCCACATTCTATGCATTTAAAGGGTTTTTCTCCTGTGTGGACCCGTATATGAGAAGTAAGAGAACTCTTTACACTGAAGCTCTTTCCACACTCCAGGCATTTATAGGGTTTCTCTCCTGTATGGATCCTTGTATGGGAAGCAAGGGAACCGAATGTCCTGAAGGGTTTTCCACATTTCGTGCATTTATAAGGTTTTTGACCTGAATGGATCCTTTTGTGGGAGGTCAGTTGATTACTATTTCTGTAGCTCTCTCCACACTCAATACATTTATAGGGTTTCTCTCCCGTATGAATCCTTTTATGGGAAGCAAGGTCATTGCTTTGCCTAAAGCTCTTCCCACACTCTATGCATTTATAGGGTTTTTCTCCCGTATGGATCCTGCTATGGGAAGTAAAGGAACTCTTCACACTGAACCTTTTACCACAGTCCACACATTTATAAGGTTTTTCCCCTGTATGGATCCTTTTGTGGGATTTCAGACAATTTCTGGTCCTGAAGCTCTTTCTACACTTCATGCATTTGTAAGGTTTCTCTCCAGTGTGGATCATTTCATGAGAAGTAAGAGAAGTCTTTATAGCGAAGGTCTTTCCACACTCCATGCATTTATACGGTTTCTCTCCCGTGTGGATCCGTTTATGAAGGTTCAGGTAATTGCTGTTTTTGTAACTCTTTCCACACTCCAGGCATTTATACGGTTTTTCTCCTGTGTGGACCCGTTTATGAGAAGCAAGGGTACAGCTTCGTCTGAAACCCTTCCCACATTCTATGCATTTAAAGGGTTTTTCTCCTGTGTGGACCCGTATATGAGAAGTAAGAGAACCCTTTTCACGGAAGCTCTTTCCACACTCCAGGCATTTATAGGGTTTCTCTCCTGTATGGATCCTTGTATGGGAAGCAAGGCCACCACTTTGCCTAAAGCTCTTCCCACACTCTATGCATTTAAAGGGTTTCTCTCCCGTATGGATCAATTTGTGCCTAGTAAAAGAACCGTTTCTCCTGAAGGTTTTTCCACAGTCTACACATTTATAGGGTTTTTCCCCTGAATGGATCCTTCTATGGCATATCAGGTAACTACTAGTGCTGAAGCTCTTCCCACACTCTATGCATTTAAAGGGTTTTTTCCCAGTATGGATCCTTCTATGGGAAGTAAAGGAACTCTTCACACTGAACCTTTTACCACAGTCCACACATTTATAAGGTTTTCTGCCTGTATGGATCCTTTTGTGGGATTTGAGACACTCCCTGTTCCTGAAGCTCTTTGCACACTCTAGGCATTCATAGGGTTTTTTTCTGGTGTGGATCCTTTTATGAGAAGTAAATGAACTGTTTGAACTGAATGTTTTCCCACAGACCGTGCACTTATAGGGCTTTCCCCCTGACTGTATTCTTTTATGGGAAGTTAGATTACCTCTCCAACGAAAACCTTTTCCACAGTCCACACCTCTGTAGGGCTCCTCCCTTGCCTGGGTCATTTTATGGAGAGTAAGTTTATTACTGCTGAAACTCTTTCCAGTTTTGCAGTGGTTACTAAAATTGGGCTTTGCTTTGAATCTTTTTCTACTTTGACATTTCGCCGTATTTTCTTTGGAGTCATGTTGGGTCATGAAGCGATCCATTTCCACACATTCAAGAATAGATTTTTCTCTCCAAGTGTTCTTCTTTTCATGTTTCCTCCTCTTCCGTTGATTTGTCGGTGTCTCTTCAGGTATTTCAGTTTGGATGATTTGCAATTGCATTAAATTTGGCTCTTGGTGATTTTCCTTCTGCGCATCTAATGCTTGAGGGGGAAGAAAAATAAATTAGAATAATCCACAACGTACAATTTGCTGTCCCAATGCATAGATTTATCTATTACTGGACATCTGCGGAGAAAGAAACGGGGGAAATGACAGCATGAATATTAGTTATTAACTTAAAAGACTAGCATGGCTGCTGATCTAACCCTCATTCTTGGCAGTTAAAATTTTAAAGGAAGAACAGGTCTTGACGTCACGATGTGGCACACAAATTGTCTCACATATGATTCATCTAAGTTACATTCAATAAGATAACGCATGTCATTGCAACACAAAGCAAGACAAAAGTTGTTGCCGATTAGGACAACTGCAATAGGCAAAAACATCCTCTCCCTCATCATCTTCCCAATAGCTCTGCAGTGATGACACAGGGCCCAGGATGACAACAAGACTGAATGTCAACCCTTGCCAGAATGACTGGTCACCCCACTGATCTCTTTCTTCTAAGTGAAATTGTGCTACTTAGAGGACTATGAGGGCAGACTGGAATTAACGTAAGAGGACAAAAGAAGAGATGAAATCATTTTTAACAAGATACATATATATGTAAGTTGTGACTAAAGTGTCTAGTGACCCCTTGCTCTGACTTAATTTTCCTCCAGAAGAACCCTTACCTAAAGAGGCCACCATCCCAGACATTTCCCACATGACTTCTCGATGCAGGGCTTTCTGGCTGGGATCCAGCAGCGACCACTCTTCGATGTTGAAATGGACGGCCACCTCCTCAAAGGACACAGGACCCTGAACAAGGAAGAAATCCTGAGAGCAGACTCGATAGAATTTGCGAGATCTCCTATCATCCGCAAATCCGAAAAGCACAAAAGGAAAATTCTTGATTGGACATTTCCCTACCTGGACTCAACACATTACCTGCTAAAATGGGCAGAATTCACAGCCTATGGCTGACTGCCAATTAGGGCATGACTAACTCTGCTGATGTACAGTGTCATCAACCTGCCTTGATCAAGTGGCAGAGTGTGCCTTAGACACTCCATCTACCAATGGCTCCACCATTTCATGATTTTTGCAAGAGATTCTGTGGGATTTCTGTCTGACATGGTAACCAAATTGTCTTTGTGGTTCTTTGAAGGACCAGCCTTGCTCTCACTCATGAACATTCATGAAGATACAAGGAAGGCACTTCCGGCCATCAAGATGCAGATGATACACAAAGCAGTTTCTGCTCCTCCTGTTTTTATCCCTTTCCCCAATGATCCGAAAACATGATTATACTTACAATAAAGTAGATTTAGCCTAATTATTCATGTGTCCTGTCTGCCCTACTTCTGATAGACAACATGAACTGTCAGGTGGCATTTTTTGAAGCCAGAATGATATAACCACCAAGGTATTCCATACATTTCCAAAACTTAAATGTTGAGAGGTGGGCCTAGTTTGACTGATGATAATATTCTATGACTATCGAAAAAGACTTCTGGTCCTGCACACAGCGTAGCAGTCGAGGGGTTTGGGGCTCCGTGCCCTCCGGCTAAGTTTCTTCCTGTTAGGGGACCCTAAATGGGCCAGAAGCTGCCCCGGAGAGGCGAAAGAAGGAAGTAAGTCCCGGGGACCTCGGAGAGACAGCGGTCGACCCGATCGGTCCAGGAGAAGCCTTCTAGAAACCAACAGGAGAAAGGCTAGCCTAACTTTAGCGTCTCCAGGGGTCGGCAACCTTAAATACTCACTTAGACCCGTTTCCCAGAGAAAAAAAAACACTGGGAGCCGCAAAACTCTCACGTGCACGCGCGCACACAAGGGAGGGATCTTGATTGAAGAGTTTAATTAAAAAGAAATAGAGGCTGCTGTGCATGAGTTCTCTCTCTCTCCCTCTCTTTCTCTCCCTCCCTCTCTCTCCTCTCCCCCCCCTCTCCCTCTCTCCGATCTTCTGCTCATCTGGCAAGCTGGCTTCACGCTGTTCTGGACAAGCTGACACACATTCTTATTGGGCTGGCTCTCCTATCCTGCTTTCTGCTGCTTCCTGCTTCCTGTGGAGACGCAGCAAAGGCAGGAGCCCCGCCCAATAAGCTTGTCAGCTTCTCAGTGAACAGCATGAGTTACACACACACACACACACAGAGAGACAGAGAGAGACAGAGAGAGAGAGAGAGAAGGGAAGCGCAAGTGCCTCTCTCTGTCTCTGCAAATGGCTGGGAGCCGCAGGAGAAGGCTGAAAGAGCCGCATGCGGCTCCAGAGCCAGGGGTTGCCGACCCGTGGTCTAGCCCAGTGGTTCTTAACCTGGGCGATATCGCCCCCTAGGGGGCGATTTCATTTTTCAGGGGGGCGATGGAACGAAAAGGGGCGACGCGGGGGCGAAGGAATGAAAAGGGGGCGATATGGGGGTGATGGAGCACAAGGCAGCCATTGATGTTCTTTTTTTTGCTTTTTGTGTACATACATTTTTTTCATTAATAATTGTCTGAGCTTTTATCGTTGTATTTGCTTGCATTGGATTTCACGTTCCAGTTTGAGTTTTCGGCTTCGTTTTCGAATTTTTGTTGTGCTCTGTAAAACATTTTGTGTGTCTCTTTGTATTGTACGTTTAGCGTGCACTCCAGTTCAATATTATATATTTTTGTGTCTTTTAAATCCTTTTTACAGTGTGCGTGACTATATATACTTTCCTCGAATCTTAATTTAGTTTCAGAGTTTTCGTCTTGAAATTCTTAGTTTTTCTTTTGGGCATTTCACTTTCTTGCAATTGAATTTTGTTTTCAGTGGTCATTACATTTAAGTGTCTTGAATAAATAAGATAATAATGAAATACATGTATCACGAAGTTTGGGAATAAAGTGACGGATGGCACCAAAACATATTGATTAAGAAAGGCATTGGGCAAAAGAAAAAGGTTAAAGTGAAAATTAAGAAAACAGATGATGGGGCCTATCAGAGAGAATATTCAAAAAAGAAACACCTATTTGAGAATGGTTAAAGAAACAGAAAAGTTTTGGATGTGAATTTGACTTTAAGAGGGAAGAGCCCCTCAAGTAACATAGTAGTTTCTTTTTCTTTCTCCTCTTTATTTTATTTTTGGATATGAGTAATATAAAAAAGTTGGAATGGCCTATATAAAGGAAATATTTTAGATATCTAAAGGTGATTGATTTTAAAAAAATTATAAATGGATTATAAAAAATGTTTTGACTAAGAGCTAAAAGACTAGAGGATTAGATTTATTAAATGGAATATTTCAAGATTAAATACATTTTCAATTATGGTAAAAAAGAATGAAAAATTCTTGGAAATAAATATGTGTTAGCTTATAGGAAATAGGGATTTTAAGTAGCATACTATCTTTTTATTTTATTCTTATTCTTCTTTCTCTTTTTAGTCTTATTTATTCCTTAAGAAAGGTAAAAGTATTGGGTTGGTTTACATGAGAAAAATAGATTTAAATACATTAAATGTAATTAACTCTGAGAAGATTTTAACCAGTAAAAATGTTCAGAACATTCTGGGAAAAACAAATGTAAACAAGAACTGTAAACAGGATATATGATGAGACAACCAGAATGACTAGATAGAAAAGGAATATTATATTGATGTGATTATTATTTGTAGAAATTTTAGAAAACTTTTATATTTAATTACCATTTATTAAAACAATAAGAATTGTATTAACTTAAGGTTGGTAAAAGAGAACACTATGGGGGGAAAAGGAAATCAAGTAAAGTTATCATGTGGATTATAATTATAGAATTTAACTGTTAGTGAATGTTTGTTAAATGTAAACCCAGACAACACACTGTCTACCGAATATTAAGGTGTTTATGTTACAAAATTAATAAAACATACTAAAAAAATATTCTATGACTATCACTAAGTGTTGCATCTTATGATTTATGATGAAGTGTTGTATTTTGTGATTTACGATGAACGTATTTTCATGTTGTTTATGATCATGATTATCACTATTACTTGTATGTACACTGAGAACTTATGCACCGGAGACAAATTCTTGTGTGTCCAAGCACACTTGGCCAATAAAGAAGTTTATTTTCTATTTTCTATAAATTTAAATTTCTAATTTCCTTATGGTGCTTTGCTCAGGAATAGCAATATCGTATGTTGAGTCCCCAAAGGAAACTAGAGGTCTCCTACTGTTCCCCCATATTAGTTGCTAATCTCTTCCTTCCTACCTGAGTTGGGAATCCAGCGGCTCTTTCAGCTCCACCAATAGAAGGACATGATTCAGTGAACAACGGTGACTCCATTTCATCCACTGGGAAGAAGAGAGACAGGATGGAAACAGAAAAGGCTGCAACTTCATCTTTTCTAGCTTGAAGGCACAACTGAAGGTTTCTTCCTGTCCTGCCCAGGAAACCTCCATTGGCCTCTTTTACACTCTGCCTTCGGTGGCCTTTCATAGGCTCCATCATGGGAGCCAAAAAGAAAAGGAGAAGACCGAACCCCACCACACACTGAAGAACAAACCTCAATTGGATTGTTCTCCTATCCTTTTAGAACAACACATGGAAGTACACTCTTGGCAACCAAAGCATTCGCTCAATCTCTGCAAATTCCTCCCCCCCCCCCAACATTCCCTGCAGCTTGAAACCATCACGGAAGAACAATTCGTGAAATTCTAGCAATCCAGGGACATGCCTGCAAGGACAGGTGGTGTTAGAAATGGTCCAGCAGGGATCTGTGTAGCAATTGAGTTAAATTATCTCTTAAGGCCAAAAAACAGGTTGCTGTCTTCCGCATCATTGAGAACAAAGATAAATCTTTCATAATGGAGGAGCCAGATTGCAACTCAAGGTGGTCCCTAGAAGAGTGGGTCTTCTGCAAAAGGCAAACCATGGGCTGGATCTGAAGGGAGGGAATTCCTCTGTGCTCTTTAACTCTTCTAGCTTGAAGAGGGAGTTATAGCTTTCTTAGTCATCTTCCACTAAATCAAACGATGAAGATACAAAAAGACACAGAGAATTAAAGATAACTGGAATCTTTCCAGAAAATCTCCAATCCAGCGGAACGGTCTTCCCTTACCTAGTGAGGTTTCCTGGCGTTGACTTTTATCCTTGGGGAACCCTCTGAAAGACAGATCACGAGAAAGATTTGTGGGATCCACCCAATTAGTCCCCATTCCTGGAAGGACCTGAGAACCTGAAATAGAAGCAAAGGAGAGGGCTGAAGAGGACCGGACATGAGAGGATCTGGATTTTATGTTCTTTCCACAAGGCGGCCAAACCCTTGTGTCCATCTGTGGGGATGGATGAGGCCAATGGGAGAATTACTCCAAATGAAATACTCTTTGGAAGAACGCAAGAACAATTTCTTTAATGAGGTTCTCTAAATTATCTACTTGCATTATCAAGCACCCAAAACTATATCAGGAAGGTATTTAAGAATTCAAGCACACAAAGATCCCTTCATATTTCCCAAAAGAAGCATCTCTGACCTGGGGCCCTTCCTGAGCAGGGGGTTGGACTAGAAGATCTCCAAGGTCCCTTTCATTCTATTCCTGCTTCTTCTCCTCTGCCGCTGGGCAGGAACCTCTCAACCGCTGGCACCGCCAGGCAACTGGTCTCCGCAGGCTCTCCGAAGATCCTTCCCGTCTTGGAATCTAAACCTGAAGGAGACGTGAGCCGGTGGTCCCTTTAGGCTTCCTCTCCCCTCCCCCCCTCTCAATTTTCTCCCCTCCCCCGTTGTTGGATCTCCTGCATGCACAGCCCGGAGCAGTTATGGGGTGGATTCCCCGCTCCCTCCAAGTCTCGGGATTCGGAGTCTATTTCACCTCCCCTCGGGAGGATCTGAGTCGCGGGACCCCCTCTTGCCCGTCCCCCTCCCCCAGATTCCCGGGGAGGAACTCACAGGCGGCAGTCTCCCGACCACGCAGGAGTCGAGCATGCGCAGTGGCATGCAGTTAGCCTGCAGCCCAGAGAGCGTCCCCTGCTGGGAGCTGCGGTGAAATCACGGCCGTGGAGGGACTTCGAGGCTATCCAGCGCAACCTCTGATCGGCGCCGGATCTGCCCTGGAGGACGAGCTCTGCCATTTAGCTCCCGGTAAATGCCATGGGGAGATGACAGGCCTCCCTTTGTCCTTGCGCAAATGGCGATTTGCAGAAAGTCACCCGGAGGGGATGCCGGTTCCGTCCTTTTGGGGGCCGATCGATTCTCTGTTCCACCCGTCCCTGCCGCGCTGTCTTATATAATAATAATAATAATAATAAAGTTGGAAGGGACCTTGGAGGTCATCGAGTCCAACCCCCTGCTCAGGCAGGAAACCCTATACCATTTCAGACAAATGGCTGTCCAGTCTCTTCTTAAAAACTTCCAGTGTTGGAGCATTCACCGCTTCTTCCTCTACTTTTCTCCCTTTCTCTTTCTCTCCCACTCGGTCTTCCTCCGTCTCTCTTTCTCTCTCCCTCCCTCCTTCTCTCTCTCTCTCTCCTTCTGTTTGTCTGTCTCTCCCTCTCTCTTGCTCTTTCTGTTCCTCCCTCCATTCCCCCCCGTCTGTTTGTGTGTGTGTGTTTGTCTTTGTCTGTCTGTCTGTCTCTCTCTCTCTCTCACTCACACACACACACACACACAAACAAACAAACGTTCTGGCGGAACTTGACACCTGGTGCTGCTTTTGGTATATTTTGAGAGCTTGACGCCTGCTGATATTTCCCCAAGAAATGGGAATGCAGACTCAGTCATGGATCAATCGAGCGCCACTATTTATATAATTTGTAATAATTATGTAATTAAGGAGGGGGAAAGGACAGCCGTTGCCTAGAAGACAAAAATAATATAAGAATCAGAATCACCCCAGTTCCAAGGTCCCCTCCAGCTGTAGCTGCACATAATGTGGGTAAGACCCCCACCCCCGCGTCCCGGTTTCTCAGCTTCTGCTCCAAAGGCTTATGGAGATTCCCAGTCATCCAGGTATGGTTGACACAAAGGTGCTTTTCCAGGAGGCAACTGGCCTTTCTTGTTCTTTTTTTCCTTTGAAGACGTTTCGCTTCTCATCCAAGAGGCTTCTTCAGCTCTGACTACTCCCCACCATCCAGTCAGAGCTGAAGAAGCTTGTCTTCAAAGAAAGTCCAGTTGCCTCCTGAATAAAAGCACCTTTGGGGCTCCAAAGGCTTTCTCCAACAGGGAGAAATCACGAGACATTCTGCCCGGAGACAGATTACTCAACAGAAGGGAGGATTCCCATTGGCGCAACGTATTCCTGGCAAGCCAACTCAAGTCCTCTTGTTGCTGCTGGTGGGTCAGCTGGCGATGATCCCTGGAAGGGACGGGGGGGGAACTCCCCCCAGAAAGGGGGCTGGGACCCCCAGGAGAGGGGGTTGGGGAAAAGGCTGCAGGACAAGGGAGGCAGGAACTTGCAACGCTCCTCCCCTCCCCCGCCTCCCTTCTGACCACACCCCTCCCAGTGCGATTCCCTCAGGCAGCGAGGTGGGAAAAGGCGGGAAAGACCGTTGAGAGAAAGAGAGACGCGGCTCTGAGGGAAAAACCGCCATCGGGCTTCTTCGGGGCTCCTCAGACACGGCCTCGACTTCTTTTTCTCGGTCAGACTCTGGATTAGGCCGCACTCTGGGCCCCTCCTCTCCCTCAGGGGCCCCCTCCAGAATCCTTTTCCAGCCTCCTCGAGACTCTTGGAGGGCCCATTATGTCCAAAGGCATTGAAGTGTCTCCGATTTAGACAGCCCCCCAACCCATAAAGGAGCAGGTCCACACTTGGCGGGCAGCCCCATTGATGCTGGGGACCCGGAGGGGGGAGAAAGGGACTGTGATCCCTCTCCCGGACAGACGTTGGGGAAAAGGCTGAAGGGTGAGGTTGCAAGACTCCTCCCCCCCTCTGACCACACCCCTCCCAGTGAAGCAGGAAAAGGCGGTCCTTAGAGGGGTGGGAGGAACCTCTTTGCTGGCTGGGGGAAGGGGAAAGAGCCCCCCCCCTAGGGAAGCACCGCCATTGGGCGTCTTTGGGGCTCCCAAGGATGCACCTGACTCCTTTCTCTCAGTCTCTCCGAATTAGGCCTCCCTCTCTTCTCTCTCATGGGCCCCCTCTACCCCTCTCAAGAGCCCTTTTCTAGCCCTCTCGAATCTCGGAGAGGGGGGCATCACGTCCAAACACTTTAAAGCGTCCCTGATTCATGCAGGCTGGATAAAAAACCCCAACCCAAAAGGAGAAGTACCACAGTTGCCCCCCCAATTCAGCAGTTTCTCTGATGGGAACCCACCCCCCAAGGTGAATCCCTCAGGGTCACCCCATGGCTGAGGTGAAATGACTGGGAGGATCCCCAGATCCCGGGACATGATCCCCTTCAAGGCCTTGGCCTCCATTCGTCCCCCAAACCCTTCAAAATAATAATGGTATCTCTTAACAGGTCTTCGTTTTCAATGGGAAGGTGGAATTGCTGGCTAGAGAATAAGAAATACTTTGAATTAATGTATTCAATTAATATATTATTTGATTGTATAAAATGGGAAAATAAATGTCTTCCCACTTAATACCCAGACACCACCCCCCTTGAAGCACAAATCCTTGCCTACCATTCAAAGGCCAAATGTACGTTCAGACTGTAGAAAGCGGCAAATCTGATTCCCCTTTAGGTCCTCTGACATATGGGAAGAAGATATAGTTGGCTGAAGCACTATCAATGCTGCATGGATTATCTCCACAGATGTAAAATTACATAATTAGGAAAATTCTAAAAAAAAGGCCAAGGTTTTAGAATGAGGCTACAATTTCTCCCATTGCTTGCTTCTTTTCATAGATAAATCTACCTTGCTAATGCTTTTCTCATTCCATGGTTTTCTATGCATCATTGTGCAAAGTGAAACTGAGTCAGATCTGAACTCATTCCACCTCCTTCCACCACTTTCTAACTTATTACACACACACCATCCCCCCTCTAAGTTCTCCTACATATTCATCTGTTTTCTTCATTTAGCTTTTTTGTTCAATGTGTATTAAGTAGGGCATCATTTACATTGTGCCACAACTGTTTCCAATAATTTATTAACCTTTCAAAATTAGAAAGGTTGTTAATCAGGAAATATGCCTTTTAAAAAGCTATATTAAGATAAAAAGCACAAAGGCACATTCATGCTAGTAACAGTATTCTCCAAAACCATAGAAATGCTACAGTCCCCTAATGTGTCAAGTACAATTCATCTTTCTCATCAATTTGGCATCACAAAATTAAATAAGAGGCACTAAAGTGACATTTGAATATCATGAAAAATAGAAAATACAGTACGATTACTTCAATCTGAGAAACTGAACAATTAATAATTTAAATCAAGCAATTTAAGTTTTTTTTAAAAAAACACATTGCTCATATGGTACACTGTTGGATCAATAAAATCATTTATAAAGTCCCTTTCAGCTGGGTTAATGCAATTTTGCACCAGACTGGACTGTACATTTGGGAGACATTTTTACTTGTAAACCAAACTTGTACATATATAGCATATAAAAAAAAGCTTAAAATTCCTTGCTACGTGATTAATTAATTAAGATGGCGGCGCCTTGCTTGGCTGTGGCTGCTTCAAAAGTGTGGGGATTAGGGAGGGAAATGAACAATCCGGACTGAAGCACTTTTTAGAAATAGGGACAGGTAAGCAGAGTTGGATTGCTAAACTTTCATATGAACGTCACGCCATATTGGATACGAAGAAATTCAGCGTGAGAGGAACTGTAGAGAAAACTGTTCGGGAGAATCTGCATGGCCTCGGATTACTAGGGAGGATAAAATCAACGATGGAGATGCTGGCAGTTGACACGGAGGATGAGAGATCAGCTGCAATGTCTGGAGGAGCAGGGAGGAAGAAAGGAAATTGCTGGAGGTGGAAACAGCATCGTGCTCAGTGTTTTGAACAGCGAAGACAGTGTTTCAGGCTGCAGGGGCAGAGTGGAGGAGCAGCCATTGCAGCTGGGAAGTTTCTGTTGCTGATCATCTTCGGAAGAAGAGGAGCTGTGACCGAAAGAGGAAACGTGGCAAATGCGGAGGCCTAACATCTAGGCTAAAAGGTAGACCTTACAGAGTGTCTCTTCCATCTATTTTGTTTGCAAATGCTCGCTCCTTAGAACCAAAAATGGATTACTTGAGGCTGGATTTAACAACAAACCGGGAGGTGAGAAATTGCTGTGTGATCATTGCATCAGAAACTTGGTTAAAGCCCTCTGTCCAGATAGTGCTGTTAGCTTGATGGAATTTTCAACATTTCGGCTGGACCGGAGTTTTACTCTTAGTAAAGGGGTGTCTGTTTTTATATAAATGACAGATGGTGTGATAATGCCAAGGTGGTTTCAAGTCTGTGCTCCCCAGATGTGGAGCTTCTGACCATCAAATGCAGACCCTTCTATCTGCCTAGAGAATTCCGTTACCGTTATCAGATCTGTGTATATCCCCCCGGATGCAAACAGAGAAGAGGCCCTGAAGGTTCTCTGTCATACCATCAGTGATTTACAAACTACTCACCCAGAGGATGCATTTATTGGAATGGGAGACTTTACCCAAGTGAATTTGAAAGCTACCCTGCCATATTTCCATCAATATGTGGACTTTGCAACCTAAAAGGACAATACACTGGATCTTGCTTATTCCAACATCAAGAAGGCTTTCAAAGCTATCCCCTGCCCTCACCTGGCCTCCTCTGACCATCTCTCAGTACTGCTTATTCCAGCATATAAACCTTTATTAGTCAGAGTGAAACCTATAGGAAAGCAGGTGAGGGTTTGGACAGAGGGAGTTATAGAAGCATTACAAGACTGCTTTGAGTGCACAGATTGGGGCATGTTTAAGGAAGCAGCTACTGATAACCAACATACAAATGTTGAGTATGCTGCCATGGTGTCTACATATATCCAAAAGTGCATAGAAGATCTCTGTCCTGAAAAACATTGTTGTGAGGACGAATGAAAAACCGTGGCTGACTTATGAGGTCCTCAAGATGCTGAAAGCACGGAATGTGGCTTTTAAATCTGGTGACATGCTGGCACTTAGAACAGCCAGAGCAAATCTGAAAAGTGCCATAAAAGGTGCAAAGCAAGCCCATTGAAAGAAAATTCAGAACTTTTTTCAGGACCCAACAAACACCAGGCGAATGTGGAAAGGAATCCAGGCCATTACAGATTACAAGGTGACTCCATCGAGATGCAGGGACGACACAGACTTCCTAAACAAACTGAATACATTTTTTGGTAGATTTGAGGCATCAAATAGCACTCTTGCTAGGAAAGCTGTGCCCCATCCTGACGAGCAAGTGCTAAGCTTTGATGTCATCTCTGTCCGGAAAACACTGCAGCAAGTTAACATTCAGAAAGAAGCAGGCCCAGATAACATCCCTGGACATGTCCTTAGGGAATGCGCAGATGGGCTGGCTTGTGTTCTCACAGATATTTTCAATCTCTCATTGCAGCAGGCAGTGGTCCCATCATGTTTTAAGACGGCCATCATCTTGCCAGTGCCAAAAAGGTCCACAATTACAGGCCTCAATGATTACCGTCCGGTTTCACTAACATCCACCATTATGAAATGCTTTGAGAAGCTGATAAAGGACATTATTGTATCTAGCCTCCCGCCAGCATTAGACCCGCTTCAGTTTGCCTACCGACCAAATCGCTCTACAGAGGATGCTATTTCTTCCGTTCTCCATCTGAGCTTGAAGCACTTAGAGGAAAGAAATACTCATGAACATTTGTTGTCAACTTCAGTTCGGCGTTTAACACAATCATTCCCCAGCATCTGATAGACAAACTGGGCCTTTTAGGCTTAAACACCCCTTTGTGCAACTGGATTCTTGATTTTCTTACCAACAGGCCCCAATATGTGTGAGTTGGAACAAATACCTCTAATACCATTTTCTTGAGCACAGGTTCTCCTCAGGACTGTGTCCTAAGTCCACTGCTGTTCACCCTGTTGACCCATGACTGTTGTGCTAGTTTTGCCACCAACCATATTGTGAAGTTCGCAGATGATACAACAGTAGTGGGCCTTATTCATGATGACAATGTGGAAGCTTACTGCAAGGAGGTTGAGGGATTGGTGAACTGGTGCAAGTTTTAAATACCGGAAAAACCAAAGAGATCATTGTCAATTTCAGAAAAGGCAGGCACAGCAACACTTCTCTGTGCGTTAATGATTCACCTGTGGAGATGGTTACCAGCATCAAATTCCTGGGTGTGCAGCTAACAAGTAGACTGGCTTCATTGCTCAACAGCGAGACACTGGTGAAGCGGGCGCAGCAGTGCCTGCATTTTCTGCGTCGCATGAGAAAAGCATATCTTCCTTCTCCTATCCTTACCACTTTCTACAGGGGGACGATCGAGAGCATCCTGTCATGGCAGTTCCCTCCCTCCCATTCAGGACATAGCACAGAAGCATTGCTTGAGCAGGGTCCGTCAGATTATTTGGTACACTACACATCCTCTTCACGACCTGTTTTCCTTGTTACCTTCTGGGAGGAGGCTTCGTGGTATCCGTAGCAGAACATCCAGATTCAGCCATAGTTTTATTCCATACAGCATTAACCTTGTGAACTCTCAAGCTTCCTCCTTCCATTATATATTCAAGATGGACAGTATTTAATATTTCTTTGTTATGTATATGTAGGGGTGTGGGTCTATACATATGTTGTATATAGTATGTTTAGGTGTGTGTCATGTATGTGTTTCACTTTGAGAGCGGGCAACTAAATTTCATTTTTGATGTGTGCTGTTGTGCCCACAGTAAAAGAAATGACAATAAAGGTTACCTTATCTTAAAGAAGGCCAGTATTTTCAACACAATTAGAGCAAAAATGAATATACACACATATTTTCCCTTGCTTTGCTTGCATACACCAACTCTTCACAAAGCCTGGAGGCTGATCCCAGACTCACTTCAGATGTTGCTTCTGCCTAAATAAAGCAGCTTGACCAAGCAGAGGTTTTGGAGTAATGAGAGGGGCAATAGATTTTCTTGAGTGTGACTTTACCTTTGAATAGGCAATACCTCTGGAATTAAGAACTCTATCCTGGGAGATTTCCAAAATCCAAATACATTTATTCAGGTGCTTCTACAGCAATCCTCTGAAAGAAGGAAGACTGTTTTCCACAGATGTTATTCTTTTTACACTAGATATCTTTAGACGGTTTGGTATCACATCCCTTTACACAAATTAAGGACACTTCAGTTCATAAAGGGATCTCCCTCCCGTCCTGCATGTATCCATGATGTGGGTCATATTAATACGGGAAATAAGTTGATTGCTTTCCACAGGATACCTTTCCGTCCTCTGTGGATTCTTTCTTGAGAAGCATCCTGTTTTCACCAAAACTCCTTCTGCATTGCAAGCATTTCTATTTCTCTGCTGCGTGGATCCTCTTATGGGAACTAAGGTGTCTTTAATCTGAAGCTCTTCCCGCATTCTGTGCACTGATGTAATTTCTTCCGTGTGTGGGAACTAATGTGGTAACTAAGGGACCTGCTTGAACTCAAACTCTTCCCTCATTCATTGCATACTATCTTCCGTGTGGATCCTGTTATGAGAAGAAAGTGCACGGTTCCCATTGAAGCTCTTTCCACATTCCAGGCATTTATAGGGTTTCTCTCCCATATGGATTCTTTTATGGTAGGTCAGGTAGCCATTGTCAGCGAAGGTCTTTCCACAGTCTGTGCATTTATAAGGTTTTTCGCCTGTATGGATCCTGTTATGCAAACTAAGTTTACTGCTTGTGCTGAAGCTCTTCCCACACTCAATACACTTATAGGGTTTCTCTCCTGTGTGGATCCTTTCATGAGAAGTAAGAGAAGTCTTTATAGAGAAGCTCTTTCCACAATCCAGGCATGTATAAGGTTTCTCTCCTGTATGGATTCTTTTATGGTAGGTCAGGTGACTGCTGGTTTTGAAGCTCTTTTCACACTCCATGCATTTATAGGGGTTTTCTCCTGTGTGTAACCGTTTATGGGAAGTAAGAGAACTCTTTACACTGAAGTTCTTTCCACACTCCATGCATTTATAGGGTTTTTCTCCCGTATGGATCCTTTTATGGGAAGCAAGATCACCACTTTGCCTAAAGGTCTTCCCGCACTCTAGGCATTTATAGGGTTTTTCTCCTGTGTGGATCCGTTTATGAGAAGTGAGAGAACACTTTACACGGAAGCTCTTTCCACACTCCATGCATTTATAGGGTTTTTCTCCTGTATGGATCCTTTTATGGGAAGCAAAGACACCACTTTGCCTAAAGCTCTTCCCACACTCTATGCATTTAAAGGGTTTCTCTCCCGCATGGATCAATTTATGCTTAGTAAAAGAAGTGTTCATCCTGAAGGTTTTCCCACAGTCTACACATTTATAGGCTTTTCCCCCTGAATGGATCCTTCTATGGCATATCAGGTAACTACTAGTGCTGAAGCTCTTCCCACACTCTATGCATTTAAAGGGTTTTTTTCCAGTATGGATCCTTCTATGGGAACTAAAGGAACTCTTCAGACTGAACCTTTTACCACAGTCCACACATTTATAAGTTTTTCCCCCTGTATGCATCCTTTTGTGGGATTTGAGACACTCTCTGTTCCTGAAGCTCTTTGCACACTCTAGGCACTCATAGGGTTTTTCTCTGGTGTGGATCCTTTTATGGAAAGTAAAGGAACTGTTTGAACTGAATCTTTTCCCACAGATCATGCACTTATAGGACTTTCCCCCTGACTGTATTCTTTTATGGGAAGTTAGATTACCTCTCCACCCAAAGCTTTTTCCCCAGTCCACATCTGTGTAGGGCTTCTCCCTTGCCTGGGTCATTTTATGGGGAGTAAGTTTATTACTGCTGAAGCTCTTTCCAGGTTTGCAGTGGTTACTAAAAGTGGGGTTTGCTTTGAATCTTTTTCTACTTTGACATTTCCCCGTATATTCTTTGGAGTCACGTTGGGTCAGGAAGTGGTCCATTTCCACACATTCAAGAATAGATTTTTCTCTCCAAGTGTGCTTCTTTTCATGTTTCCTCCTCTCCCGTTTATTTCTAGGTGCCTCTTCAGGTATTTCCAATTTGATTATTTGCAATGGCACTAAATTTGGCTCTTGGTGATTTTCCTTCTTCTGCGCATCCAATGCTTGAGGGAGAAGAAAAATGAATTAGAATAATCCACAACGTACAATTTGCTGTCCCAATGCATAGATTTATCTATTACTGGGCATCTGCAGAGAAAGAAACAGGGGAAATGACAGCATGAATATTAGTTATTAACTTAAAAGACTAGCATGGCTGCTGATCTAACCCTCATTCTTGGCAGTTAAAAATTTAAAGCAAGAACAGGTCTTGAGGTCAGGACGTGGCACACAAATTGTCTCACATATGATGCATCTAAGTTACATTCAATAAGACAACGTATGCCATTGCAACACGAAGCAAGACAAAATTTGTTACCTATTAGGACAACTGCAATAGGCAAAAACATGCTCTCCGTCATCATCTTCCCAATAGCTCTGCAGTGATGACACAGGGCCCAGGATGACCACAAGACCGAATGTCAACCCTTGCCAGAATGACTGATCAGCCCACTGATCTCTTTCTTCTCAATGAAATTGTGCTACTTAGAGGACTATGAGGGCAGACTGGAATTAACATAAGAGGACAAAAGAGATGAAATCATTTTTAACAAGATACGTATAGATGTAAGTTGTGACTAAAATGTCTAGTGACCCCTTGCTCTGACACAATTTTCCTCCAGAGGAACCCTTACCTAAAGAGGCCACCATCGCAGACATTTCCAACATGACTTCTCGATGCAGGGCTTTCTGGCTGGGATCCAGCAGCAACCACTCTTCGCTACTGAAATGGACGGCCACCTCCTCAAAGGACACAGGACCCTGAACAAGGAAGAATCCCCGTGAGCAGACTCGATAGAATTTGCGAGATCTCCTTTCATCAGCAAATACTAAAAGCACAAAGTGAAAATTCCTCACTGGACATTTCCCTAGCTGGACTCAACACATTACCTGCTAAAATTGGCAGAATTCACAGCCTACAGCTGACAGCCAATTAGGGCGTGACTGACTCTGCTGACGTACAGTGTCATCAACCTGCCTTGATCAAATGGCAGAGTGTGCATGAGACGCACCATCTACCAATGGCTCCACCATTTCATGATATTTGCAAGAGATTCTGTGGGATTTCTGTCTGATATGGTAACCAAATTGTCTTTGTGGTTCTTTGAAGGACCAGCCTTGCTCTCTCATGAATATTCATGAAAATACAAGGAAAGCACTTCTAGCCGTCAAGATGCAGATGATACACAAAGCAGTTTCTGCTCCTCCTGTTTTCATCCCTTTCCCCAATGATACGAAAACAAGATTATACTTACAATAAAGTAGATTTAGCATAATTATTCGTGTCTCCTGTCTGCTTTACTTGGGATAGATAACATGAACTGCCAGGTGGCATTTTTTGAAACCAGAATGATATAACCAATAAGGAATTCCATACAATTCCAAAACTTAATGTTGAGAGGTGGACCTAGTTTGACTGATCATAATATTCTGACTATCACTAAGTGTTGCATCTTATGATTTATGATGAAGTGTTGTATTTTGTGATTTACGATGAATGTATTTTCATGTTGTTTATGATCATGATTATCACTATTACTTGTATGTACACTGAGAACCTATGCACCGGAGACAAATTTCTTGTGTGTCCATGCACACTTGGCCTATAAAGAAGTTTATTTTCTATTTTCTATAAATTTAAATTTCTAATTTCCTTATTGTGGTTTGCTCAGGAATAGCAATATCGTATGTTGAGTCCCCAAAGGAAACTAGAGGTCTCCTACTGTTCCCCCATATTAGCTGATCTCTTCCTTCCTACCTGAGTTGGGAATCCAGCGGCTCTTTCAGCTCCACCAATAGAAGGAGATGATTCAGTAAACAACGGTGACTCCATTTCACACACTGGGAAGGAGAGAGACAGGATGGAAACAGAAAAGGCTGCAACTTCATCTTTTCTACCTTGCAGGTACAACTAAAGATTTCTTCCTGTACTGCCCAGGAAACCTCCATTGGCCTCTTCTACACTCTGCCTTCGGTGGGCTTTCATAAGCTCCATCATGGGAGCCAAGAAGAAAGGAGAAGACCAAACCCCACCACACACTGAAGAACAAACCTCAATTGGATTGTTCTCCTAACGTTTTGGAACAACACATGGAAGTATACTCTTGGCAACCAAAGCATTCGCTCAATCACTGCAAATTCTCTCCCCCCCCCCTTCCCTGCAGCTTGAAACCATCATAGAAGAGCAATTCATGAAATTCTAGCAACCCAGGAACCTGCATGCAAGGACAGGTGGTGTTGGAAATGGTCCAGCAGGGATGTGTAGGAATTGACTTGAAATTATCTCTTAAGGTAGGCCAAAAAACAGGTTGCTGTCCTCCGGATCATTGAGAACAAAGAGAAATCTTTCATAATGGAGTAGCCAGACTGCAACTCAAGGTGGTCCCTAGAAGAGTGGGTCTTCTACAAAAGGCAAACCATGGGCTGGATCTGAAGGGAGGGAATTCCTCTGTGCACCTTAAGTCTTCTAACTTGAAGAGGGAGTTATAGCTTTCTTAGTCATCTTCCACTAAATCAAACAACGAAGATACGAGAAGACACAGAGAATTAAGGATAACTAGAATCTTTGCAGAAAATCTCCAATCCAGCTGAACGGTCTTCCCTTACCTAGTGAGGTTTCCTGACATTGACTTTTATCCTTGGGGAACCCTCTGAAAGACAGATCACGAGAAAGATTTGTGGGATCCACCCAATTAGTCCCCATTCCTGGAAGGACCTGAGAACCTGAAATAGAAGCAAAGGAGAGGGGTGAAGAGGACCGGACATGAGAGGATCTGGATTTTATGTTCTTTCCACTAGGCGGCCAAACCCTTGTGTCCATCGGTGGGGATGGATGAGGCCAATGGGAAAATTGCTCCAAATGAGATACTCTTTGGATGAACACAAGAACAATTTCTTTAATGAGGTTCTCTAAATTATCTACTTGCATTATCAATCACCCAAAACTCTCAGGAAGGCATTTAAGAATTCAAGTACACGAAGATCCCTTCACATTTCCCAAAAGAAGCATCTCTGACCTGGGGCCCTTCCTGAGCATGGGGTTGGACTAGAAGATCTCCAAGGTCCCTTCCAACTCTCTTCTAGTCTACTCCTGCTTCTTCTTCTCTGCCAGGCTCGGCAGGAACCTCTCAGCCCCTGGCACCGCCGGGCAATTGGTCCCCGACGGCTCTCCGAAGATCCTTCCCGTCTTGGAAGCTGAACCTGAAGGAGAAGTGAGCAGATGGTCCCTTCAGGCTTCCTCTCTCCTCCCTCCCCCCTCTCAACTTTCTCCCCTCCCCCGTTGTTGGATCTCCTGCATGCACAGCTCGGACCAGTTATGGGGTGGATTCCCCGCTCCCTCCAAGCCTCGGGATTCGGAGTCTGTTTCCCAACCCCTGGGGAGGATGTGAGTCGCGGGAACCCCTCTTGCCCATCCCCCTCCCTCAGATTCCCGGGGAGGAACTCACAGGCTGCAGACTCCCGAGCACGCAGAGGGAGTCGAGCATGCGCTGTGGCATACAGTCGGTCTGCAGCCCAGAGAGCGCCCCCTGCTGGGAGCTGAGGTGAAATCACGGCCGTGGGAGGGTCCCTGGAGGCTATTAAGCCCAACCTCTGATCGGCGCCGGATCTGCCCTGGAGGACGAGCTCTGCCATTTAGCTTCCGGTAAATGCCATATGGGAGATGACAGGCCTCCCCTTGTCCTTGCGCAAATGGCGATTTGCAGAAAGTCACCCGGAGGGGATGCCGATTCCGTCCTTTTGGGAGCCGATCGATTCTCTTTTTTCCCCTCCCTCCCGCGCTCTCTTCCTCTCCCTTCCTCTCCTTCTCTTTCTCTCCCACTCCGTCTTCCTCCGACTCTCTCTTTCTCTTTCCCTCCCTCCCTGTCTCTTTCTGCCTCTTTCTCCCACTTGCACTCTCTCCCTCTCCTCTTGTTCTTTCTCTTCCTCCCCTCCTCCCCCACCCTCTCTCTCTGTCTATCTCTCTCTCTCTCTGTCTCACACAAACACACACACAAACGTTCTAGCAGCACCTGACACCTTGTGCTGCTTTTGGTATATTTTGAGAGCTTGACACCTGCTGATATTTCCCCAAGAAATGGGAATGCAGACTCAGTCATGGATCAATCGAGCTTCAGTATTTATATAATTTGTAATAATTATGTAATTAAGGAGGGGAAAAGGACAGCCGTTGCCTAGAAGACAGAAATAATATAACAATCAGAATCACCCCAGTTCCAAGGTCCCCTCCAGCTGTAGCTGCACATAATGTGGGTAAGACCCCCACCCCCGCGTCCCGGTTTCTCAGCTTCTGCTCCAAAGGCTTATGGAGATTCAGAGTCAGAGCTGAAGAAGCTTTTCTTCAAAGAAAGTCCAGTTGCCTCCTGAATAAAAGCACCTTTGGGGCTCCAAAGGCGTTCTCCAACAGGGAGAAATTACGAGGCATTCTGCCCGGAGACAGATTACTCAACAGAAGGGAGGATTCCCATTGGCGCAACTTATTCTTGGCAAGCTGACTCCAAAGTCCTCTTGTTGCTGCTGGTGAGTCAGCTGGCGAGGATCCCTGGAAGAGAAGTGGGGGGGAGAACTCCCCCCAGGAGGCGTTGAGGGAAAGGCTGCAGG
Organism: Azemiops feae; assembly: GCA_023970755.1. NCBI lineage: Eukaryota > Metazoa > Chordata > Lepidosauria > Squamata > Viperidae > Azemiops > Azemiops feae. The sequence goes on along the minus strand of JALGBA010001252.1, from coordinate 53,488 downwards.
ACAAGGGAGGCAGGACCTTGCAAGGCTCCTCCCCTCCCCCGCCTCCCTTCTGACCACACCCCTGCCACTGTGATTCCCTCAGACAGCGAGGTGGGAAAAGGCGGGAAAGTCCGTTGAGAGAAAGAGAGACGCGGCTCTGAGGGAAGAGCCGCCATCGGGCTTCTTCGGGGCTCTTCACAGACGGCCTCTACTTCTTTTTCTCGGTCGGACTCTGGATGAGGCCTCCTTCTGGGCCTCTCATCTCCTTCAGGGGCCCCCTCCACCCCCATACAGCGTCCCCCTCAAGAGGACCCCCCGGGGAGATGTTTTTGGGAAAAGGCTGCAGGGCGAGAGGTTGCAAGACCCCTCCCCTCCCAGTGCGATTCCGTCAGGCGGGAAAGACCGTTGAGAGAAAGAGACGCGGCTCTGAGGGAAGAGCCGCCATCGGGCTTCTTCGGGGCTCCTCAGAGACGGCCTCGACTTCTTTTTCTCGGTCGGACTCTGGATTAGGCCGCACTCTGGGCCCCTCCTCTCCCTCGGGCCCCCTCCAGAATCCTTTTCCAGCCTCCTCGAGACTCTTGGAGGGCCCATTATGTCCAAAGGCGTTGAAGTGTCTCCGATTTAGGCAGCCCCCCAACCCATAAAGGAGCAGGGCCACACTTGGCGGGCAGCCCCATTGATGCTGGGGGTCCGGTGGGGGAAGAAAGGGACTGTGACCCTTCTCCCGGGGAGACGGGGAAAAGGCTGAAGGGTGAGGTTGCAAGACTCCTCCCCTCCCCCTCTGACCACACCCCTCCCAGGGAAGCAGGAAAAGGTGGTTCTTGGAGGGGTGGGAGGAACCTCTTTGTTGGCTGGATGGGAGGGGAAAGAGGCCCCCCTAGAGAAGCACTGCCATTGGGGGTCTTTGGGGCTCCCAAGGATGCACCTGACTCCTTTCTCTCAGTCTGACTCCGAATTAGGCCTCCCTCTCTTCTCTCTCATGGGCCCCCTCTACCCCCCCTCAAGAGCCCTTTTCTAGCTCCCTCAGATCTCGTGGGGGGGGGGGGCATCAAGTCCAAACACTTTAAAGTGTCCCTGATTTAGGCAGGCTGGATAAAAAGCCCCAACCCAAAAGGAGAAGTACCACAATTGCCCCCACCCCTCAATTCAACAGTTTCTCTGATGGGAAACCCCCCCACACCCAGGTGAATACCTCAGGGTGACCCCATGGCTGAGGCGAGATGACTGGGAGGATCCCCAGATGCCAGGACATGATCCCCTTCAAGGTCTTAGCTTCCATTCGCCCCCCAAAACCCTTCAAAATAATAATGGTATCTCTTACAGGACTTCGTTTTCAAAGGGAAGGTGGAATTGCTGGCTGGAGAATAAGAAATACTTTGAATTAATGTATACAATTAATATATTATTTAATTGTATAGAATGGGAAGATAAATGTCTTCCCACTTAATACCCAGACACACACACCCCACTCCTTGAAGCACAAATCCTTGTCTGCCACTCAAAGGCCAAATGTATGTTCAGACTGTAGAAAGCTGCAAAAGGGTTTCAGTTGTCCGATTCCCCTTTAGGTCCGCCGACGTAATGGAAATACATATAGTTGGCTGAAGCACTATCAATGCTGCATGGATTATCTCCACAGATGTAAAATTACATAATTAGGAAAATTCTAAAAAAAAGGCCAAGATTTTAGAATGAGGAATGTTCCCACATTTTATAGGCTACAATTTCTCTCATTGTTCTTTTCATAGATAAATCTACCTTGCTAATGCTTTTCTCATTCCATGGTTTTCTATGCATCATTGTGCAACGTGAAACTGAAGTCAGATCTGAACTCATTCCACCTTCTACCACTTTCTAACTTTTTATTACACACACACCATCCCCTCTAAGCTCCCCTACATATTCATGTTTTCTTCATTTAGCTTTTTTGTTCAATGTGTATTAGGGCATCATTTACATTGTGCCACAACTGTTTCCAATAATTTATTAACCTTTCAAAATTAGAAAGGTTAATAATCAGGAAATACGCTTTTTAAAAGCTATATTAAAAAGCACAAAGTCACATTCATGCTAGTAACAGTATTCTCCAAAACCATAGAAATGCTACAGTCCCGTAAGGTGTTAAGTACGATTGACATTTCTGATCAATTTGGCATCACAAAATGAAATAGAGACACTAAAGTGACATTTGAATATCATGAGAAATAGAAAATACGGTACGATTACTTTAATCTGAGAAACTGAACAATTAATAATTTAAATCAAGCAATTTAAGTCCTTTTTAAAAAAACATTGCTCATATGGTACACAGTTGGATCAATAAAACCATTTATAAGGTGCCTTTCAGCCGGGTTAATGCAATTTTGCACCAGACTGGTCTGTACATATAAACATTTGGGAGACATTTTCACTTGTAAACCAAACTTGTACATACACAGTATATGAAAATGCTTAAAATGTAGCTTAAAATTCCTTGCTACATGATTAAAGGCCAGTTTTCAAAACAAATAGAGCTAAAATGAATATACACACATACATTTTCCCTTGCTTTGCTTTCATACACCAACTCTTCACAAAGTCTGTTGCTTTGCTTTCATACACCAACTCTTCACAAAGTCTGGAGGCTGATCCCAGACTCACTTTAGATGTTGCTTCTGCCTAAATAAAGCAGCTTGACCAAGCAGAAGTTTTGGAGTAATGAGAGGGGCAATTGTTTAACAGATTTTCTTGAGCGGGACCTTACCTTTGGCTAGGTAATACCTCTGGAATTAAGAACTCTATCCTGCGAGCTTTCCAAAATCCAAATACATTTATTCAGCTCCTTCTCCAGTTTTCCACAGATGTTATTCTTTTTAAACTCCATATCTTTAGATGGTTTCATATCACAGATCCCTTTACTCAAATTAAGGACACTTCAGTTCCTAAAGGGATCTCCCTCCCATCCTATATGTATCCATGATGTGGGTCATATTAATACGGGAAATAAGTTGATTGCTTTCCACAGGATAATTTCCGCCCTCTGTGGATTCTTTCTTAAGCACCCTGTTTTCACCAAAAATCCTTCCGCATTGCAAACATTTCTATTTCTCTCCTGTGTGGATCCTCTTATGGCAGTGATGGCGAACGTTTTAGAGACTGACTGCCCAAACTGCAACCCAAAACCCACTTATGCATCGTCGAGTGCCGGGTGGGCGTGGCCCATTGGCTGGGTGTGGCCCATTGGCTGGGCGTGGCCAATTGGGTGGGCGTGGCTCCGGTGGTAACGGCAGACAGCGTGGGACTAAAAAGTTCAATCAATCAATTCCAACTTTGCAAGATTTTTTTTTCCGCAAGAAGTTGAAATTCACTGATTGAACTTTTTTTTTTTTTTTTTGCACACGGCGGCGGAGGCCTAAAGCGAAAAGGTTTTACAAAACCCAGCTGAAGGCCTAGGACTGGGGCGACAGCACGCGTGCCCACAGAGAGGGCTCCGAGTGCCGCCTCTGGCACCCGTGCCATAGGTTCGCCACCACTGTCTTATGGGAACTAAGGTGTCTTTTTAATCTGAAGCTCTTCCCACATCCTGTGCACTGATGTAATTTCTTCCATGTGTGGGAACTAATGTGGTAAGTAAGGGAGCTGCTTGAACTCAAACTTTTCCCACATTCATTGCATATGTACAATTTATCTCCCGTGTGGATCCTGTTATGGGACGTAAGGGTGCGGTTATCACAGAAGCTCTTTCCACATTGCAGGCATTTATAGGGTTTCTCTCCTGTGTGGGTCCTTTTATGGTAAATCAGATAGCCACTGCCAGCAAAGGTCTTTCCACAGTGTGCATTTATAAGGTTTTTCCCCAGTATGGATCCTGTTATGGAAACTAAGTTGGCTGCTTTAGCTGAAGCTCTTTCCACACTCCAGGCATGTATAATGTTTCTCTCCCGTATGGATTTTTTTATGGTAGGTCAGGTGACTGCTGGTTTTGAAGCTCTTTTCACACTCCATGCATTTATAAGGGTTTTCTCCTATGTGTAACCGCTTATGAGAACTCTTTACACTGAAGCTCTTTCCACACTGCAGACATTTATACGGTTTTTCTCCAGTTTGTGTCAGTTTATGGTAAGCAAGGGAACTGCCATGTCCTGAAGGGTTTTGCACACTCCATGCATTTATAAGGTTTTTCACCTGAATGGATCCTTTTGTGGGAGGTCAGTTGATCACTATTTCTGTAGTTCTTGCCGCACTCAATACACTTATAGGGTTTCTCTCCCGTATGAATCCTTTTATGGGAAGCAAGGTCACCACTTTGCCTAAAGCTCTTCCCACACTTTTAAAGGTTTCTCTCCCACATGGATCAATTTATGATTAGTAAAAGAAGTGTTCATCCTGATGTTTTTTCCAGTCTACTCATTTATAGGGTTTTCCTCCTGAATGGATTTTTCTATGGCATATCAGGTAACTACTAGTGCTGAAGCTCTTCCCACACTGTATGCATTTAAAGGGTTTTTCTCCTGTGTGGATCCGTTTATGAGAAGTAAGAGAACACTTTACACGGAAGCTCTTTCCACACTCCATGCATTTATACGGTTTCTCTCCTGTATGGATCCTTTTATGGGAAGCAAGGACACCACTTTGCCTAAAGCTCTTCCCACACTCTATGCATTTAAAGGGTTTCTCTCCTGCATGGATCAATTTATGGTTAGTAAACGAACTGTTCATCCTGAAGGTTTTTCCACAGTCTACACATTTATAGGGTTTTTCCCCTGAATGGATCCTTCTATGGCATATCAGGTAACTACTAGTGCTGAAGCTCTTCCCACACTGTATGCATTTAAAGGGTTTTTCTCCTGTATGAATCCGTTTATGGGAAGCAAGGGAACTGAATGTCCTGAAGGGTTTTCCACACTCTGTGCATTTATAAGGTTTTTCACCTGAATGGATCCTTGTATGGGATGTCAGTTGATCACTATTTCTGTAGCACTCTCCACACTCAATACATTTATAGGGTTTCTCTCCCGTATGAATCCTTTTATGGGAAGCAAGGCCACCACTTTGCCTAAAGCTCTTCCCACACTCTAGGCATTTAAAGGGTTTCTCTCCTGCATGGATCAATTTATGTTTGGTAAAAGAATTGTTCGTCCTGAAAGTTTTTCCACACACTACACATTTATAGGGTTTTTCTCCTGAATGGATCCTTCTATGTGATATTAGGTAACTACTAGTGCTGAAGCTCTTCCCACACTCCATGCATTTATAGGGTTTCTCTCCAGTATGGATCCTTTTATGGGAAACAAGGACACCACTTTGCCTAAAGATTTTCCCACACTCCAAGCATTTATAGGGTTTCTCTCCTAGGTGTGTCCTTTTATGGTAAGTCAGAGAGCCACTGCCAACGAAGGTCTTTCCACAGTCTGTGCATTTATAAGGTTTTTCGCCTGAATGGATCCTGTTATGGAAACTAAGTTTACTGCTTGTGCTGAAGCTCTTCCCACACTCAATACACTTATAGGGTTTCTCTCCTGTGTGGATCCTTTCATGAGAAGTCAGAGAAGTCTTTATAGGGAAGCTCTTTCCACACTCCAGGCATGTATATGGTTTCTCTCCTGTATGGATTCTTTTATGGTAGGTCAGGTGACTGCTGGTTTTGAAGCTCTTTTCACACTCCATGCATTTATAGGGGTTTTCTCCTGTATGTAACCGTTTATGAGAAGTAAGAGAACTCTTTACATTGAAGTTCTTTCCACACTGCAGGCATTTATACGGTTTTTCTCCAGTATGTGTCCGTTTATGGTAAGCAAGGGAACCGCATGTCCAGAAGAGTTTTCCACACTCCGTGCATTTATAAGGTTTTTCACCTGAATGGATCCTTTTGTGGGAGATCAGTTGATCACTATTTCTGTAACACTCTCCACATTCAATACACTTATAGGGTTTCTCTCCCGTATGAATATTTTTATGGGAAGCAAGGCCACCATTTTGCCTAAAGCTCTTCCCGCACTCTATGCATTTATAGGGTTTCTCTCCTGTATGGATCCTTTTATGGGAAGCAAGGACACCACTTTGCCTAAAGCTCTTCCCACACTCTATGCATTTGAAGGGTTTTTCTCCTGTGTGGACCCGTCTATGAGAAGTAAGAGAACTCTTTCCATTGAAGCTCTTTCCACACTCCAGGCATTTATAGGGTTTCTCTCCTGTATGGATCCTTGTATGGGAAGCAAGGCCACCACTTTGCCTAAAGCTCTTCCCACACTCTATGCATTTAAACGGTTTCTCTCCCGCATGAATCAATTTATGCTTAGTAAAAGAAGTGTTCATCCTGAAGGTTTTCCCACAGTCTACACATTTATACGGTTTTTCCCCTGAATGGATCCTTCTATGGCATATCAGGTAACTACTAGTGCTGAAGCTCTTCCCACACTCTATGCATTTAAAGGGTTTTTTCCCAGTATGGATCCTTCTATGGGAACTAAAGGAACTCTTCTCACTGAACCTTTTACCACAGTCCACACATTTATAAGGTTTTCTGCCTGTATGCATCCTGTTGTGGGATTTGAGACATTGCCTGTTCCTGAAGGTCTTTGCACACTCTAGGCACTCATAGGGTTTTTCTCTGGTATGGATCCTTTTATGGAAAGTAAAGGAACTGTTTGAACTGAATCTTTTCCCACAGACCATGCACTTATAGGGCTTTCCCCCTGACTGTATTCTTTTAGGGGAAGTTAGATTACCTCTCCACCCAAAGCTTTTTCCCCAATCCACACCTCTGTAGTATTTCTCCCTTGCCTGGGTCATTATATGGGGAGTAAGGTTATTACTGCTGAAGCTCTTTCCAGGTTTGCAGTGGTTACTAAAATTTTCTTTGAATCTTTTTTTAGTTTGATATTTCCCCGTACATTGTTTGGAGTCACGTTGGGTCAGGAAGCGATCCATTTCCACACATTCAAGAATAGATTTTTCTCTCCAATTGTGCTTCTTTTCATGTTTCCTCCTCTCCTGTTTATTTGTAGGTGCCTCTTCAGGCATTTCCATTTTGATTATTTGCAATGGCACTAAATTTGGCTCTTGGTGATTTTCCTTCTTCTGCGCATCCAATGCTTGAGGGGGAAGAAAAATGAATTAGTATAATCCACAACGTACAATTTGCTGTCCCAGTGCATAGATTTATCTATTACTGGGCATCTGCGGAGAAAGAAACGGGAGAAATGACAGCATGAATATTATTAACTTAAATGACTAGCATGGCTGCTGACCTAACCCTCATTCTTGGCACTTAAAAATTTAAAGCAAGAACAGGTCTTGATGTCAGGACGTGGCACACAAATTGTCTCACATATGATGCATCTAAGTTACATTCAATAAGACAACGTATGTCATTGCAACACGAAGCAAGACAAAATTTGTTCCCGATTAGGACAACTGCAATAGGCAAAAACATCCTCTCCCTCATCATCTTCCCAATAGCTCTGCAGTGATGACAGAGCCCAGGATGACCACAAGACCAAATGTCAACCCTTGCCAGAATGACTGATCACCCCACTGATCTCTTTCTTCTAAATGAAATTGTGCTACTTAGAGGACTATGAGCACAGTAAGTGGAAAAAAGAAGAGATGAAATCATTTTTAACAAGATACGTATAGACGTAGGTTGTCACTAAAGTGTCTAGTGACTCCTTGCTCTGAATTTTCCTCCAGAGGAACCCTTACCTAAAGAGGCCACCATCGTAAACATTTCCAACATGACTTCTCGATACAGGGCTTTCTGGCTGGGATCCAGCAGCGACCACTCTTCGCTACTGAAATGGACGGCCACCTCCTCAAAGGACATAGGGCCCTGAACAAGGAAGAATCCCTGTGAGCAGACTTGATAGAATTTGCGAGATCTCCTTTCATCCGCAAATCCAAACAGTATAAAGTGAAAATTCTTGATTGGACATTTCCCTAGCTGGACTCCCAACACATTACATGCTAAAATGGGCAGAATTCACAGCCTACAGCAGACAGCCAATTAGGGCATGACTGACTCTGCTGACCTTCAGTGTTATCAACCTGCCTTGATCAAGTGGCAGAGTGTGCCTACCAATGGCTCCACCATTTCATGATATTTGCAAGAGATTCTGTGGGATTTCTATCTGACACAGTAACCAAAAGGTCTTTGTGGTTCTTTGAAGGACCAGCCTTGCTCCCACTCGTGAACATTCATGAAAATACAAGGAAGGCACTTCCGGCCGTCAAGATGCAGATGATACACAAAGCGGTTTCTGCTCCTCCTGTTTTTATCGCTTTCCTCAATGATACGAAAACAAGATAATACTTAACTATTCGTGTGTCCTGTCTGCTTTACTTGGGATAGACAACATGAACTGCCAGGTGGCATTTTTTGAAACCAGAATGATATAACCACTAAGGAATTCTATACATTTCCAAAACTTAAATGTTGACAGATGGGCCTAGTTTGACTGATCATGAATTTACATTTCCAATTTCCTTGTTGTGCTTTGCTCATGAATAGCAGTATCGTATGTTGTGTCCCCAAAGGAAACTAGAGGTCTCCTACTGCTCCCTCATATTAGCTGCTGATCTCTTCCTTCCTACCTGAGTTGGGAATCCAGTGACTCTTGAAGCTCCACCAATAGAAGGACACGACTCAGTGACCAACGGTGACTCCATTTTGTCCACTGGGAAGGAGAGAGACAGGATGGAAACAGGAAAGGCTGCAAATTCATCTTTTCTAGCTTGAAGGAACAACTGAAGATTGCTTCCTGTCCTGCCCAGGAAACCTCCATTGGCCTCTTCTACACTCTGCCTTCGGTGGCCTTTCATAGGCTCCATCATGGGAGCCAAGAAGAAAAGGAGAAGACCAAACCTCACCACACACTGAAGAACAAACCTCAATTGGATTGTTCTCCTATCCTTTTAGAACAACACATGGAAGTACACTCTTGGCAACCAAAGCATTCACTCAATCACTGCAAATTCTTCCCTGCAGCTTGAAACCATCATGGAAGAGCAATTCGTGAAATTCTAGCAACCCAGGGACATGCCTGCAAGGACAGGTGGTGTTAGAAATGATCCAGCAGGGATCTGTGTAGGAATTTAGTCGAAATTATGTCTTAAGGAAGGCCAAAAAACAGGTTGCTCTCTTCTGCATCATTGAGAACAAAGAAAAATCTTTCATAATGGAGGAGCCAGACTGCAACTCAAGGTGGTCCCTAGAAGAGTGGGTCTTCTGCAAAAGGCAAACCATAGGCTTGATCTGAAGGGAGGAAATTGCTTTGTGTGCGTTAAGTGTTCTAGTTTGAAGAGGGAGTTATTGCTTTCTTATTTAGTCACCTTCTACTAAATCCAACGACAAAGACACAAGAAGACACAGAGAATTAAGGATAACTAGAATCTTTCCAGAAAATCTCCAATCTAGCAGAACGGTCTTCCCTTACCTAGTGAGGTTTCCTGACTTTGACTTTTATTCTTGGGGATCCCTCTGAAAGACAGATCACGAGAAAGATTTGTGAGATCCACCCAATTAGTCCCCATTTCTGGAAGGACCTGAGAACCTGAAATAGAAGCAAAGGAGAGTGCTTAAGAGGACAGGACATGAGAGGATCTGGATTTTATGTTCTTTCCACAAGGTGGCCAAACCCTCCTGTCCATCTGTGGGGATGGATGAGGCCAATGGGAGAATTGCTCCAAATGAGGTACTCTGGATGAACGCAAGAACAATTTCGCTAATGAGGTTCTCTAAATTATCTACTTGCATTATTAATCTCCAAAACTCTGTAATGGAGATATTTAACAATTCAAGCATATTTCTCAAAAGAAGCATGTCTGACCTGGGGCCCTTCCGGAGCAGGGGGTCGGACTAGAAGACCTCCAAGGTCCCTTTCATTCTATTCTTGCTTCTTCTCCTCTGCCAGGCTCGGCAGGAACCTCTCAGCCGCTGGCACCGCCGGGCAACTGGTCTCCGCTGGCTCTCCGAAGATCCTTCCCGTCTTGGAAGCGGAACCTGAAAGAGATGTGAGCAGATGGTCCCTTTAGGCTCCCCCCTCCCCTCCCCCTCTCCACTTTCTCCCCTCCCCCGTTGTTGGATCTTCTGCATGCACAGCCCGGAGCAGTTATGGGGTGGATTCCCCGTCCCTCCAAGCTTCGGGATTCGGAATATGTTTCCCCTCCCCTGGGGATTGCCCGCCCCCCGATTCCCGGGGAGGAACTCACAGGGGGAACTCGCCCGACCACGCAGGAGTCGAGCATGCGCAGTGGCATACATTCAGTCTGCAGCCCAGAGAGCGCCCACTGCTGGGGAGCTGCGGTGAAATCACGGCCATGGGAGAATTCTTGGAGGCTATCCAGCTCAACCTCTGCTCGGCGCCGGATCTGCCCTGGAGGACGAGCTCTGCCTTTAGCTTCCGGTAAATGCCATGGGGAGATGACAGGCCTCCCTTTGTCCTTGCGCAAATGGCGATTTGCATAAAGTCACCCGGAGGGGATGCCGGTTCCGTCCTTTTGGGAGCTCATCTATTTTCTCTCTCTCTCTCTCTCTCTCTCTCTCTCTCTCTCTCTCTCTCTCTCTCTCTCCTTCTGTTTGTCTGTTTGTCTGTCTGTCTGTCTCTCTCTCTCTCTCCCTTTCTCTCTCCTTTTCTCTTTGGCAGTTCCCTCCCATCCAGGATGTGTCGTATAAGTGTTGCTTGAGTAGGGTCCGCAAGAATGTCGGGGAAGCTACATATCCACTTCACGATCTGTTTTGTTGCCTTCTGGGAGGAGGAGGCTCCGTGGTATCCGAAGCAGAACATCCAGATTCAGTCACAGTTTTGGTCCATACAGTATTAACCTTGTGAACTCTCAAGCTTCTTCCTTCCGTTATGTATTCAAGATGCACAGGGATTAATATTTATATGTTACTTATAAGTAAGGGTGTAGATCTATATATATGTTGTATAGAGGATGTTTAAATGTGTGTTATGTATGTGTACACTTTGAGAGCAAGCAACTAAATTTCATTTTTAATGTGTGCCATTGTGCCCACAGTAAAAAATGACAATAAAGGTTATCTATCTCTTTCTCTTTCCCTCCCTCTCCCTTTCTCTCTGTCACTCTGTTTCTCTCTCCCACTCTCTCTCTCTGTCTTCCTCTCGCTCTCTTTCTGTCCCGCGCTCTCTCCCTCTCCCTTTCTTTCTCTTTCCCTCTCCCTTTCTCTCATTCCCTCCCTCTCTTCCCCCCCTTTTTCTCACACATACAGAGAACTTCTGGCAGAACTTAACACCTTGTGTTGCTTTTGATATTTTGAGCTTGACACCTGCTGATGTTTTTTAGACCACAACTTCATAAAATTTATGATCAGAGTTGCCAGGACCACATCCTTTTAGTTTTCTCCTCCTTCACCTTCCAGAGCAGATAAAGAAGCCAAGAGGGGTGATCCCTCCAAACATCCCATAAAAGCCTACCTGGACTGACAAACTTGACCCAGATTATTTTTTACGTATCCATACATAAAGCCCAGGAGATACATCAATATTTCCCCAAGAAATGAGACTGCAGACTCAAGTCATGGATCAATCGAGCTTCAGTATTGATATAATTTGTAGTAATTATGTAATTAAGGTTCATGGGGAAAATGCAGAGGGGGAAAAGGACAGTCACTACCCTAGCCTAGAAGACAAATAAATTTTCAAAATATCCTCATCACCTGATTCTTATCAGAATCAGAACAGAGCTGGAAGGGACCTTGGAGGTCTTCTATTCCAGCCTCCTGCTGAAGCAGGAGATCGCATTTCAGATAAGTGGCTGTCCAGTCTCTTCTTAAAAATCTGCAGTGATGGAGCGCCCATAATTTCTGAAGGCCAGCTGCTCCACTGGTTAATTGTCCTCCCTGTTAGGAACTTTCTCCCTAATTCCAGGTTGCTTCTCTCTTTGATTAGTTTCCCGCCGTTGTTTCTTGTCTAGTCTTCTGGTGCTTTGGAAAATAAATTAACCCCCTCTTCTTTGTGGCAGCCCCTCAGATACTGGAATACTGGCTATCATGTCTCCCCCCCCCCCAGGCCTTTTCTCTAGACTGGACTAGACTTTTCTCTAGACTTATCAGACTTCAAACTTCCCAGTAGGTCAGGGAAATGGGCTCCCCATGAAGCAGAAGATGTTACATTTGAAGGAGGAGAGGCATAAAGATAGTCCTCTAGAAAGCCAGAGTTGATCATGCACTAGAAGGTTGGAGATATGTGTCACGGAAAGGTCTTGTGAAAAAAAAGTGAGCTGTGTCTGGAGGAGACTGCTACATTCTGGATCAGCTAAGAATGGGATTTCCACATCTCAGCAATTGTTGTCTCTCGTAGAGATTGCTTCACTCAGGGCCCACCTGCGTTCTCTTTGGGACAACCCAGTTCCAAGGTCCCCCCCAATTGTAGCTGCACACAACACCCCTCCCCCTGCACTTTCTCATTTTCTGCTCCAAAGGCTTTCTTCAACTGGGAGAAATCACGAGAGATTCTGCCTGGAGACAGATGATTCAAGAGAAGAGAGGATTCCCATTGGCGCAACGTATTCCTGGCAGGCCAACTCCAAAGCATCCGTCAAGACCCCCCCCCCTCCCAATTCCACTTCTCCCCTTCCTCTCTTGGGAGGGGGCTTGCGGGAAGCCTCCATGGGCTCTGCTGGGGTTCCCCTGTTGCTGCTGGTGGGTCAGCTGGCAAGGATCCCTGGAAGGGAAGGGGGGGAAGAAGGAGAACCCCCAGAAGGGGAAGAAGGAGGCTAGGACCTCGTTGGGGGAAAGGCTGCAGGGCAAGGGAGACGGGACCTTGCAAGGCTCCTCCCTTCCCCCCGCCTCCCTTCTGGCCACGCCCCTCCCAGTGCTATTCCCTTAGGCGGCGAGGCGGGAAAAGCCATTGAGAGAAAGAAGGACGCGGCTCTGAGGGAAGCGCCGCCATCGGGCTTCTTCGGGGCTCCTCAGAGACGGCCTCGACTTCTTTTTCTCGGTCGGACTCTAGATGAGGCCTCTTTCTGGGCCCCTCCTCTCCCTCAGGGGCCCCCTCAATTGGACTAGGACCCCCCCCGGGCAGATGTTGGGGAAAAGGCTGCAGGACGAGAGGTTGCAAGACTCCTCCCCCTGCTGGCCACACCCCTCCCAATGCGATTCTCTTAGGCGGGGAAGCAGGCCTCCTTCTGGGCCCCTCCTCTCCTTCAGGGCCTCCCTCCACCTCCACACAGGTCCCCCTCAAGAGGACTGGGACCCCCTCCCCCGAGGAGATGTTGAGGAAAAGGCTGCAGGGCGAGAGTTTGCAAGACCCCTCCCCTCCCCCTCTGGCCACGCCCCTCCCAATGCGATTCCCTCAGGCGGGGTAGCAGGAAAAGGAGATCCAAGAGACGTGGGAGGAGCCTCTGCTGGCAGGGAGAGGGGAGAGAGAGAGAGACGGCTCTGAGGGAAACCATCGGAGCTCTTTTGGGTTCCTCAGGGACGGACTCGACTCTCCCTTTCTCGGTCTGACTCCGAATTGGCCTCCTCCTGGTCCCCTCTTCTCCTTCAGGGGCCCCCTCCACCCCCACACAGCAAAAGGCTTAAGTTCTCTGGTTCCTCTTTGAGTCCTCTGATAAAAAGGAAGATAAAGTTAGCCAAAGCACCATCAGTGCTGCATGGATTATCTCCACAGATGTAAAATTACATAATTTAGGAAAATTCTGAAAAAAATGTCGCATTGTAAGGAACGTAATGAGTCTTCCTACATTTTTAGAGGCACTGCTTTCTCCCCTTTGTTGCTTCATTTATAGGTCCCCGTCCCTCTGCCTTGTGGTTTTTCTCACATTCCATGGATTTCTATACATCACCATTTGTGGGGTGGGAATCCTTTGATACTGAGTTTGATGTGAATACCTTCTGCCACTTTCTAGCACTTTCTGTCTATTCCCCTCCTCTCCACTCACTGAAGCTTCTCCCACATATTCATTTGTTTTTTTCCTTTGGTTTCTTTACTGCATGTATATTATCTGGGCAGTGACCCCCCAACCTGTTGGGTACCAGGAACGGGTTCCGTGGAGAGGTTTTCCCGTGGACCAGAGGGGTCATGGTTTTGTGTGCTACCTGCATCCTGCTGATGGGTTTTCACTTCTTTGTGTGGCCTGGTTTCTGGCATTCTGTGGCCCAGTGCAGGTCCATGGACCAGAGGTTGGGAACCCCTGATGTAGAGGCATCATTTACATTGTGCAACAACTCTTTCCCATAATTTATTACAATAACCCTCCAAAATGAGAAATACAGTTAATCAGAACATACAGAAACATTTTTAAAAAGCTATAGTAAGGTAAAAAGCAGTCACAATCACACCAACACGAGATTTCTCCAATTGGCAGTGCCACGGTCCTCTAAAATTTCAAATAGGCTTGACCTTTCTGATTACTTTGATATCACCAAATATACAGTGGTACTAAATATTGAAATCCTTGACAAATTCAGTGGTTTGGAAATGTAACAAATCCAGAAAGGATTCTCTTTGATATGAATGATATATATATTTAATAATAAGAGGTTAGAAAATATGATCCTGGTTAGAAGATACTAAGTAATTTAAATCAAGCTGTTTAGTTCCCTTCTTAAAAAAATATTGTTCATATGAATACACTGTTGGATTCATAAAAACATTTTTAAAGTAATCCCAAAGGTGTTTTTTCAAGAGGCAACTGGACTTTCTGGTTTTTCTTTGAAGACATTTCACTTCTCATCCAAGAAGCTTTATCTACTCTGAGCTCCTTGGATGAGAAGCGGAACGTCTTCAAAGAAAAACAAGAAAGCCCAGTTGCCTCTTGAAAAAGCATCTTTGGGACAACCATGACCTGGATAACTGAGAACCTCCATAGACATTTTTAAAGTAAAGAGGCAATAGTTGCAATCATAAACTCACTGGCCACACTTCTCTTTACAGCAGGATTAATGTGATTTTGCAACCAGAAACATATTCAACCAAACGGGCATGTACATATAAACACCTGGAAAAGATGTTTCACAGATAAACCACAACTAATGTACATCATGATATATGAAAAAAAAAGAACTAAGAGCTTAAATACTTGGCTACATATTGAAGGAAGGCAGGTATTTACAATTAGAGCTAAAATACACATACACACGTTTTCCCCTGCTTTGCTTGCATATGTAGCTCTCCACAAAGCCTGCAGCCTGATCCCAGAACAACTTAAGATGTTGCTTCTACCTAAATAAAGCAAATTGACCAGGCACAGGTGTCGACAAATACTGGCATAATAATAAGCAGGACAGTTTAATAAAAGATTCTTGTGAGCCAGATATAACTAACTAATACCTCTGGTATTTAAAAAATCTATCTTGGGAGCTCTTTCCATAATTCATACATTTATTCAGTTTCTCCTCTGACAATCCTATGATCACATTTTTCTGTCGGATCATTGTACTTACTGGATCCTTAAGAGTTGATTCTTTTACAGGAAATAAGACAAATAAAAAGGCTGACTCTTGGTGTTCCATGCATTTATATCTATATTCTCTCTCCTATGTGAAACTTTTTCTGGGAAATAAGAGCTCCTTGTACTGAAGTTCTCGAGACACCTACTTGATAATTCTTCTCCCAGACACATGTATCTGTGGTTCTTCCATACGGATGCTTTCATGGGAATTAAGGAACCTGCTTTTGCTTAACATCTTCCCATTCTCCCTGCATTTACGGACTCCTTTCCCAAGTGGACATTTCATTCTCAAACTGTTCCCACATTCTATGTGTTCTAATGTTTCTCCCGCATGTACCTACAATAACTTATTTTCCTAAAATAAAGTTTCTATTCCACTTGAAAAAGCCAGCTTGGTGCAGTGGTTAAGAAACCAGGAAACTGGGAGTCCCACTTTATACACTTTGGGCCTGTCACTTTCTCTCAGCACTATGATGGCAGCAATAGCAAAGCACTTTGGAAAAACCCTGCCAAAAAAACCCTGCAGGGACTGGTATCATCAGAAATTAAAAAACAACAACCAAACCTATCTGCAAGGCACATACAGAAAGAAAAGCATTTGAAGCTCTTTCCACACTACATGCTTACATGCTATTTCCCTTGTATGGAGCCTTTAAAGACACATCAGTTCATAATTTTTGAGTGAAGGCTCTGCATTTACTGTATACATTTGATATTACAGCCAATCCTTTTACAGGAATTCAGGACACTTCAATCCCAAAAGACATGTTCCCCATGTGGGTCCTTTTATGGAAAGTAAGTTGATTGCTCCACATGAATTTCTTTCCACATATCATGCATGTATATTTTTTTTTCCATTTCTGTTAGGCGGCATAACGATCCTGTTTTTCACAAAAACTCTTTCCATATTCAGAGCATATTTATCGCTTCTCCCGTGTGTGGACACGTTTATGGGAAGTAAGGTAACGGCTCTTGCTGAATCTCTTCCCACACTCTGTGCATTCATAGGGTTTTTCTCCCGTATGGATCCTTTTATGAGAAGTAAGGGAACTGTTCTTACTGAAGCTTTTTCCACAGTCCATGCATTTATAGGGTTTCTCTCCTGTATGCATCCTTTTATGAGAAATTAGGTGACTTTTCCACCTGAAGCTTTTCACACACTCCGTACACTGATATAGTTTCTCACCTAGGTGGATACAAACATGATTGGTCAGGGAGCTGTTAGAAATAAAACTCTTCCCACATTCCTTGCATATGTATGGTTTCAACCCTGAATGGATCTTCTTATGAGAAGTAAGGGAACTATTGATACTGAAGCTTTTTCCACAGTCCGTGCATTGATAGGGTTTTTCTCCAGTATGCATTCTCTTGTGGGAAGTTAGGTGACTATTCAGTCTGAAGCTTTTCCCACACTCTGTACAAGGATATAATTTCTCCCCTGAGTGGATACTAATGTGTTTAGTAAGGGAGCTGCTTGAAATAAAACTCTTCCCACATTCATTGCATATATAAGGTTTCAACCCTGAATGGATCCTTTTATGGCAAGTAAGGGAACTGCTGCTGCTGAAGCTCTTTCCACACTCCGTGCATGTATAAGGTTTCTCTCCTGTATGGATTCTTTTATGAGAAGCAAGGGAACTGTTCAAACTGAAGCTTTTCCCACACTCTATGCATTTATAGGGTTTTTCCCCTGTATGGATCCTTTTATGGGAAGTTAGATAACTGCTGCTGCTAAAGCTCTTTCCACACTCCGGACATTTATAGGGTTTCTCTCCTGTGTGGATCCTTTTGTGATATGTAAGAGAACTATTCATACTGAAGCTTTTCCCACATTCCAGGCATTTATACGGTTTCTCTCCCATGTGGATCTTTTTATGATAAGTAAAGGAACTTTTCATACTGAAGCTTTTTCCACAATCTACGCATTTATATGGTTTTTCCCCTGTGTGGATCCTTTTATGGGAGGTCAGATAACTTCTGGTGCTGAAGTTTTTTCCACATTCCAGGCATTTGTAAGGTTTCTCTCCCATATGGATTCTTTTATGAAAAGTAAAGGCACTGTTCATAGTGAAGTTTTTACCACAGTCAGTGCATTTATAGGGTTTCTCTCCCATATGGATCCTTTTATGATAAGTCAAGGAACTGTTCATATTGAAACTTCTTCCACATTCTGCGCATTTGAAGGGCTTTTCCCCCAAATGCATTTTTTTATGATAGTTAAGATTACCTCTCCACCTAAAGTTCTTTCCACAGTCCAAACATTTGTAGGGCTTCTCCTTTGCATGGACTATTTTATGTGGGATAATTTTAGTGTTATAGTTGAAGTTTTTTCCAAGTTTGCAGCGGTTACTGAAATTGGGTTTCGGTTTGAATCTCTTCCCATTTCCTCGACACTTTCCCGTACTGCTTTCTTTGAAATCATGTTGAATCTGGAAGTTATCCATTTCCGCACATTCAGAGGTCACGTTTTCTCTCCAACTATAAGATTCTTTTTTCTCATATCTCCTTCTTCCCCACTTATCTGCACATTTCTCTTCTTGTATTTCAGTTTTGATTATTTGTGATGGCACCACACTTGGCTCTCGATAATTTTCATTTTTCTGTGCATCAGCTGCTCGAGGGAGGAGAAAAAGGTATCAGAAACTCTACAACATATAGTTTGCAATCCCCATGACAATCCCTAGCCTGCACCTATTCCTGGACATCTGGAGGGAGAACAAAAGGAGAAATGACAGCATGAATGGTATTTCTTAATTTAAAACATTGGCGTGGCTGCTCAACTCATCTAATTCTGGGTGTCTGACAACAATTTAAATGCAGAACATAAGACAACATAATAACACCTAATGCAGTGTCCTGCAGCCTAGATCTTGACATTATGATGTGGCATATGCCCTTGTGTCAGATGTGCTAAAGCCACAACATACCTATCATTGCAGTATCATTCCAAGAAAAAAATATGGTGCTAATTAGGACAAGTGAAATAAGCAAAATCATCCCTCTGATTATATTCCCAGTAGTTCTGCAGTATTGATATAGAATAGGGGTAGGCAACCTTAGCTCTTTTATGACTCGTGGACTTCAACTCCCAGAATTCCTGAGCCAGCCAAGCTGGCTCAGGAATTCTGGGAGTTGAAGTCCACAAGTCATAAAAGAGCCAAGGTTGCCTACCCCTGATATAGAAGATCACAAGACTGCTTGTCAACTCTCCAGACTGACTATCTCTAACCAATTCCTTTCTTCTAAATGATACTAAGTGTCAAGAGTGAAAACCTGGCAGCTACCTGCCTTATTGTTTTCATGTTGTCATTAGAGTAAGGGGCCGGGTGGTGGTGGTGGAGATGAGGCTTCAAATGGGTTAGTTAGAGAAACGAAACCTCTCCAGTTCTGCAGACATTTGTTGAGAAAAGATGTATGGAAACTTTTCAAGGACATTCTAACCGCTGTGAAGAAGATAGCAGACAGTTATCTAAACAATGAGAATGTGTTTACATGAACTCTGTGGACATCTGGGAGGTTTGGCTGGAAATGTCATTGTTATATGCTTTGATTAGATGTCTTGGGATTTTAGAGTTAATTTTCCTTTGCTTATACCAGGGGTAGGCTGACTCAGGAATTCTGGGAGTTGAAGTCCACGAGTCATAAAAGACCCAAGGTTGCCTACCCTGGCCTATACCATGTCATGTATTCAATAAGATTTTCAGAAATGGAAGAAATCCTGGACTTTATTTGGCTATTCGAGCTGGAGGTTGACACTATGGTACTTAGAAGACCACAGAGGTGGACTGGAATTAATATAAAATGAAAAGAGAAAAGAAAAGAAACCATTTTAACAAGTTCTGCACAGATATCCTAAGCTGTAAATAAACAGTCCAATGACTCCTCAGTCTTACTTAATTTTCTTCTAGATAAACCCTTACCTAAAGAGGTTACAATCCTAGACGTCTCCAACATGATTTCTTGGTACAGGGCTTTCTGGTCAGGATCCAGCAGCGACCATTCTTCATTGGTGAAATGAATGTCCACCTCCTCAAAGGACACAGGACCCTGAACGAGGAACAATCTCTATGAGCAGAGTCAGGAAGAATGTGCAAGATCTCTTTTAATCTGCAAATGCTAAAAACATAGAGTTATAATTCTTAGTTAGACTTTTCCCCAGCTGGATTCAACATGTTATGTGAAAAAACCGTCCCCTGATCTCTCAAAGGATTATTACACACACCATCCTCTCCATCTAAGCGATGTAGGACAGCAAGTTCTCCCTGAAGATTATTAAAGTTATTATATGTGCATTAACTGTATTCCTGTCTACTGAAAAATTTCATGTGATTGGTTACTATAAATTGGATTCTACCAATTGACAACTCCGACCCTCAGTTGACTTTCTCAGCTAAGCAGGTTCACTCCTGGTAAGTCACAGAATGAGGGATCACTTTATCTCTTTCCTTTATCTTATCCTTTTATCTCTTTTCTAATCCAAAGTGTTAAAAAACCTGGAAATAGGCCAATAGAAAACCACTTGTCTAATGCAGCCCATGGGTGCTCCCTCATTGGAGGCTTTAAGAAGAGACTGGACAGCCACTTGTCTGAAATGGTATAGGGTCTCCTGCTTGAGCAGGGGGCTGGACTAGAAGAGCTCCAAGGTCCCTTCCAACTATATTATTCTGTATTCTATTATTCTGCAGTTCCTGAAAGCCAAGATGAAGTCAGGATTGTCTTCAGTCTTTATCCTTTTTTATAAATCAGCTTAGCTCAGGAAAAAAAGTTAACTCTTTGAAAACAAGGAATAATTTTCAATGTATGCCTTTTCTCCTAGAATTACGGTATTTCACTTAATGATGGTTCAAAATGAGAACTGTCTTTGAAAAAATTACTTAAGACCATTGGAAACAGTCGCACCAATACCCGTGGTCACATAATTGCAATTCATGCACTTAGAAACCAGTTCACTGTTATGTTTTCTGGCAAAAAAAAGCCATTGGTCAAGTTGGATTTTGTACTTACGACACGTGACTAGTTTAATAATCATGATCTGTTAAATAACTGGTTACTCAACTCAATTGGTTACTCAACAGCCTCAACAACCACAGTGTTTTACAATGGAAATTCCTGTCCCAACTGTGATCATAAACTGAGGACTAGCTGCATTTATGCAAGTGAAGCTGGCAGCCTTATTACTGGTTTTCCAAAAATGATAAAAGCTGGCACTGCTTCAGACGTTCCTTTTGCTTTGCCTAACAGTTTTGTTTTATAGCTTTTTATGTTTCATAGTGTGAACTATGGACTCCAGCAGTATAAGCATTAAAGTTATGGATGCATTTCCAAAACAATCTTGAGAGTTAAGCCTTTGGAAGAATTGAGAAGAGTAAGAGTTTGGAAGAGTTGAGACTATGGGAATACTGCAGAGAAGAGCAACAAAAATGATTAAGGGCCTAGAGACTAAAACATATGATGAAAGGTTGCAGGAACTGGGTATGGCTAGTCTAGTGAAAAGAAGCACCAGGGGAGACATTATAGCAGCGTTCCACTATTTGAAGGGCTGTCACAAAAAAGAAGAGGTCAATCTATTCTCCAAAGCACCCAAACGCAAGACAAGAATCAATGGGTGGAAACTAATCAAGGAAAGAAGCAACTTGGAATTAAGGAGAAACTTCCTGACAGTGAGAACAATTAACCAGTGGAACGGCTTTCCTTCAGAATGTCAACGCTGCTAACATTGAATGTTCTTGCTTTGACAACATATGGAGTTGCAGCCTTTTTCTTTCTTATGCTTTACTCTTAGAATTAGATGATACTGGGGGAGGAGGAGGAATGTGATGAGAGTTAGTTAGACATAACAATATTGTAATAGTGTGTGAATTCAGGGCTTTTGAAATAAGAGATGATAAGAAATGGCGGGTTGGAGAACAGGAGGGAAAGCCTGCATTTCAAACTAATGGAGGATGTGATTTATGACTGTTAATTAGAGGAGGGAATTGTGTTTGATACTGTGTGCTAAGGGGAGGGGAATCCAGATTTTGGCTTCAACTATGTACGATGCTGAAGCTATGCTGCTCGAATAAAGATTCTTTAAGGTAAACAATGCCTCAAAGTTCTTTGAAGAGTTTCATCTGTTGGAACCATGACACAGAAGTTATGGGTGCTTCATCACTGGAGACTTTTAAGAAAGGTCTAGACAACCATTTGTCTAAAATGGTACAATGTCTCCTGCTTGAGCAGGGGGTTCGACTAGAAGATCTCTAAGATCCCTTTCAACTCTGATATTCTATGTTCTGTGTTCTAAGTCGAGTGTTTATACTTGAATCCTAATTTTCCTGTTCCACATCACTCAGGAACAGCAATGTCATAAACGGAGACCCCAAATGAAACTGGAGGTCTCAACTGTTCCCCCATATTAGCTTTTGATCTTTTCTTTCCTACCTGAGCTGAAGGTCCAGCTGTTCTTTCAGCTCCACCAGTACATGGAGATGATTGGATGAATAACAGCGACTCCATTTTGTTCCCTGGGAAAAAGACAAGAAAGCAGGGAAGGGATCAACTCCATCTTTTCTAGCTTGAAGCAACAACTTAGTATTTCTTCCTGTCCTGGGGAGGAAACCTCCATCCATCACCCTCTTCTTTTGGCGGTCTTTCATGGGATCCATCTTGGGATCCAAGAATAAAAAGAGAAGAGCACAGTCCCACCATGCCCTGGGACACAAACCCCAACTGGGCCTCTCTCTTAGCCTTTTGGGCAGGGACACACAAGTATACACAAGTATACTCTTGCCAACCAAAGCATTCACTCAACCATAATATATGCTCCCCCTACCCCTTGAAAACAACCCGTTCCACATAGATGGACAAATGATGTAATTCTGGCATCCCAGGAACACACTTGCAAGGAAAGTTAAAATGTTAAGAGGTGGTCCAGCAGGGATATGTGTCAGAATTTACTCAAAATTATCTCTCAGGGAAGGCTAAAGACAGATTACTCCCCTTTCCATCTCTGATGATGAAAGAATGAAGAATAACTAGAATCTCTCTGGAAAATCTCCAACCTTGTAGAATGACCCCGTTACCTAGTGAGGTGTCTTGACATTGACCTTCCTCTTTGTAGAGTCCTCTAAAACCTGGCTCCTGAGAGGGATTTGTGGGATTCACTCTTTCCTCAGGACAGTTAGTCCCTACCTCCCTGAAGGACCTCAGAACCTGAAATTTCGACAAAAAAGGAATTAAAAGAATGTAAGAACTACATTTTCATTTTCAACATGGCAAGCTCTGTGTCCTGAAATCAATGAACAGGGATTATTAAGATGTATTAATCTCCAAAACTGTTAGGGATACATTTAAGAATTCCAGCACATTAAGCTTCCTCCATATTTCCCAAGAGGAACATCTCTCACCTGGTGTCCTCCCTGTTCCTTCTCTGCTTGGGTCAGCAGGAAGCCTTCGGCCAGGGCCACCGCCTGGCAACTGGTCTCTGCTCGGCATTCCCGCACCCAGCGCTGCATCTCACTGGGCAGGATGGCCAGAAACTGCTCCAAGATCACCCGGTCCAACATCTGAGCCTTGGTGTGCTTCTCAGGCTGCAACCACCCCCAGCAAAGGCGGTGAAGGCGGCTGCAAAGCTCTCGTGGTCCCTCAGCCTCCTGAAAGGGGCTGTTCCTGAAGCGCCAATGCTGGATCTCCGAACTAAGAGCTTGCTCCAGGATCTTCTTCCCAGGTCCTGCCCAGACCTCCTCACAGCTTCCAACCTGAGCAGCAGCAGGGCCTTTTCCCGCTCGCTTCCCAGCTGGCTGGCTTGCATCCATTTCCAGTCTCTTCTCTGACAGGGATCCAGAAGGGCCCTGTGGATCTCCTGAGTCTGGAAAGGTCTTTTCAGTCCTGAGATCTGAGGGAGTTGCCCAGAGAATCCTGGAGAAGATTTTCAAGCCATTCAGCTCTCGGGAGGCCTCCAGTTTTTACATCTGAGGTGGAAAAGGAAAAGAAATTTCAGGAATTACACAGACTGTTCTCATTGAGAAACTGACGGTTTCATCAAATTCAGGACAGTTTGGAGAGGGGCAAAATCCTATTTTTTCAGTCTCAGTGGAAGGTGTCTCCCTCCTTCCCATCAAACTCTTGACATACAGCCCCCCCTCCCCATGTTGGGGAGAGTCTTCTCTGGAGGTGCCCTTCAGCTCCACTGAGAAAAACTCCTGGGAGTCTTTTCAATCCCTCCCCCCAAAGCTTGAAAGGGGTCCGTTTGCAGAGGGTGGAGGAGCGCCAGGCAGGGAAGCCCCCCCCCCTTGCCAAAATTCTTTTTTTGCATGGAAATGCTGGGAAGCAAACCTGGTTTATCCACATGTGAGCAGGTGGCTCCTTTAGCCTTCCCCCAGCTATTTCCTTCCCCGGGGAGACTCGGGGTTGGGGGACCCCTTCCTGCCCGCTCCCCCTCCCCAGATTCCCAGGACACAGCTCACAGCCGCTCCTCCCCAGCTGGGCAGACGTGGCGGAGCATGCGCAGTGGCGCTCAGCCGCTCGACATTGAGGCGGGCGCCCCCTATGGGTCCCTCTCCGATTGTCTTCGCTGCTTTGCGGGATCGACCTGGGACCCAAAGCAGATCCCAGTAATGATTGTCTCCCCGCCACAATCCAGACCGACTAGTCACCGGATTGATTCCTTTCTTCTAGCTGAAACTGCGGCAATTAGAGGCCTGGCATTAATAGGGGGTTGGACTAGAAGATCTCCAAGATCCCTTCCAACTATTCTATTCTATTCTATTCTATTCTATTCTATTCTATTCTATTCTATTCTATTCTATTCTATTCCAAGATGCAAAAAAAAATAATTTTAACAAGATCAGCACAACCTCATAGGGCGATTGTTCTGAAGTTCGCCGCCTTGAATTGCTTACAGGTAGCAAAATGGGGAATAAATAAATAAATAAATACTGCTTGAATTTGCAATGCAAAAAACCTCCCTCTCCCTTCCCCGAGACTTTTCCCAGGAAAGGTCTATGGAGATTCTCCGTCCTCCAGGTCCTGTTTGTCCCAAAGATGCTTTTTTCAGGAGGCAACTGGACTTTTTTGCTTTTCTTTGAAGACGTTTCGCTTCTCCTCCAAGGAGCTTCTTCAGCTCTGACTAATCCTTCCATTCCCCACCATCCGGTCAAAGTTGAAGACGCTTCTTGGAGGAGAAGCGAAACGTCTTCAAAGGAAAACAAGAAAGTCCAGTTGCCTCGTGGAAAAAAGCTTCCTTTGGGGTTCTCAGGATAGTTGTTAAAAACTCCTGGCAAGGGCGGTTACTTTGGGTGTGTGGGTATGTGTCTTCGTCCCCCCCCATCTGACACGTGCATGCAAAGGGACCCCCGAACTCTCCTCATCCCCCCAGGACTTGGATGACCGACTTTGCCCGCATCCCTCCCCTCCCCTTTGCTTTCTTCCCACGAAGTGGCTTTGCACCCCTCCGGCTCCTTTAGTCCCTGCGGTTTCTTTGCCGCCTGCGGATATGAAGGGGTTACAGCAAGCGAACGAGCGAGGATTCCTAGAGAGGCCAGTCCTCCTCAGAGCGAGCTAGGCTGCCCCTCCCACCCTGGCCCCGCCCGGCTCTGGGCGCCTGGCATTCGTGTGGGAGGGCGGAGCTGAGAGTCTGGGGGGGGGGTGCACTTCGGATCACGTGAGCCTGGCGAGAGCCAATGGCAGGAGAGAAGCACCTGTCAGGTTTGGGCGGGAAGGGAGTTGCTGGGTCTCCTCAGCTGCTTCTGTGCTGGGTGGGAATCTCCTTCTCCCTGAGGAAAGACTGACTGACGGACACACGCGCGTGCGCGCGCACACACACACACAATTCTCCGAGGAAAGACTGACTGATAGACACGGGCGCGCACACACACACACAGAGACAATTCGCCCTGAGGAGACTGACACACACACACACATACACACACCCTCGAGGCGAGGCAACATCTGGGCTTGAGGCCTCAGAGCCAGAAAAGCATGAACAGAAGTGATCCTCTGGGCTGGGGACTTCCTGGATCTTGACAAAGATCCCTGTGCTTCCCCTCAGACCCTGGAAAGCCTTTGGCAGCTTCCCCTTGTGGACATTGGATCTCCTGGTGGTCTCCCAACAGAAAAGAGAGGCTGAATTCCTGTTCTGGGTTGGGGCTCCCCTTTCTCAGCTCCGTCCAGGCTGAGGGTGGAAGAAAGAGATGTTTCTGGAACCCACCAAAAAGCAGAATTGCGCTCTGCAACAGAGGACAATGAGCTCCAAATGGATGGACAAAGCTTAGCGGCAGTGGGGCATCGCTGGAAAAAAACCCAGTTAGAAAGAGATTGTCCTGGACAAAATCTCTAAATGGTCCCCATGATCTGAGCCTGATTTGAGGGCACACAAGGCAAATCAAATGTCAAACTGTCTGTTAATCTCTGTCCTGCATCCCAGCACTTGTGATCATACAAAACTCAAAACAGCCTCAATTTTACGCCTTAAAATGAGAGAAAGTTGGCTTTTCTTTACTCGAGGCAAGGATGTCCACAAAAATATCCTACCCTGTGCTTCAAGCTTTGCAATCAAGTCTTTGCAGCTATATTCACTTTAGGCCCTCATAGATTTTTTTATCTTGCTGTATTTGGAAACAAAAGAGGATTGGAACAAATGTAAACTCAAAATAACGAGTTTTCTTGCACATCCTTCCTCTTAAGCCTAAATGAAGTTTTGTTAGAAGACCAAAAGGAGGGTTTTTTGCATGCTGTTCTAAGCAAAACATTTAAGATGTATCATTTTTCAGGTTGGCCAAGATGGAAGATAAGAGATCTTTTGTTTCGGGAATGATTTTTTGAATTGTATGATGAATGGTTGAGAGAGCTAGGAATGTCTAGCTAGCCTATCAAAGAAAAGGGGGGACATGATTATTATCTTCCAGGGCTTGAGGGGCTGTTACAGAGAAGAGGGGATTGACTTATTCTCTAAATCAGGGGTCCCCAACCCTCACTCAGTGGACTGGCACTAGCCACAACATGCCAGCAACTGGGCCGTGCAAACAAGTGAAGCCCCATCCGTGAGATACAGGCAGCACGCGGAACAACGCCCCCTCCGGTCCACAGAAAAACCTCTCCACAGAATCAATCCCTGGTGCCCAAAAGGTTGGGGGCCGCTGGTCTAGAGAAGAAAGACTAGGGCTGGTCATATACCAGGTATATAATTATTAATGAAATAAACCTCTGAATCTTAAAGTAAGAATTATTGTTTTGTGTTGCTATCTCTTGTTTCTTTTATTGGGTTTTTCCACACCACGGAACCGGTCCCTGCTGCCCAAAAGGTTGGGGGGGGGCGCTGCTCCAAAGCACCAGAGGGCAGGACAAGAAGTAACTGGTGGAAAATCATTAAGAGAGATCCAACCTGGAAATAAGGAGAAATTTTCTGACAGTGAGAAGAAATAATCAGTTAAATAGCTTGCCCCCCAGAGTTGTGGCTGCTTCATCACTGGAGGTTTTAAAAAATAGATTGGACAATCATTTGAACAGGATGGTATAATGTCTCCTGACTTCAGGTTGGATTAAAGGATCTCTGAGGTCACTTCCCGCTCTATGATTCTATATTTCCAGATGCAATTTTTCCTTGTAGTTTTTTTAGCTTCCTCAACAAAGAGTTATCACAAAATTCTTATTCTTCTCTGAGGTGAAGACTTGGAGAGAGGAGACAATTTTGTGTCATAAGAGTGGACTATGTTCCTCCTCCACCATTTAATCATTGCATTGCAGAAATAGGCATTGACTATAATGCAAATACTACACAACTGAACATATATTGTACAGGGCCAAGACTTTATTAAGCATGTAAGACAGTTGTTAGTTTGAAGATCCTACTGTCCTTAAAAAAATTTAAATTATCCCATTATAATCTAGTGAGCCACCAAGTCTTTCCAGTTGCAACAGAATGTGGAAGGAATGGTACTTATGAGTTCACCTATTGCAAAATCCCCAGTCATGTAATTGTGATTTCCAACATTCCCTGCTGGATTCCCAAAAACAAAGTCAATGGGGAATGAATGATCATACATTACTAAAGAACAATCATTATTTGATTTGTACCGATCAGCAATTCATAAGGATTATCTGTCAATGTTTGGATTGAGTATTCCTCCACCACCCCAACAAAAAGGAAGGTTCTGGAGTTGTTCTATTAGTTTCTCACCCATTTTTTTCCTCTACTATTCTGGTTATTTTGAAATTATCTTTTCTTTGTTCCATATTTGTATACCTTTGTTAATCAGTTTGGTATATTAATATTTAAATATATATCCTTTTGTCTTTTTTAATCCTTTCCTCTAACTTGCACTTTTAGAATAATACCTAAGTTCCATTTGCTTCTATTGGTAGTTATCAAGGTGGAAAATAAGATTCTTCCAAAATCTTATTTGTTTCACAAGTTCTATATATTTAAAAAGAGCTTATTTTGTTCATATAACATTTTTATATTTCCTACAACCATTATCTTTATTTTCTAAACTTCCACATCATGCTTTGTGCTAAGATACCTTAAGTAACCTGAATGGCTCTTATGTAAAGGAGAGTGTTTCCTGAACCCGATCAGTTCTAGTATGTTTTGGCTAGTAGAACATGAGCATGACCAAAACCCAGTTCTGCTCCATGCAGACTCAGGAAAGCCAGGAAAGTGACAGTTTTAGGAAGCTACCGAACTGCTTTTCCAAAAACTTTTCCCACTCAGTGCATGAATACAGCTTCTCCCATGTGGATCCTTTTATGAGAACGCAGGGTAACAACTGTACATTACATTTTTACCACACTCCATACAACCATATGGTTTCTTCCTGTGTAGATTCTTCTATGTCAAATGAGGTAATTGTGCCCTCTGAAGCTCACCTCACATTTCATGCATTTATAGTGTTTTTCCCATGTGCAGGCTTTTATGGAAATTTATGTTTTCTCCACAGTGTGGCTTCTTTTGTGGAAAAAAAAAAGGCTTCTTCTGCTGAAGCTGTTCCCACAGGTTTCTCTCCTGCATGGATCTTTTATAGGAAGGTCACTGTTCCACTTGAAACTCTCTCCACACTCCATGCATTTATTTAGTTTTTCTCACCTGTATGGATCTTTTGATGCAAAATAAGGTTACTTTTTTGACAGAAGTATTTTCCACCCTCTGAACATTTATATCATTTCCCCCTTGTATGGATTCTTTTATTGTAAGGTTACCACCTATGCTGATCTTTTTTCCACATTCCATGAATTCATTTGTTTTCTCTCCTGCGCTAACATTGTCTTGTACAGATATATTCAACATTGAATTGTAATTTTTTTTTTGTTCTGCTTGTGCTGATCCTTTTTCTTGTAATATGGGTTGGGTAATGCTTTTTTGAATCTCATTTGGCTTTGAATATTTTTATGTTTTTTGCTCAACTACTTTCCATTGATAGCTTATAGTTACAGAGAGGAGGAGCAGCTGAGTGGATTCCTTTGTGGAAGTGTCAGCCCTTCGAGGTAGACTAGACAGGAAATATGACTAGAAGAGTTAATTCTATTTTAATATAAGGCTAGATTAACAGAATTCTGCAAATCTGAAGGTAGAAACCTTTTCCTCTGTTATCTGATTGATTCCTAGGAAACATCTCTTCCTCTCACCCACTAAGGCAGGGGTGTCAAACTCGCAACATCACGTGATGTGTCGCGACGTATCACAACTTTTTTTGCCATTTGCGGCAATGGCGTGGGCGCGGTGTCGCTATGATGCATCCGGCCTGCGGGCCGGCAGTTCGACACCCCTGCACTAAAGTCGTCCACACATTTCATTACGGGAAATGAGGCAGACTCTGTGTTTCATGCCTGTATATGTTTCCATACCACAGTGGAGCCTTTTACAGGAATTAAGGACAAATAAAAAGGAACACATAGGCACCTCCCCCATGTGTCCCATTTTATTTATTATTTTTATTTATTTGCATCCCAACTTTATTTTTACAAATAAACTCAAGATGTTATTTTAATGTATATACCTATATACATACCAATACTCCTCTGTCCTCTTATTTTACCCACAATAACAACCTTGTGCGGTGAGTTGGGCTGAGATTGAGTGACTGGCCTATAGTCACCCAGCTGGCTTTCATGCTTAGGGTGGGACTAGAACTGTCTCCCCTCTCTAGCCTGATGCCTTAACCACTAAACCAAACATGAGAACTATGTTGTTTGCTCTACATGAGGAGTCTTTTACAAAAATGTTTTTTACATTGAGGATATATCTATACAGGTAGTCCTCAACTTAGGACTGGTCACTTATCAACTGTTCAAGTTCCGACGGACATATCTGGTGGGGACTGAATTTGGATTCAAAGATCCAATGGTTGGGACCCCTTGGTCACATGACACTTTGGTCACTTGGCAACCAGGGTGTATTTGCAGCCTTTTACAGTGTCCCGTTGTCATATTACATTTTATGTTGGTTTTGCACCAAACTGGAAATGCTGGTTTTTCAACAAAACTGCACTCACAATGACCCATTGGTTCACTTAACAACTGCAGCATTTGTGCAACGATCATGGATTCACTTAATGACCAGTGATTTGCTTAAGGACTATTGCAAAAAAAGTTATAAAATTGGCTAGGTCACATAAATGACCCACTTTACAACCATGATGAGCAGGTTACATTATGGTCATAACTTGAGAACTACCTGTAGTTGCTCCTCTGTGTGAACTCTTTTATGGGAAATAAGGTCACTGCTATTTCTGAAATTCTTCCCACAATCTATGCATTTATAGGGCTTCTCTCCCATATTAATCCTTTTGTGGGAGTTAAGATTACAGCTTGTCCTGAAGCTCTTTCCACATTCTATGCATTGATAGGGTTTCTCTCCTGTATGGATCCTTTTATGGGAATTAAGGTTACATCCTGTGCTGAAACTCTTCCCACACTCTATGCATTTATACGGTTTTTCTCCCGTATGGATCCTTTTATGTGAAGTAAGGGAACTGCTCATACTGAAGCTTTTCCCACAGTCCATGCATTTATAGGGTTTTTCCCCTGTATGCATCCTTTTATGGGATGTAAGTTGATTGCTCCACATGAAGTTCTTGTCACACACCACGCATGCATATTTTTTCTCTCCTGTATGGATCCTTTTATGACAAGTAAGGGAACTATTCATACTGAAGCTCTTTCCACATTCTACACATTGATAGGGTTTCTCTCCTGTGTGGACCCTTTTATGGGAGGTAAGGTCATTGCTTGTGTTGAAGTTCTTCCCACATTCCAGGCATTGAAAGAGTTTCTCTCCAGTATGGACCTTTTTATGAGAACTAAGGAAACTGTTCATACTGAAGCTTTTTCCGCAGTCTGAGCATTTATAGGGTTTCTCTGCTGTATGCATCCTCCTTTTATGTGAAGTAAGTTGTTTCCTTGACCTGAAACTCTTTCTACACATCATGCATGCATATTTTTTCTCCCTTGTGTGGATCGTGGTATGGGAACTAAGGTCACTACTTGTGCTGAAGTTCTTACCACACTCTATGCATTGATAAGGTTTCTCTCCTGTGTGGATCCTTTTATGAGAAATAAGGGAACTCTTCATACTGAAGCTTTTTCCACAGTCCTCACATTTATACGGTTTTCCCCCTGAATGGATCCTATTATGGGAAGTAAGGGAACCACTGTAACTGAAGCTCTTTCCACAGATAGTGCATTTATAGGGTTTCTCTCCTGTGTGGACCCTTTTATGGGAAGTTAAGGAACTGCTTTGGCTGAAGCTCTTTCCACACTCTAAGCACTGATAGGGTTTCTCTCCCATATGGATTCTTTTATGATAACTAAGGGAATTGCTTATAGTGAAGCATTTTCCACAGTCTATACATTTATAGGGTTTCTCTCCTGTATGGATCCTTTTATGAAAAATAAGGGAACTATTCATATGGAAGCTTTTTCCACAGTCTATGTACTTATAGGGCTTTTCCCCTGAGTGGATCCTTTTATGGGAAGTTAAATTACTACTCCACCTAAAACTCTTTCCACAATTCACACATTTATAGGGTTTCTCCGTGGCATGGATCATTCTATGGGGCAAAATATTATTACTGTTGAAGCTCTTTTCAATTTTGCAGTTTTTACTAAAATTGTGTTTTGCTTTGACTTTTTCCCCACTTCCTTGACAATTTCCCATTCTGCTTTCTTTGTAATCACATTGGGTCAGAAAGTGATCCATTTCTGCACATCTGAGAATGGATTTTTCTCTCCAATTGTAAGATTGGTTTTTCTCATATCTCGTCCTTCTCCACTTATTTGTGCATGTCTCTTCTGTTATTTCAGTTTTGATCATTTGTGAAGGCACTATACTGTGCTCTTAGCAATTTTCATTCTCCTGCTCATCAGCTCCTTGAGGAAGAAAAAGAAATCAGAAACTTGACAGCATATAGTTACTAGTCCTGTGCCAGTCCCTAGCCTGCATCTATTCATGGACTTCTTCAGGGAAAGGAATGGGAAATGGCAGCATGAATGTTAAGTTACAGATAGTCCTTGCCTTACGACCCCCCCCCCCCAAAGCAACTTATGACCTAAATACCAGACTCAATTAGAGTCACATATTGAGGATTACCTGTACAAATATAAAAAAGTTACGTGGCTTCTGATCTTGTCTTATTCTGAGCAGTTAATAACAATTTAAAACAATAACATAAAAGAATATAAGAACAGTCAGATGCAATGCCCTGCTATCCAGGTCTTGACATCATGATGTGGCATACACATTTGAGTGACACATACTGCACCTTAACTCCATCTGATGCCGCAACATACATATCACTGCAACATCATGGTGGGAGAAAATATGCTGCTGATTAGAACACAGAACCTACAGTCACAGGGCTGGAGGGTCCTCAGTGGTCTGGTCCAAGCCCTTGCTCAAGGAAGACGACCTTACAGCATCCCAGTCAAACGGTCGTCCAGTCTATTTTTGAAAACCTCCAGTGACATACACCCATTAGTCCAGAGGGCAAGCTATTCCATTAATTGTTCTCACTGATTGGGACAAGTGAAATAAGCAAAAACGTCCCCTTCCTGATTCTCTCCCCAGCACCTCTGCAGTATTGACGCAGGGCCCACAGAACAACCCAAGATTGCATATCAACCTTTTCTAAACTGACTGGTCATTAAATCGATCCCTTTCTTCTAACTGAAACTGTGGTACTTAGAAGATCGTGGAGGTGGACTGGAATTAATATAAGCTAAAAAGAGAAGTCATTTTAACAACATCTGCACAGATTTCGTAATACAGAAATAAGCCATCTAGTGACTCTTCAATATGACTTAATTTTCCTCTAGAGGAACTCTTACCTAAAGAGGCCATAATCTTAGACATTTCCAATATAACTTCTCGATGCAGGGCTTTTTGGCTAGGATCTAGCATCAGCCACTCTTCACTGGTGAAATGAACAGCCACCTCAATGGACACAGGACCCTGAACAAGGAAGAATCTCGTATGAGCAAAATAAAATTTGCAAGATCTTCTTTGATCTGCCAATCCTAAAAGCACAGAATTATAATTCTTAATTGGACATTACCTCAGTTGGACTTCACGTGTGATAAAATCATCCCACTCTCCCAAGGAGTGGCTACACAGAACATTCTCTCCATCTAAGAGGTGTAGGACAGTAGACCCAATGCAAAGGTTATTGAAGTTGTTAGTTATGTATTAACTATATTCCTGTCTCCTGAAATATTTCATGTTATTAGTTATGGTAAATTGGATTTAACCAGATGGCAAGTCCAAATGTCCTCATTTATTTTTCTCACATAAGTAAGTTCACTATTAATCACAGGAAGAGGGACCACTAACCCCTTTATCTCTTTCCTAGATAAAACAGTTGAAAAAGCTGGGAAAAGGCTGAAACAAAACTACTTCTGCAATATAATCCAAAGCCAGCATGGATAGAGTTTTTAAAAGCCAAAGTGGAGTAAGGGATGTTTTCAGTCTTCACCCTTTTTTTGTGAACTCCTTAAAGCCCAGAAGAGTAAGCTCTGAACGCTTTGAGAACAAGGAATAACTCTCAATATACATCTTTTATTCAACTGCATTTCTGCAAATTGCAGCCTTCTTATTGACCTTCCAAAAATGATCAAAACTGGCGCTTTTCCAGAAGAGATTGTCATTTTGCCTGTTATTTTTATTATTATGTTTTATAGTATGAAGTGCCAGGTTGCATTTCAGTTCAGCGGTATATAACTACCATTCAACACATTTACAAAATGGTCTTGAGAGGTAGGCCCAGTGTGACTGATCATTAGAATTCTAATTTCCCTGTCCTGCGTCGCTCATGAACAACAGCATCATATCCTGAGACCCCAAATGAAAATGGAGATTTCTGACTGCTCCACTATATTAGCCCTGGATCTTTTCCTTCCTACCTGAGCTGAAGGTCCAGCTACTCTTTCAGCTCCATCAGTACGAAGAGATGATTGGATGAATAACAGTGACTTCATTTTGTTCCCTGGGAAGGACAGAAGCAGGATGGAAGAAGGGATTAACTCAATCTTTTCTAATTGTAGGGATGATTTAAGATTTTCTGTTCTGCAAAGGAAACCTCCATCTGCCAGTCCTACCCTCTGCCTTCAGTAGCCTTTCATGAGTTCCATCTTGAGTGCCAAGAATAAAGGAGAAGAGAAGACCACCTCTACAGCAAGGCCAAAAACAAGATGTTTCCCTCTGCATCACTGAGACCTCAGGATGGAGGAGCCAAAAATGTAACTTAGCGCAATTCACAGAAGAGTCCGTCTTCAACTAACAGGGAATCATGGGAAGGTAGTGAATGGACTGAAGGGACTTCCTTCATCGGACTTAAGCCTTCAACCATGAAGAGGGAGAGTTAAGTTTTTCTTCTGAGGCCATTTTCTATTAAGTCCAACAACTGAACATGAGAAGATACAGAGAATTAAGAATAACTAGAATCTCTCTGGAAAATCTCCAATCATGTAGAAGAACTTTCCATACCTAATGAGGTGTCCTGATGTTGATCTTCCTCCAAGGAAAGTCCTCTAAAAGATGGCTCCTGAGAATGATTTGCATGATTCACCCTTTCCTCTGAAGAATTAGTACCCACTTCTAGAAAGAACTTCAGAACCTAAAATATAGGTAAAGGAGTTAAGACAACAGGACATAAGCAGAACTGGATTTTCACCTTGTCCCTTCAATATTGCAAGACATCTGTCTCCATCAGTGGAGATTAAAAGGATGATGGAAGAAGTCTTCCAAATACATCCTCTAGAAGAACATTGGAATAATTTCTCTAATGAGGTTCTCTAAACATTTAATATTATTAATCCTCAAAACTCTCCTAAGAAGACATTTAAAAATTCCAGCACAATAAAATTCCTCTATATTTCCTAAGAGGAGTGCCTCTCACCTGGTGTTCTCCCTGCTCCTTCTCTGCTTGGGTCAGCAGGAAGCCTTCAGCCAGGGCCACCGCCTGGCAACTGGTCTCTGGTCGGCACTCCTGCACCCAGCGCTGCAGCTCCCTAGGCAGGACAGCCAGAAACTGTTCCAAGATCACCCGGTCCAATATCTGAGCCTTGGTGTACTTCTCAGGCTGCAACCACCCCCAGCAAAGGTTGTGAAGGCAGCTGCAAAGCTCTCGTGGACCCTCAGCCTCCTGAAAGGGGCTGTTCCTGAAGCACCAATGCTGGATCTCAGAACTGAGAGCTTCCTTCTCTGGGATCTTCTGTCCGAGTCCTGCCCAGACCTCCTGGCAGCTCCCAGACTGAGCAGCAGATGGGCTTTTTCCCACTTTGTTCCTGCCTGGGTGGATTGCATCCATCTCTGGCCTCTTCTCTGACAGGGATCTAGAAGGGCCCTGTGTATCTCTTGGGTCCCCAAAGGTCTTTTTAGTCCTGGGATCTGAATTAGTTGTACAAAGAGGCAGGGGGGAAATTTTCAAGCCATTCAATTCCCACCCTGCCTCCAGCATTTATATCCGAGGTGGAA
The DNA here is from genome assembly GCA_023970755.1 of Azemiops feae. Taxonomy (NCBI): domain Eukaryota; kingdom Metazoa; phylum Chordata; class Lepidosauria; order Squamata; family Viperidae; genus Azemiops; species Azemiops feae. The sequence goes on along the minus strand of JALGBA010001252.1, from coordinate 18,174 downwards.
AAGAAAAGAAATTTTAGGGCACAGTAGCGTGTGTGTGTGTGTGGGGGGGGGATTAAGAGATGTTTCAATGACAGTGCCTCTGAACCCTCTCTCATCTCAATGTCTCCCCCCATTTGGAAACCAATCCTCATTTTGGGAAGGGTCTGCTGCAGAAGTGCAGCAGAAAAAAATCTTGAGGGCCTTAAAAACTGACCAGAAAGGACATTTCAGACAGAATTGGACCTTTCCAACCACTTCAAGAAAAAAAAAGCTTGAAATGGCACCATTTGCAGTTGGTGGAGGCATGCCAGGTAGAAAACCGTTTTCTGCATTTTTTTTCTTTTTGGCTAGAAATGCTGGGAAGCAAATCTGGTTTATGCAGAATGTGAGCACCTGGTTCCTTTAGTTCCCCTCCCCCACACACAACTATTTCCCTCCCTTCCCCCAAAGCTGCATCTCTTGCATGCACAGCCAGAACAGTTATGGTGGGGTTTCCCTCACACTCCCACCCTCAGGCAAACCCTTTTGGGGAATCGGGGGTCTCTCCCTCTCGTCATCAGCTCTGGGGCTCTTGGGAGGGAATCGCAGTTCCCCTCCTGCAAGTATCAGCTGGGGAGGCTCTGCCTGCAGGTGGAAGGAGAGAGGTTATTCCTAGCAAGGTGGCTCTGGGTCGCAGTATGCCCTCCTGCCCGCTCTATACAGATTCCACAGCATAACTCACAGCCAGTCCTGCCCAGATAGGCAGATGGAGCATGCGCAGTGGTGTCCAGCAATTCAGCATCAAGAAGAGTAGTGTACCCCCTTGTGGCACCTGTGGGCAGTACCTGGATCTGTGAAAACCAGTTTGTGGATCACCCTAGAGGCCATCCAGGCCAACACCTGCTGAGGGGTAGGATCTGCTGGGGTGCTTTCCAGATGACCCTTCTGCCTCTGCTTGAAGAACTCCATGAAATGAAACACAAACATATATAGAAGTCATGTCTTGCAAGGCAGTCTTTGGCTTTGAGATTTTTAGTTGCCTAACATAACTTGCACATCTATGAAATAAAGCTGGTTGTGGTCATCACCCAGTGGCCCACATGTGCCCAAACTGGCCAGGACTGGATTTACTATTAGCAGAGAACACTGCCAGTGGCCCAGGTAGAAGTAAGCTTGGAAATCTAGTTTATTGCTTCACTGCCACATTGCAAAACAATCTGAGATGCTCTAAATATTTGTTTCCCAACCTTGGCCACATTCAGATATCAGGACTTCAACTCCCAGAAAATTTTGTAAAGCCAGTGGCAATTGAGGCATGTGTAGCAAACAGCTACGGCAGAAGTTGTGCACAAGCTTGGTGAATGGGGCAATTGACATTGCTGCCCAACACTCCTCAAGAATTGCCATGTAGTGCTTACCTTCAGGCGTTTTTCCTTCTACTGTCGAGAGGTTCATGCAGCCTGTCCAAGGCAGCTCCTGGTCGCACCAGGCCTTCTTTCCCGAAGCTGCCTTGGAGCCAGTTCTTGCAGGCAGTCAGAAAGCTTTTTTTTTTTTTGCAAAAAAGTTCAGAGATCTGGAAAAAACAACCCCAGACTGTAAATTTGATTCAACATGTGAATTTAATTAGGTTAATTTATTAAAGATATTTTTAATTTGTGAAGCCAGAGTGTTAGTTACTCTTGATGGCTTCTCTTCCCTAAGGAAGGAACTTGCCTGTCATCTTGATGAACCAGAGTTTGTGATGCCTTTAAGATTTCTTTTGGCAGCCTTGGAGAGCACCGCCCAGTGACAGGGCTGCTCGGGCTATATTTTTGGAAGGAAAATGATGGAAGCTTGTGGCGAATGAGATTTTTCTTTATTAAAAGAGCTGAAGCACAGCAAGCCATCCCTCTATCCCTCTTTAGGCTTTCCTTGGACTCTTTTTAAGTACCCACATCTCAGCAGGGAGAGAATGAGTCTTTCTCCCAGCTGAAGAGTGACTTCTGTTTCCCCTCATCTCCCTCAAATGGTCTCCCTTCTAAAATAGTGTCACTTTGGCTCAAGTCTTTTTTCCTTTTTTCCTTCCCGCGCCACCTTTAAGGGAGGCCATCATTTCAGGACCCTCACTGAAGCTGAAACATTCAGCAAAAAAAAATATATATGCCTTTTTTTCGTTATTAGTAATAACGAAGCAACTCCTTCAGGTCAGGGAACCCAGGATTGTCTCTCTTTGGGCTGGTGCAGCCTCTCTTCTCCCAGGAGGAACTTATGATTGTGAGGGTGTTTTGCTTTGGTCCAGTGCAGCCTCTCCTCTCCCAGGAGGAAATTATGAGTGTGAGGGTGTTTGTGTGTGTGTGTAAGTGTTTTGCTTTGGGCCAGTGCAGCCTCTCCTCTCCCAGGACAAAATTATGAGTGCGAGTATATTTGTGTGTGTGTATGTGTGTGTACAAAAGTGTGTGTGTGTGTGTGTCACAGTAGCTCTTTGGGCGGTACAGCCTCTCCTCTCCCAGGAGGAAATTATTATGAGTGTGTGTTTTGTTTGTGTGTCTGTCAGTCTTTTGTTTTGGGCCGGTGCAGCCTCTCCTCTCCCAGGAGGAAATTATAAGTGTCAGTGTGTTTTGTTTGTGTGTGTCAGTTAGTTTGTCTGTCTTTCTTTTCTCAGGGTGAGGAGGGAGATTCGCGCCCAGCAGAGAAGCGGCTGAGGCGACCAGAGACTCCCGTTTCCCGCCAAAATATGACGGGCGCTTCTCTCCTGCTGTTGGAGCTCACGTGACCCGAAGGAGTCACCTCCCTTCGCTCCCCTCCGCCCCGCCCCCCTCCTAACGCCAGGCGCCCAGAGCCTAAGGCAGAAAGGGGCAGCCTCTCCCGCTCGCAGGGCGACTGAGCATGCGCATCACCGCAGGGGAGGTGAAACGTCGCCGAATCCCCGGCCTCTCTAGGACACAACTCTTTCGCTGTAACCCCTTCATCCCCGCAGGCGGCACAGAAACCGCCAGGGCGTCTGGAAGGCGGGGCGACAGACCCGCTCGGGCAAAGGGCTTGGTTAGGGTCAGCTTTCCCACTCCTGGAGGCGGGAGAGTCCGGGATCCCCTTTGTATGCACGGGCCAACTAGAGGGCAACGAAGACACCCCCTCCCAAAGGAACTTTCTAGGCCAGGAGGGAAAATGGCCTCCCTGCCTCCCTCTCAGCAGGGACGGGCAGTGGATGGAGACTTCTCACCCGCCCAATGAGGCGACCCCCCCTCCCGCCAAACAATCTGGCTTTTATCTGGCCATCCGTACATCCCACCAGGGGGCGCTCTCGCTGCCGGGCTCGCTGAGCGCCACTGCGCATGCTCCGCGCCCGGCCTCTTATCTGAGAAGGGCCGGCTGTGAGTTCAGCCCTGGGAATCTCTTGGCTGGGGGAGAGAGGGGAAGAGGTGTCCCGCGACCCAGTCTCCCCAGGGGAGGAGAAACAGCTGGATTGCGAATCCCCAGGCTTGGAAAGGGACACACACACACATTCCTGCTCCTGGTTGTGTATGCAACCCTGGTGGGAGAGGAAATGTTGGGGAGGGTTCACACTGCATTAACCAGATTTGCTTCCCAGCTTTTCTAGCCAAAAAAAGAAACAAGAATCTGGGGAAGGGGCTTTCCTGCCTGTGGCTCTTCAACTCCCTGCAAACGGTCCCATTTCAAGTTTTTTTGCAGGGCAGGTTGGAAAGACATCCAAGACACCTCCAGATGGCCTCAACGACTCTAAAAGAATGCAAATGACCAACTGTCTGCAAGGAGTATAAATCCTTCCATTTCCCCACCATCCAGTCAGAGCTGAAGAAGCTTCTTGGATGAGAAGCGAAACGAACAAAGAACAAACAAGAAAGTCCAGTTGCCTCTTGAAAAAACACCTTTGGGAAAACCATGATCTGGAGGACTGAGAATCTCCATAGACGAGACACCCAAGAGTTTTTCTGCTGCCAGAGGAGTTGAACTGTGCCTCTGCAGAAGACCCTCCCCAGAATGAGGGCTGGCCTTTGATGGGGTGTGTGTTTCCACCAAGCCTGATTTTGATTAAAATGTCACAGTTTTTGAAGGAAAACATACTGTGACTGATTATTTTTCCATCTCACATGTAAAAGCTGGATGCCACTTGAGAGCAGAATCCTTCTGGATCTCTGTAAGAGAAGAGACTGGAAATGGATGGAGACCAGCCAGCCTGGAAGAAAGTGGGAAAAGGTCCTGCTGCTGCTCAATTTGGGAGCTGTGGGGAGGTCTGGGCAGGACCCAGGAAGAAGATCCTAGAGGAGGATCAGGAAGCCCTCAGTTCTGCGATCCAGCATTGGCGCTTCAGAAACAGCTTCTTTCAAGAGGTCGCAGGACCACGAGACCTTTGCAGCCACCTTCACTGCCTTTGCTGGGGGTGGTTGCAGCCCGAGAAGCACACCAAGGCTCAGATATTGGACCGGGTGATTTTGGAACGGTTTCTGGCTGTCCTGCCCAGAGAGATGCAGCACTGGATGCGGGAATGCCAAGTGGAGACCACTTGCCAGGCGGTGGCTCTAGCTGAAGGCTTTCTGCTGAGCCTGACGGAGGAGGAGGAACAGGGAGGGTGCCAGGTGAGAGACACTCCTCTTAGGAAATATGGAGGGATCTTAATGTATAGGTAGTCCTTGAATTACAACAATTCATTTAGTGACTGTTCGAAGTTACAATGGCAGTGAAAAAAGTGACTTATGACCATTTTTCACATTTATGACTGTTGCAGCATCCCCAGGGTCACGTGATTTACATTCGGATGCTGGACAACTGGCTCACATTTATGAGGGTTGCAATGTCCTGGAGTCCTGTGATCTCCTTTTGCAACCTTCTGGCAAGCAAAGTCAATGGGGAAACCAGATTCACTTAACAACCATGTTACTAATTTAAGCACTGCAGTAATTCACTTAACCAATGTGGCGAGAAAAGTTGTAAAATGGGGTAAAACTCAACACATTTCTCAGCAACATAAATTTTGGGTTCAATTGTGGTCGTAAGTCGAGGACTACCTGCAATTGAAATCTTAACTCTCTTCCTAAGAATTTTGGAGATTAATAACGCAATGAGATGGTTACAGAACCTTATTAGCAACATTTGCTCCTGTGTCCGTCCAAACAGTATATTTGGAGTAATTCTTCCATCGTCCTCTTCCATTCCAAATTATGGACACAAAGGTCTAGCAATATTGTGGGCAGAAATTTGAAATCCCAGTTCTTGTTTCTTAACTCCACTTCTTTGCTTATACTTCAGGTTCTGAGGTCCTTCCTGGAAGTGGGCACTAATTGTCCAGACAGAAGCACACGTCCCTCTCAAGAGCCATGTTGCAGAGTGATCTCCAAGCAGGAAAGTCAATCTCAGGATGCCTCACTTGGTAAGGGAAGGTCGTTCTACATAGTTGGAGGCTTTCTAGAGATATTCCAATTTTTCTTAATTCTCTCTATCCTCTCAGGTCTAGTCGTTGGACTTACTAGAAGGCGACCCAACAAGAAAGAAACTTGAAGGCTTAAGTCCATCAAAGGATGTCCCTCACTTCATTCCACATACTACCTTTTGATGATCTCTGCTTGACGAAAACTGACTCTTTGGGAGGTTGTCCTGGATTGCATTCTGCCTACATCATCCTGAGATACTTCTGTTTGTTCTCAGTGATGCAGACAGAAGCAACCCGTTTTCAGCCTTCCTTGATAAATAATTTCAAGTAAATTCTGACACATATCTCTATTGGACCATCTCCAACAACATCTGTCCTTGCAGGCGTGTTCCTAGGGTGCCAGAATTTCATCATTCACATAGAACAGGATTGTTTCAGCCTGCAGGGGTTGGGGGAGCATCTACCCTGGTTGAGTGAATGCCTTGATTACCAAAAGTATACTTTTTTGTCTTGTTGGTGACCAAAAGCTTAGGAGAGACGTCCAATTGGGTTTGTTTACCAGTACATGCTGTGGATGTGGTCTTCTCTTCCCCTTTTATTCTGGGCAACTGAAGGTGGAGGTTAGGATAGAGGTTTCTTCTGCAGGACAGGAAGCCTTTAAGCTAGAAAAAATGGGAGTTAATCCCCTTCCAGCTTCCATTCCATCTCTCTCCTTTCCAGGGAACAAAATGGAGTCACTATTATTCATTCAATCATGTCCTGGTACTCATGGAACTGAAAGAGCGGCTGCACCTTCAGCTCAGGTAGGAAGGGAAAAATCAAGGGCTAATTTGGGGGAGCAGTGGGTGACATCCAGTTTCATTTCGGGTCTCAATTTATGATACTGCTGTTCATGAACAACTCAGGAAAGGGAAATTAGAATTCAAATGTGATCATTCACATTCCACCTGCCTCCCAAGATTGTTTTGGAAATGTATTGAATTCTTTGGTGATTATATACTGCTGGGCTCGAATGCCACCTGGCAGTTCATACTATAAAACGTAAAAATGAAAAAAAAAAACTAACAGGCATAATGACAATCTCCTTTGATCATTTTTGGAAGGTCAATAAAAAGCTGCCAACTTAATTTGCAGAAATGCAGTGGAATAAAAGATCTACAGTGAGAGTTGTTCCTTCTTTTCAAGATCAGTTTTTTCTCTTCTGGGCATTAAGGAGGTTTACAAAAATGAGTAAAGATTGAAGATACTCATGACTCCAGCTTGGCTTTTAAAGAACTGAATCTATGCTAGTGTTTGGTTATAATTTTACATTACAGTGATTTTACATTGGCCTCTTCCCAAATTTTTCAGTTTAAGGGGATTAAGTGGTCCCTCATCCTGTGACTAACCAGGATTGAACCTGAGAAAATCAAATGTGGGAACCTGAACTTGCCATTTGCTGAGGCCCAATTTACAATAGTTAATAACATGAAATCAGGAATACAGTTAATACACATATAACAGCTTTGATCACCCTTCAGGGAGAGTCTGCCATATTATATGGCCTAGATGGAGAAGATCATCCCCTGATCCTTGAGATCAGGGGATAGGTAGTTTTATCACATAACATGTTGAGTCCAGCTGGGGAAATATCCATTTAAGAATGATAACTGTGTGTTTTCTGGATTTGCAGATTAAATGAGATCTTGCAAATTGAGTCTCTTCACAGGAATTCTTCCTCCTTCAGGATCCTGTATCCTTTGAGGAGGTGGCCATTCATTTCACCAGTGAAGAGTGGTCACTGCTGGATCTCAACCAGAAAGCCTTGCACCAAGAAGTCATGTTGGAGATGTGTAAGATCATGGCCTTTTTAGGTAAGGGCTCCTCTGGGGGAAAATTAAGTCAGAGCGAAGAGTCACTAGGTAGTTTATATACATTTTAGGAGATCTGTGCAGATCGTATTAAAATTATTTCATCTCTTTTCTCTTTTGTATTAATTGCAGTCCACCTCTGCAAAATTCTAAGTTCCATAATTTCAGTTAGAAGAAAGGGATCAGTGGTGACCAGTCAGTCTGGACATGTAGTCTTGGAATTGTCTTTGGGCCTTGTGTCAATACTGCAGAAGTGCTGGGAAGATAATCAGGGAGGGGATGTTTTTGCTTATTTCAGTTGTCCCAATCAGCACTATATTTTCTCTTGCGATGATATTGAGTTCACATCTATGTTGTGGCATTGGAAGCAACGTAAGTGCATCACATACGTTGCTCAAATAATTGTAGATGCAATATCACGAAGACCAGGGCAACAGAAAATTGTATTGGTTTGTTTTTATTTTGTGTTCTTTTTAAAAAAAGTTGTTAAGCACCCAGAATGATATGCGGTGAGCAACCACACTAGTCTTTTTAATTAAGAAATATTCAGGAAGTCATTTCCCTTGTGCTCCCCTTGCAGATGCCCAGGAATAGATATAGGACGTGTCATGGGGACAGCAAATGGTGTGTTATATATTTTCTGATGTCTTTTTCTCCCCCTCAAGCAGATGATGAGCCAAAAAGCGAAAGTGACCAAGAGCCAAGTATGTTGACATCACAAATAATGAAAATTAAAATACTAGAAGAGTTATCTGCAAAGAAGTGGGGAAGGAAGAGATATGAGAAAAAACAATCCTGTTTGGAGAGAAATTGGAGAGAAAAGGCGAGTTTTGAATGTGCCAAAAAAGATCTCTTCCTGAGCCAATGTGATTGCAAAGAAATCAGTACAGAAAAGTGTCATGGAAGTGGGGAAATAGCTCAAGTAAAACTCAGTTTCAGTAACAACTACAAAACTGTAAAGAGCCTCATCGATAATAGTACTATTATTTCTGATAAAATGGTCCATGCAAGAGAGAAGTCTTACAAATGCATGGACTGTGGAAAAAGCTTTAGGTGGAGAAGTAATCTAACTGCCCATAAAAGGATCCATTCTGGAGAAAAACCCTTTAAATGCCTAGAATGTGAAAAAAGCTTCCGTATGAACAGTTCCCTTATTTTTCATAAAAGGATCCATATGGGAGAGAAGCGCTATAAATGTGCAGAGTGTGGGAAGAATTTCACTACAAGCAGTGAGCTTACTTCCCATAAAAGGGTCCACACAGGAGAGAAACCCTATAAATGCCTGGAATGTGGAAAGAGCTTCAGTCATAATGGTTCCCTTACTTCCCATAGCAGGATTCATTCAGGGGAAAAACCATATAAGTGTGTTGAGTGTGGAAAAAGCTTCAGTATGAACAGTTCATTTACTTTTCATAAAAGGATCCATACGGGAGAGAAACCCTTTAAATGCGTAGAGTGTGGGAAGAGCTTTAGCACAAGTAGTGAGCTTTCTTCCCATAATAGAGTGCATACAGGAGAGAAGCCTTACAAATGCGCAGATTGTGGAAAAAGCTTCAGTCATAGTAGTTCTCTTACTTCCCATAAAAGGATGCATTCAGGGGAAAAACCATATGAATGCAAGGACTGTGGAAAAAGCTTTACTACGAACAGTTCCTTTACTCTGCATAAAAGGATCCATACAGGAGAGAAACCCTATAATTGTCTAGAATGTGGGAAAAGTTTCAGTCACAGTGGTTCTCTTGCTTCCCATAAACGGGTCCACACAGGAGAGAAACCGTATAAATGCACAGACTGTGGAAAGAGCTTTAGAAATAGCAATCACTTGACTACCCATAAAAGGATCCATTCAGGGGAAAAACCCTATAAATGCAAGGACTGTGGAAAAAGCTTCAGTATGAACAGTTCATTTACTTTTCATAAAAGGATCCATACAGGAGAAAAACCATATAAATGCCTAGAATGTGGAAAGAGCTTCAGTCACAGCGGGTCCCTTACTTCACATAAAAGGGTTCATACAGGAGAGAAACCCTATAAATGTAAGGACTGTGGAAAAAGCTTTAGCAACAGTAGTCACTTAACCTCCCATACAAGGATCCACTCGGGGTTGAAGCCATATATATGCAGGGAATGTGGGAAGAGTTTTATTTCAAGCAGCTCCCTTGCTAATCACATTAGTATTCACACAGGAGAGAAACTATATCAATGTACAGAGTGTGGGAAGAGTTTCAGGTTGAAAACTCACTTAACTTCCCACAAAAGGGTCCACACAGTGGAGAAACCATACGAATGCATAGAATGTGGAAAGAGCTTCAGTCATAGTGGTTCACTTACTTCCCATAATAGGATCCACACAGGGGAGAAAAAATACGCATGCATGATGTGTGGAAAGAACTTCAGGTGGAGGAATCAACTTACTTCCCATAAAACGATGCATACAGGGGAAAAACCTTATAAGTGCATAGAGTGTGGGAAAAGCTTCAGTATGAACAGTTCGCTTATTTCTCACAAAAGGGTCCATACCGGAGAGAAACCTTATCAGTGTATAGATTGTGGGAAAAACTTCAGCACAAACAGTGACCTTAGTTCTCATAAAAGGGTTCACACAGGAGAGAAACCCTTTCAATGTATAGAATGTGGAAAGAGCTTCAGCATGAATAGTTCCCTTACTTGTCATAAGAGGATCCATACCGGAGAAAAAAAATATGTATGCATGGTGTGTGGAAAGGACTTCATGTGGAGGAATCAACTTACTTCCCATAAAACGATGCATACAGGGGAAAAACCTTATAAATGCAAGGACTGTGGGAAAACCTTCAATATGAACAATTCCCTTACTTCTCATAAGAGGATCCACACCGGAGAGAAACCCTATAAATGTATAGTGTGTGGGAAGAACTTCAGCACAAGCAGTGACCTTTCTTCCCATAAGAGGATCCACACAGGAGAGAAACCCTTTAAATGCTTGGAGTGTGGAAAGTGCTTTAGTGCGAACAGCTCCCTTACTTCTCATAAAAGAATCCATACAGGGGAGAAACCCTTTCAATGCACAGAGTGTGGAAAGAGGTTCAGTATGAATAGCTCCCTTACTTCTCATAAAAGAATTCATACTGGAGAAAAGCCATATTCATGCATAGAGTGTGGGAAGAACTTCAGTACAAGTTGTAACCTTACTTCACATAAAAGAATCCACAAGGAGCATCCATAGCATTGCTCTGAATGCGGAAGTTCTTTTGTGAAAACAGTTCCCTTACAACCATATGTTCAGAGATAGTTTATTTTGACAGTGCTGAATGATGGGACTTATCAGCCTTGCCTGACATAGCTGCTGCAGCACTTCTGGGTTCATGTGAACAAAATTCTGACTGTTGGCAATCCGTCTGCCCTTACAATAAACAGTGGTTCCACTGCAGCAGCCCCTTTGCTATCTTTCCTCAATGCTGCCTTCCTGGGTTCCACACCCTTCTCATTTCCCATCAAAGCTCATGCCACTTGCCTTTTCTGTAGATCTTCACAAAGCAGCTGATTTATTGACTGGCCTTCCTACTTGGAGATTGCATAGGCACATCTCTGAAGAAGGCCTAAGGCCTGCAGGAACCCTGTTGATTGGGAAATGGAGTATCAGGTTCCTTGGGGTGGGAGAGTGGAGGCAGGCCATGTGTGAGCTGGGGAGCTTCTGCAGCATGGGCCTAGGTATGTTCTAGTTCTCCCAGGACAACCATCTCTTGAGACACCCTATGCTCCACTTAACGACCACAATGTGGAGAAGATTGGTTGCATTATGCAAGATGAACATGTGGGTGCCTTAATTAATGACCATTGCAATTTGCAACTATAATGGCAGCCTTCATTACAATCATAAATTGTGGTCTACCTGTACTTCTCATAAAAGGATTCATAAGGGAAAAAAATGCATGGATGGTGTGTGGGAAGGACCTCAAGTGGATCATCAGCTTCCCATAAAAGGATCCACACGGAGAAAATTTTAGGGACTGACATAACCTTAATTCCTGTAAACAATCCACTGTAATATCAAATATATACAGTAAAGGCAGAGCTTCACTCAAGAATTGCCAACTGATATGTATTAAAAGGCTTCGTATGAGGGAAATTCAATGTAAGCATGTAGTGTGGGAAGGGCTTCAAGTGCATTTCTTTATGACTTTGAAGTAGTTTTTTTTTACTCCTGGTGCTACTAGTCCCTGCAGATTTTTGGCCAAGGTTTTTCCAAAGTGTTTGCCATTGCCGCCATTGTAGGGCTGAGAGAATGTGACAGGCTCCAAGTCACCCAACTGGATTCATGCCTAAGGTGAGTATCCTGGTTACTAGCTTGTGCTTTAACCACTCCACCAAACTGGCTCTTTCAAGTGGAATAGAAATTTTATTTTCTGTAAATATGCTATTGGAGGTATCTGTGGGAGAAACATTACAACACACAGAATGTGGGAAAAGTTTGAGAAGGAAGTGTCCACTTGGGAGAGGAATCTATCAATAGCAATAGCACATAGACTTATATACCGCTTCATAGTGCTTTACAGCCCTCTCTGAGCAGTTTACAGAGTGAGCATATTGCCCCCAGCAATCTGGGTCCTCGTTTTATCGGCCTCGAATGGAAGGCTGAGCCAACCTTGAGCTGTTGAGAATCAAACTCCTGGAGTGAGCAGTGAATTAGTCTGCAGTACTGCATTCTAACCACTGCACCACCACGGCATAAATGCAAGGAGGATGGGAAGAGGATAAGCAAGAACAGATTCCTTAATTTCCATGGTAATGTCCGCATGGGAGAAACCTAGAAATATGTGTGTGGGAGAAGAATTAAAGAGCAGGAGTCTTAAGAACTTCAGTCTAAGGAGCTCTCTTATTTCCTAAAAAAAGGTTTGCATAGGAAAGATAGAATAAATACATGGAATGCAAGGAGAGTCAGCCTGCTGACCTGTCTTATTTCCCATAAAAGGATCCACATTTAAGAATCAAGTAAGTTCAAGGATCATGTGAAAAGATGTAGTTTCCCTCTCGGAGGATTGTCCAAGGAGAAACAGAATAATGTATAGATTATGGAAAAAGCTCACAGGATAATTTCTTAATGCCAAAAGTATTACCTAGTCCAGCAGTCCCCAGCCTTTTGGGATGATTTTCCATGGATGGCAAGCATGGTTTCACATGCTATCTAGATCCCGCACATGCACAAATGAAGTTTCACTCGAGCAGCCTGGCAGGGGTTGGGGACCCCTGACTTAATCTGTTTGGTCTGGCTCATGAGAATTCTTTATTCTACTGTCCTAGTCATTATGCAAAATCTCTACCTAGTCAAGCGGGTTTATTTTGGCTGAAGTGATATCTGGAGCAAGTCTGGGATCAGGTTCTAGGCTTTGTAGAGAGCTGGCATATGCAAGCAAAGCAGAGAAAAATATATGTGTGTACTTTTAGTTCTATTTGTGTTATAAATATTGGGACTTGAACATTACTGAAGTATTTAAATTCATATAATCTGATGTGCATAACTTGTTTAGCAGAAAAAAAATCATCTGATTGTTTATATGTACATGCTTCTTTAGCTTAGTAGATCTCTGGGTGCAAAATTGCATTAATCCTTCTGAAAAGTGTAGCCAGTGAGTTAATGATTGTCTCTTGATGATTGCTGATGCCTTTTTATTTTGAAAATGTTTTTATTGATCCAACAGTGTATCACATGAGCAATTTTTTAAAAAAGTTTGATCAAGTTATTTCTCTTTATGTCTTCATTTCCTACCTAACCAGAACCATATTTTCTGACCTTTTCAAGAAATGCCATTCAAGGGAATTGTTATGGATTTTTTTTTTTTTGTTAGATTCCAAAAACACTGCATTTCTCAACTTTTTCAGTGGTACTTAACAGTGCTGCGGTATTAGTTTAAGCAGATAGGTCAATCTTATTGAAATTTTAGGGGACCACAGCATGGCAAATAGGAGAAAACTACTCTTACTGGCATGATTGTGACTGCACTTGTTATCTTAATACAGCTGTCAAGGCTGCTAACATCGAATGTTATGCTTGACAAAATATATGGATGCAGACATTCACTATTTAACCTGTGTATTACTTTAACAGCCACTATTAGATAGTATGGGGGGAGGGAGTGAAAGAATGTGCTGAGAACTATTTAGCCATAACAATATCTCAGCAGAGCGTCTTCAAAGAATGAAATGTGAGAAGATAGATAGTATGGAGGGAGGGAAAGCTCACACTTTAAACTAATTGGGGAATGCGATTTATGACTTGTCACATTGAGGGAGGAGGAAATGCTTAGACACTGTGGGAAGAAGTGGGAGGCTTTAGTTTCTGGCTTCACTTTATTCGTACTGAAGTAATGTTGCATAAATAAAGAGTTTTCTGGGCAAAAATGTATCAGATTTCTTTAAGATTGCTTCTTCCCTTCGGAACCTTACAACAGCTTTAAAAAAAACATTTTGTTATGTCCGGTTATTAACTGTTTCTCATTTTGAAGGATTAATGTAATAAATTATTGGAAACAGTTTTTGATCAGTGTAAATGATGCCCCTACTAAATATACATTGAAGAAAACTAAAGGAAGAAGCCAGATGAATATGTGGGAGAAATTTTAATGAGGGGGGAGGAGTGGAATAGATTTAGAAGATGCTAGAAAGAGGTGGAATGATTTCAGATCTGACTCCGTATCAAAGAATTCACACTGTGCAGATGATGATGCACAGAAATCTATGGAATATTAGAAAAGCATTAGCACAGTTGTTCAGTCAGTAAGTTATGTCTGACACTTCACAACCCTATAGCATACCAGGCTCCCGTCTCCTGGAGTTTGCCAAAATTCATGCCTACCGCATCAATGATACTATTTAACCATCTCATCCTCTGCCATCCCCTTCTGCTTTTGCCTGCCATCTTTCCCAACATCAAGATCTTTTCCAAGGAGTCCTGTCTTCTCATTAGGTGGTCAAAGTATTTGAGCTTCAGCTTCAGTAGCTTTCCTTCCGAAGAATAGTCAGGGTTGATTTCCTTCAGGATTGACTGATTTGATCGCCTTACAAGGGACTCTCAGAGAATCTTCTCCATCACCAGGAAAGCAGATCTGCCTATAAATGAAGCAAGGGAGAGAAAACACATCGTGTGAATTACCTTCTGAAAATTAGGATCTTCCTAAGTGAACTACGTAGCTTAGTCTCACTAATGATAGAATAATCAAGAGCTGATGATTGAACTGTGATATTGATGTCAATTGCATTGACCTCTCCTTGTTTTGGGCCATGTGCATCCTTGCTGGCCTTTTTGAGTTTTTGCACTGCTCTGAAGTGAATCCCATCTCTCCCCCCCCCCTTGATTTTGTTTGTTGGAAGCTGTCTGGGAACATTGCAAATGATCACATGACCTCAGGATGCTGCAACTATCCTAAATAATGCTGGTTGCCAAGTGCCTAAATTTTGATCATGTGACCGTGGGGATGCTGCCAAGGTGAATCCAACATAATAACACATCTATGGAGATTCTCAGTCATCCAGCTCATGGTTGTTCCCAAAGGTATTTTTTTCAAAAGGCGACTGGACTTCGTTTTTCCTTGAAGATGTTCCATGTATATGTATACATTCAAACTAGACTGTAATGTTTCTGTGTCATATATACAGTGGGGCAAAAAAGTATTTAGTCAGCCACCAATTGTGCAAGTTCTCCCACTTAAAAAGATGAGAGAGGCCTGTAATTGTCATCATAGGTAGACCTCAACTATGAGAGACAAAATGAGAAAACAAATCCAGACAATCACATTGTCTGATTTGGAAAGAATTTATTTGCACATTATGGTGGAAAATAAGTATTTGGTCACCTACAAACAAGCAAGATTTCTGGCTCTCACAGACCTGTAACTTCTTCTTTAAGAGGCTCCTCTGTCCTCCACTCATTACCTGTATTAATGGCACCTGTTTGAACTTGTTATCAGTATAAAAGACACCTATCCACAACCTCAAACAGTCACACTCCAAACTCCACTATGGTGAAGACCAAAGAGCTGTCGAAGGACACCAGAAACAAAATTGTAGACCTGCACCAGGCTGGGAAGACTGAATCTGCAATAGGCAAGCAGCTTGGTGTGAAGAAATCAACTGTGGGAGCAATAATTAGAAAATGGAAGACATACAAGACCACTGATAATCTCCCTCGATCTGGGGCTCCACGCAAGATCTCACCCCGTGGGGTCAAAATGATCACAAGAACGGTGAGCAAAAATCCCAGAACCACACGGGGGGACCTAGTGCATGACCTGCAGAGAGCTGGGACCAACGTAACAAAGGCTACCATCAGTAACACACTACGCCGCCAGGGACTCAGATCCTGCAGTGCCAGACGTGTCCCCCTGCTTAAGCCAGTACATGTCCGGGCCCGTCTGAAGTTTGCTAGAGAGCATTTGGATGATCCAGAAGAGGATTGGGAGAATGTCATATGGTCAGATGAAACCAAAGTAGAACTGTTTGGTAGAAACACAACTCGTCGTGTTTGGAGGAGAGAGAATGCTGAGTTGCATCCAAAGAACACCATACCTACTGTGAAGCATGGGGGTGGCAACATCATGCTTTGGGGCTGTTTCTCTGCAAAGGGACCAGGACAACTGATCCGTGTACAGGAAAGAATGAATGGGGCCATGTATCGTGAGATTTTGAGTGCAAACCTCCTTCCATCAGCAAGGGCATTGAAGATGAAACGTGGCTGGGTCTTTCAGCATGACAATGATCCCAAACACACCGCCCGGGCAACGAAGGAGTGGCTTCGTAAGAAGCATTTCAAGGTCCTGGAGTGGCCTAGCCAGTCTCCAGATCTCAACCCCATAGAAAACCTTTGGAGGGAGTTGAAAGTCTGTGTTGCCCAGCGACAGCCCCAAAACATCACTGCTCTAGAGGAGATCTGCATGGAGGAATGGGCCAACATACCAGCAACAGTGTGTGCCAACCTTGTGAAGACTTACAGAAAACGTTTGACCTCTGTCATTGCCAACAAAGGATATATAACAAAGTATTGAGATGAACTTTTGATATTGACCAAATACTTATGTTCCACCATAATGTGCAAATAAATTCTTTCCAAATCAGACAATGTGATTGTCTGGATTTGTTTTCTCATTTTGTCTCTCATAGTTGAGGTCTACCTATGATGACAATTACAGGCCTCTCATCTTTTTAAGTGGGAGAACTTGCACAATTGGTGGCTGACTAAATACTTTTTTGCCCCACTGTATGTGTGTGTGTGTGCATGCGTGTGGATATATGCATAATGGTATTTTTTTTGAGAGCTGTATGCAATGAAATTTCATTTTAATGTATGCTGATTAGTGTACATTTAAAGTAACAATAAAGGTTTTGTTCTGTTCCATTCCATATTTTCTATTCTATTTCATATTTTCTATTCTATTCTGTTCCATTCCATTCCATATTTTCTTTTCTATTCTATTCTATTCTCATCCAAGAAGCTTCTTGTTCTCAGTTGTAACTTTGAATGGTCGTTAAAAATGAATGGAAGTTGGGGACTACCTACATTAAACTTTTCAGATATGTTATGGTACCACAAAATGTGATGAAGCGTAAAAAATAATAAAGACACCCCCCCCCCCAAAAGCCCTTAGGGTGAAGTCGGGAAAGTTGCGCCGAGCAGTGAAGCGGCTGAGGAGACCCGGCGATTCTCTTTTCCCGCTCAAACCCAATGGGCGTTTCTCTCCTGCCATTGGCTCGCCAGGCTCACGTGACCTGGCGGGCTCTCCTCCCTTCGCTTCCCTCCCCGAGGGTTTCCTCCTACCGGTGGCCGAGGAGGGAGGGGCAGCTCCGCTCTTTCATGCAGGGCGGCTTTCCCAACGGAGGTCACCGAACAGCTGGCATCTGTTAGAGCAATGGTGGCGAACCTATGGCATGCGTGCCAGAGGCGGCACTCAGAGCCCTCTCTGTGGGCACGTGTGCCATGCCCTGGAGATGGCGAGGGACTGGCCCCCACTGCCCTGGCCCCGCCCACCCAGTCTGCCATGATCACTGTGGCCACGCCCACCCGGCACTCAGTGATAAATAAGTGGTTTTTGGGTTGCAATTTGGGCACTGGGTCTCTAAAAGGTTCGCCATCACTGGTATAGTGTGTGGAAAAGACCTCAGGAACAGGAATCACCTGACCCGCCATAAAAGGATTCATACCAGAATAAAACCCTATAAATGCCTTGTTGTTGTTGTTAGTTGCGAAGTCGTGTCTGACCCATCGCGACCCCATGGACAACGTTCCTCCAGGCCTTCCTGTCCTCTACCATCTTCTGGAGTCCATTTAAGCTCACGCCTACTGCTTCAGTGACTCCATCCAGCCACCTCATTCTCTGTTGTCCCCTTCTTCTATTGCCCTCAATCTTTCCCAGCATTAGGCTCTTCTCCAGTGAGTTCTTCCTTCTCATTAGGTGGCCAAAGTACTTGAGTTTCAACTTCAGTATCTGGCCTTCTAAGGAGCAGTCAGGGTTGATCTCCTCTAGGACTGACCGGTTTGATTGCCTTCCAGTCCAAGGGACTCGCAGGAGTCTTCTCCAGCACCGTAGTTCAAAGGCCTCAATTCTTTTGCGTTCAGCCTTTCTTATGGTCCAACTTTCACAGCCATACATTGCAACTGGGAAAACCATGGCCTTGAAACCTATACGTACTTTTGTTGGCAGGGTGATGTCTCTGCTTTTTAGTATGCTGTCTAAATTTGCCATAGCTTTCCTCCCCAGGAGCAAGCGTCTTTTAATTTCTTGGCTGCAGTCCCATCTGTGGTGATCTTAGAGCCCAGGAAGATAAAATCTGTCACTACCTCCATTTCTTCCCCATCTATTTGCCAGAAATTGAGAGGGCCGGATGCCATGATTTTAGTTTTCTTAATGTTTCAAGCCAACTTTTGCACTCTCCTTCTTCACCCGCAGCAAGAGGCTCTTTAGTTCCTCTTCACTTTCTGCCATTAGAGTGGTATCATCTGCATATCTTAGGTTGTTGATATTTCTCCCGGCA